>WEKY01007393.1:39931-107384 GCA_013390045.1 Picathartes gymnocephalus
AAATCCAGCCCATGATCCAGTTTACAGTGCAGTGATTTCTAACAGCACAATGAAGGGGCAACAAATGTCACTTAACAGCAGGAACAAGAAGGACAAACCACTGCCCCTCATGTCACCACAGAGGCTGCTTGGTGTGACCCTCTCCTCCCCTTAGCCAGGGCCCAGCTCTAAAAGGATCTCTGACTGAAACCAAATGGGTTTTACAGCACAAAAAGCTGTTAAGTTTACAGCACAAAGGCTTCCTTGCTGCACAAAGGCCTCGTGGGTTGTTTAGGATAAAATGGCTTTGTTTCTCTCAAAGAGTCAAGGCTCCCTTCTACAGCCCAAACACCAGAGACACAGGGGCTGGGCCACACTCAGTGCCTGGACAATGGGCTGGCCACCGTTCATTTCATTCACACAATGCAACTTAAAAATCCCCAATAACAACCCTACAAATTTTAGGGCTTCCCTCTTCTCATCATTGCATCCACTGTGAGCTAGGCCTACGTCTGTATTTATAAAGTTTGGCTCCACAGAGTTTTAAGCTTTTCCAGAGCAGTGCCTTCCTGGAGATCTTTGCCACGACAGGTACCACCACTGCTGTCTCCAGCTGAGCACATCTAAATTTAGCTTTGTTCTTAACCAGCCACAGAGGGGCCAGCCACCTCTCAGGAGAGCATTTCACACCGGTGCAGTCAGGAAGATGAATTAATCTTCAACTCTGTGCATCACAAACTACTGTTGTCACATTATACACCCAGAAACAGGCCTCTGCTAACCCAAGCTTTGAATTGACTCGTCTTTGCTTTTAAGACTAAAAAGAGCAAAGCATGACCTTAGGAACACAGAAAACACCTCTGCCATGCCAGCTTGCTTCCATGGGCTTCTCACCTATCCAGGCAGTCATTCAAAAATTGTCCCAACCACTTGTTTACATATGTGGACAGATATTACTCTCATTTTATAGATCTAAAGAGGGGAAAAAAAAAAAGGCATGGAAATCCTAAATAACACTCATGAGTAATAAAGACGCTCTCACAAGCAATTCTAGAAACCCAAGCCTCTCAGATATGTAATCTACTGCCCTTCTGTTGCTATATCTGCTAGACATTCCTTTTTCTCTTATGTATTAGTGCATCCAATAGAGATGGATTAATCTTTAGTGAAGGTTTAGAGGAAGGTTAGAGGGATTTCTTCTCCTCAGCTGTCTTGCAGCTCTTTCTACTGTCTTGCCAGCATGCCTAACCTGATTAGCATCACTCTTATTCTTTAAATAATCAAGATTAAACTTAAGTTACAGAATGGTATCTTCTGAACAAACCTTTCTTTGTGCCATTTTCTATTGCTTTTTGTTCCTCTGCTGCTGCCTCTGTTTTGACCTTTCTGTAATACTTGGACAGGTGGCGTCTGAACCAGAAGCAGGTTTGTGATCCAAGTTTTTAACTATTATACTTTGGAAGGAGAGGTTAGAGATTCTTAGGAGCAAGACATGTTCACATTCTGCATTGCTGCTCACACAAAAAGAGATTACATGAGGGATTACAGTCAAGAACAACAAAAAAAAGCCATTTCATGGAGCATATTTAAGTACATGGCTTTCAAGGTCTTTTGCAACTGCCTCTAAAAACAGAACAAGACAATTACAATCACATCATCAAAAGGCTCTCATAGCATCTCTATTTGGTGTGAGAAGTCTGCTTCCTCCATCCTTGTCCTTCATAACAATCCCTCAGAATTTGCAAATTAAAAGCCCATCCCCTTCTTCCTTTATTAATCCACCCCATCCATGTTATGCACGTAGCAGATTGTGAATGTGTTGTGACAGATTAAAAAAAATAAGCTACAGGAAACAGACAAGTAATAAAGCACAAACACACAAGTTTTGACGCGACTGACCACACACAGAGTTCTTCAAACTGAAAGTAACTGCTGTGACATTTTAGGTTCCTTTTATGAGGAGAAGGCATGGACTGTGCGTTGCTGTTTGGGAAGGGGGAAATTAATGGGCACTCCCTTACGGAAATGGGGACAGCTGACGAAAGCTGAACTTCAGTTCAGCACTACCACAGCACTTGTGGCTGTTGAGCTTCCCTACTTCTCCCAGGGCTTTGAATCAAATCTCTTCCAATGCAGCAGCTCCAGCATTTCCTTTCCATGCAGCCCACGTGTAACCAGACAGGTGAGTGCTCCAGCATTGTGCCATCTTCCTTCTCTTAGGGATAGATGACTCCCTGAGTAGCCAAACCTTTCCTGTTACCACAAAAGGCTGGCATTGATAGCAATGCTCAACCTCAAAGATGCTTTTTTTCTTTATTTCAGCATTCTGGGGTGTAATGCCAGCTCCTGACCCCTTTCCTTTCTCTCTGAACAAACCTGACACCCTTCTCTGGGAAATACACCTCATGTGGTTTTGATGTTGTGACTTCTTTCCAGTTTTACTTTGTGCCAACAGTTACACCTTCAGGGCTGACCTTCCAGAAGGATATTTCAATAGAGAAGCATTGAAACAATGATTTCATCACCTAGTACTTTAAAATCCATTTGTGCAAGAGCCTCCCCAAAGAATGTAAATGAGTGGAAATCCACAAGTCTAATAATACCATCAAATATAGACGTGCAAGGCCTCCATGAAGTTTCAGCACATTACAGGAATTCTCACACCATATCCACAGACCAGCAGTGGTAAGGAAATTTTTATTATAAAACTGCAAAGAGCCATAGGTTGCTTAGTATTGGTTTCTTATTTGTCCCAGTTTCCAAGTGGTAATTAAAAAGATAATTGCTAAAAATACAGACTTTTTAATTAATATTTTTATATATATACACCAGTTACCCTGCTTGCCATACAGACCCTTATAATTACAGCAGCTGACCTTCTGCATAATCTAGATTATGAAATTTCACCAAGGGAGATCTGTGTCAAGCCTTTAACACAAGACAAAAAGGTAAGAGCTTTGGTTAAAAAACAACAAACAATGGCAAAAACGATCACATTTGTAAGACCTTGCCATGTAAACTATTACTAAATTCACTACTTATTAGGCTTACTATTCTGATTTGTCAAGTCTCATCTCTCAATCAATCTACATCTATGTGGAACAGATTGCAAAGGTTTTGGGTACCAATAACCTCTTGAAGTCACAGGCCTACTATAACACTTAACTCTGGTTTTCCTTCCAGTTATATTCCTTGAGGCAGAGTCACTCCTCAAACTTTAACACTGTCATTTCAAAACTAAATGCCACTGAGCTACTTCATTTTATTCTGTGAGGGAGGTTTTCCAGACATCAAATTGTTCTGGAGCTCTTTTCAGAGCCCTTTTTAGTTTGCCAGCATCTTTTACACGATACGTCACAGACACCACAACCGGACTCAGTACTGCAGTAACCAAAGAATCCACAGAACACATGTGTTTTGTTGTTTATACACCCGACAATCATATTTTTTTCTCTGAGCCACCACTTTGGCAGCTCATGTTTAACTGCCTGTCAACCGTGGCAACTTGGTTTCCAATGTCATCTACATGGTGATTTCCATACTTTTCACTCTAATCATCTGCAAACTCCACATGCTACAGTTTTGTCCTCTTTTAAATTATCCGTGAAGATATTAAATTGGTTCAAAAACATATCCTTTTCATTTTCTTCAAACAGATCAAGTAGAAAATTATCACATCTGTTTTTCTTTTATATTCCTCTGTACATAGAGTTTTAGCCTGCTGTTATTACACTTGCAAATATTTTAAGTGGAGCTTCAGTGCCAAGTCTTAAGCATCTAAGGATGATATTTCAGCAGTTTGTCAAGTGAAGCTATAATCTCATAAACAAAACTGAGCTTGACAATTCCCATCTTTCAGTGATGTTACAATCAATACCACGTCTATTAACTTCTCAGGTCGCCTGGGAGACTTAGTAAATCAATTTTTCTATCCTTCCCCTTTAATCCAACTAAACAAAATAGACTTTAAAGGGAAACACATTCCTCTAGGCACGAACATCACACTTGTGAAGCCATTTGTGTGCTGTGCAGCCAGGAGAACTATCAGAACTTGATCTAAAAAGTCAATTTTTTAAGAGTCAAACTTCTGGCATGTACCATGAGGAATATGAGCAAGGGCACAGTAATCATTTGGTAAATTAACTGAAAGGAAAATATCACTGTAAAGTTCAGCAGCAACAAGACATGAAGAAATCAACTGAATGCAAAAAAATTGCCTTGTGCATCAAGTGACAGCTAAAATACATTAGTATTTAACAGAAAATAAAAATGCCAGCATTTTAGAAGAAAAATACCCCAATGAATTAAATTAATTAAAACCTCTTTTCTCTGTTTCCCTCCCTTCAAAACCACAATGTTGCCCTTTTCTGAAAAGCTCCAAAATTAAAAAATTCACTGAAATTCTCAGGAAGATTCCCAAGCTTAACACGCTTCTTGGAAAACCAAAGGGTAGCAGCAGTGACAAAATCTGCCTCTAGTCTCTGGCAAGGCTGTTGGGGCTTGTCTTCAAGAAAGAAGGAGAATTCTGCACAGAAATCTGAATGTGAAAATTCTGGCTGTTGCTTCTGTGCTTAGACCTAGGCCACACACATAGGGGAGGAGAATTGAAGACATTAACACAACTGGAAATTACAAAAACAAGTTACTGAACGTGAAATTAGAGGGTCAAAGGAAAGCAAAGCTGCTATTTCATTTAAAACAAAGAAGGGAAGAGGAAGAAAAGGAAAAGAAAGCAGAGAAAGGTAAGGAAGGAGAAAACAGAGCAAGGACGAGAAGGCAGGAACTTAGGCAGAAGAAGTGTTACAACTGCTGATTAATTTAAGCGTTGAAATAGCACAAAATGTACCACATTAAATTAAACTATCCTCATTTCAAAACTGCTTTGATTATAACCAGCAATAAGCAATTTAGATTGTTTTAACTGAAACAATTTTTCCTCTCGACCAGTTTCTGCTGCTGATTTACATACTGTTCCTGGCTTCTGCAGCAAAGCTGGGTCAGTTTCACGTTCTGCAATAGCAGTGCTGCGTTGCATGGTTTGTATCAGCTACACAAAGTGTGTCACTATTAAATGAAGACTAACATGAGCAACTAAAAATATAATGGAAAATAAATACGTCAGAAAAATGGCAGATAGGCCACATTTTACAGTGAAAGTTTACATGAAAAAAATTCAAGAACCAAACCACATCGTCACACTGAACATGTACCTTTAAGTTTAAAGGCTAGAACTAAGTGAAATAAACATGATGACCCTTGCTAAATGACCTAATCCGTTTTACATGTGAGGGAACTGAACAGCCCTACAAAGGCTAGAGAAAGAAATATAAATGTTTCTGAGCAGAGCTGACTCCGATATTGGGCGCTGCGATTATACCAGATTACATCAAGGTTTTTCTTCTGGCATCTGTCAGGCATAGTAACCAACACAGCTGTGGAATCTGCTCCCTATTTGCCAGTCTGATTGGTTAGACAGTTTCCAGCATTCTTATGGAATGGATATGTTACTGGTCACTAATACAAACACTTGGTATAACATCAGAAACAGATTTACAAACTACTTATTAAGGGTAACGTACCGAATTAATAGGGAACAGAGCTGTTTGCAAACAGCATGTTTGCAGGGTGGGGGATCAACAGTGGTACTTACAAAATGGCATAAAAATAGGAGATATTAAAAAAAAAAAAGAGTAATCCAGGGCAGCTTTAAAGCAGCAGCAACTGTTGTCCTGATAAGCAGAGCACACCAGAATTTCAAAAAGATGTCATTAAGAAAAAGCACCCTGGAAAAAACAAACGAGAGACAGAGTGGTGTCACCACTAAAATGCAGTGAGCTCTTCTAGTCAGGCTGGAGGAGAAGACTCTTGGTAGAGGTACAGAGGGCTACTATTTCAACCCAAGAAAATACTCTTCAGAACTCCCATCATTTACTCACAAAATATACATCAGGAAACATCCTACAGATGCTGGCAAACTGAAGTTTCCTCTTTAGTTTTGAAGGCATGCATTTTCCATTCCAATAAAAATAAGTTTTATGACTAAATTTGCAGCCTGTAACTGATAATTAAAATAAAAGTATGCTATCACTGCAATTCTTTCTGCCTTTTCTGTGTGCTCACAAGAAATAACTTCCTCCTACATTTTTTCCCAACTACAACACTGTCCACAGGCGAAGTGCAGATCCACAAAGTGTTCACAGACTTAGGCCTCAAGACCTCCAAACTGCTTAAGCAGATATACTGCCTTTGAAAAAATATTTTATCAACTTAAGAAGCAGTGAAACATTCAGAAAAACAACATTTTATTTCAAAATAAGGCAAATCATGGAATCATAATAACACAACACCATTAGAGACTAGACTTCATGTCTGAAAACTGACATGAGAAAGTGAACTGAATAAGGAAGCCAACATTTCCGACCTTAAGTCTTCAAAAGTGATACTGCAAAGCCCGTCAGAACAGATAAAAATTATATTAGAAATGAAAATTAATAAAGCAGAAGAATTGAGTTAAAGCCTAAGCAATCCAGTGCTGTGCTACTGTCTGCAAGTATAATAGTATGCACTAACTCACCTGTATGAAATCCAAAAGCCCCTCAGAAATTAAGAGCAGTAGTTGGGTTTCCACCCTTTTAAGAAGTTACAATAATTAGAAATACAATCCCCACAGCAACATGTTTCGGAATCTTAATTTTTTTCCACCTGGGAGCCTTTTGTTCACTAGAAAAGACCAAGGAGTTTTCATCTTTGCAAAACTGTTCCTTAAAACCACAGACTTGTAGCTGTTTCGGGAATATTTTTGCATGAACTCTGGCACTTATGCCAACAACTGGAAAAGGAGACAACGCTGTTAACATTTAAAATAGTGGAAAAAAAAAATCTTGCTTTTGTTTCTTCCAAGGAGCACTTCTATTATAATTAAGACTCTAGTAACATTTCCTTCAGGAAATGTCTCTCTCACACACGGCCAGCTGCTGGCCCTGCTCCTCCTCCTGGTCTCAGTCCCACGAGACATCCAAGTATGTGCCTCATTCTAATCAAGCAAGCAGTCCCACTGGAGTGCACAGAACTATCTACCTGCTTAATTATAGGTAACCACTCTGGTACCCTGCTGAATCAGGGCCTTTCCTACTGTTTTCAATTGTCCTGCAATGGAAGCCATAGTAGAAAAATCTAGGAAGTAACAAGAAAGAAAGAATGTACAGAAAATTTTCCTAATGCACCTTACTTAGGCAAGTCTAATTTGAATTCTTCTATATGGTTGGAGAATTGCCCTTGCTGGTTCCACAAACCATCATCCCTCATGTACACTCATAAATAAGTTTTAACAACAACACAAAGAATCCTGCTCTGGCTTCTGAAAGAAAAGGTTCTTTATTAGAAAGCAGAGACTGATTTTTCCAGCAGACAATGGATTTCTTCAAAGATGCCAATGGTATCTGAATCAAACCCAGCCAGGAGACAGTAATTTCAGAAGAACTAGGTTTGAAAGTTATTACTCCCTTTTCCATCAATTTCCATCAGTCCCTCAAATGCACAATTTTTACAACTACAAAAATACATGTTCTTTGTAAACAGGAACAATGACTGGCAGTCCCAAAGGAAGAAAAAGACTCTCTAATCTCTCCTCAGGCAGAATAAACAAAGTTTTTCATCTCTGAAAGCTCTCAGTAAGATACTAATGGATGAATGGAACAATCTCAGCCTGAAAAAAACCCCCAACAACCCAATCAGCCCCCCAAAAGCCTTCTAAAACCAAATAAAAGGTTGCTCTTCCCTATTTGATATCTCTGATATACTTCAGCAATGCAGATGAAATATCCTGACAAACCAAACTTGTGACCAGCCAACAGCACTTGGAGGGAAAAAGAGAAATCTGAAATGAACCTGCTAAACACTGCATGGAATAACTAATAAAATGCACCCATACTTTAAAGGACATTTTGATGGCACTTCAATAAAAAGTGCCACAACGCCCTGAAAGGTCACATTTATTCACAAAAGAGCATTTGCTCAGCCACAGAAGCCACATATTTCTAAAAGAATCTGCCGTGGGTTGACTTACAGCGTAAAAGCTGTGTCTTCTTCCACATGGACTAAAGATACATGTATGTAAAAAATTATAAGACTCCTATTAGAATAGTGAAGATACAATTGGGTTTTGTCACCCTGGGGATTCAGGTTGCTCCAGGACAAACACTGTGGTAACCAGTAACCAATTGTGTATTATTGAAAATAGCAAATAGTCCAGTAGAGCATAATGACTGTAACTATAACAGCTTCCTTTGATGGAAGTCAATGATAAAGACCTGGGATGAAGAGCGCTGAAGCCATTCATTAAAAGCAGCCCCAACTCCGAAGAACACACTTAAAAAGCAGGCAAGCTCTGGGTGGGAGATGCTTTGCATTTGGCTACATTTTTACGTAAAAGCCAAGTAAACTCTTAAGGCATGTGCTGTGCTTTTTGCTGCCACAAAACTTGCAACTCATCTGCACGGCTTATTTTTTTCCACAAGCAAGCAAGCAAGCCTCCAGCGAGTCTCATGTTCATCAGAGCTACAAATTGGTGTCAGGGCAAGTTATTAACATAAGCTCTTCGTCAAATGAGGTTTTCAGAAGAGTCTGACACACTGATTAACAAACTACGTACCTCCCCCCATCCCCTTCCTCCTATTTTAAACCAGGATCACGGGGGGTTTGGTTCCTGTGTTTTTTACAGGTAAATCTGAACGCGGTGTGGAGCAAGAGTGGGCAAGAGCTCCATCCCCCGCCAAGCTGAGGGGCACCTCTGCAGCTGGGGGAAGGAAAGCTGGCAGCTTCCAGCCACCCACCGCTGCCTAATATGCGGGAGCAGATGGAGAATGACTTTTGGACAGGCCCATTTCTGCATGCTTTTAAAACTCAGGAAACCATCATGTTCTGCAGAGGCATCAAGTGTGGTGCCTGTCTCCAGAGGTCAGTGCAGGCACACAGAGTGTATGTGATATACTGCACCCCTCCACTTAGGTCTCCTACTTCCTTGAATCCCATCGTTAGGTAAAATACCTCCACAGAAAAGTTTCTTTCTAGATGTATCTCAGCCTTGGTCTGGTTCCAACATATATCCTACCGATAACGTGAAGGGGAAGCCATGCCGGTGCACACATTTCTCACAGCCCTTCACAAAAGCTGCATTCCCCAACTCGCCCACGCACTCCACACCTTCACAACAAACACCCAGAGCAGCGCTGGTCCCCCCTCCCCGCTCACATGCTTTGTTCAGCCATGCATTCTGCTCCACGGCCGGCTCGCTGAACAAACCCGAGGAGCAAACCTGCGGCACTCATCCCAGCCCGGCGCTGGGTAATGTATGCAATTACGCTAATCTGCCAAGAAGGCTGCCAGTGGAAACCAAATACGAGAACGTCAGCATTCCTGACTAACGTGCCACGCTGCAGCCCGGCACAACGAGGAAAAGCTCCTTAACATACCAAATAGGACTTGGGATGTGAGGGTTGTCGCTCGCCTCAGCTCCAGGGAAGAGTCACGGCCACCACCCTGCAGCGAACCTCGTGAGGCGTTCAGCAACGAGGCCAAGAGGCCAGAGCCTTTTCATATCTGCGTGGACCATCCCAGCTTCCGAATAAAGAAAAGGCTCTTGGCTGCAGGAAATGAAACTGCGATTGGGATAGAGATTAGACTGCAGCCCCAAGTTAAGTGGAGAAGGTCTACCATGAGTGCTACCCACAGATAGGCCAGTTAGTGCACAAACCACTGAAGTGGCATCACTCTCCTCCTTACCAAGGTGACCGCTAGGCTTTTTTGTTTATCCCAAACCACAGCTGTAGGGAGCTGGCAAGGCGTCATCCGACAAAACCTCCCCTTATTGCCTCTCCAGGTCCTCAGCCAGACCCAAACCCTCTCCTTCCCCCCTGTCTTAACCACCCCCGGCAGACAAAATAGCCACGATATTCCAGCAATTGTAAACATGTCCTTGATTCAGCAGCAGCCTTGCTCCTGATTTCTTTTTTTCAGTAAATAAAAAGCAACGTTTTCTGCTCATAAAAGACCAGCGGATTCTTGGTGATGCACTAGCATGTGCAAAGTAAAATACAACTCCTGAAGTTAAAAATTCTCATGGTGCATTTAGAAGAACGTTTAAGATGGTCAGCGTAGGACACCAATAGGCTCCTCTATTTTCCATGATTGCTGAGAACATGCAATGCAAGATCCTAAAGCTTTTCACTGAAGGAACTACTGCGATAGCCACTGTCTATTTGATGAAACTGTATTTACTGTCCGTAAGTTTAAACACAAACCTATGCCCTATCAAGAATGACTCAGATTAAAACCAACATGTTAAAAGTAAAAAATAAATACTACACCCGAGGAAGTAAGGCCTAGGCAGTTAACACCTTTTCACCACAAAAATATGCTCATTAACTTGGGCCAACAATGAGGCTGCCTGAAAAACTGAAGGAACCTTATCTGTGCTTCTTTCCTACTTACAGACAGAAATCAGCCACGAGAAGAAAAAAAAAAACCAAAAGAAAAAAAAAAAAAGAAAAAGGGAAGAGGAACAAATACACAAGAAGTTTCCAAACCTTTTCATCTTGTAAAGTCTCCCTGCACTAAAAATATTATTAATAACCAAGTTTCCATAAACCACAAATTTTGCATTGAGACTTAAACACAACAGTAATATTTATGTTGCATTAGCGCCCGATTTACACCACTCTAAAAGAAAACTTTCAGCGTGAAAACCGAAAAAGAAAAACAAACAAACAAAACCCTCAAAGCCCTCAGCGCCCTGCCCTGCTTTCCGTCCCCGAGGAAGGGGCTGCCACCCGGGGCACAGCACGCTGACCGCGGCGGAGAAGGAGCCCCGGGGTGGGCTATTCCCAGCAGGTTCCAGAGGGACTCCGCCGAGCCTGGCGGGGCCGGGGGTGCTCGATGCGCCTCCCAGGGAGCCCCTGAGTCCCAGCAGCAGCCGTGCCCGCAGCGCTGCCCCAGGACAGCCCGCCCTGCCCGGCGATGGCAGCAGCTGTCAGCCGCGCACCCACCCCGCTCCAGAGCTCCTCCGGCCACGCCGCCGCTGTCCCCGGAGCCGCCCCCGGGACGCGCGGGCTCCCCGCGTGAACGCTCGCTTCCTCCCGCTGCCCCGCCACCCACCGGTGTCACAACGCGGGCCGGGGCCCCGCTCAGCCCCGCTGCCCCTCGGTGTCCCCCGGCCGCGCAGGTGGCACCGCGCCGTCCCCGTGCCCCGCGTACCTGCTCGCCGCCCCCTCGCCGGGTGAGCTCCTGGAGAAGAAGCGAGAGAAAGTGCTGTGCCAGGAGGCGCCGGCCCGCCGCCGGCTGCCCCCGCCGGACATCCCCGGGACCGGACGGGACGGGAGACGCCGCCAGCAGCCGCCCGGCACCGAGTCCCCGCGGCGGCGGCGGCCAATGCGTCCCCCCGCCCCGGGGAGGAGCCGCCGCTCCGCCGCCCCCGCCCCTGCCCTGCTGCCGGCGGAGCGGGCAGGGAGAGCAGCGCTCGGGTGGTGGTGAGGACCGGGGGGCGGCTGGGGCGACGGCAGTGGGAGATCGGAGAGCCCCATCCGCGCCCCGGCAGGTGGGGAGAGCCTGGTCCCTGCCCTGCCGAGCTCCCGGGGCCGCGGGAGGGAAGCGCCGGCCGCGGAGGGGGAGGGACCGCCGCACGCTGCCCGCCGCCCCCGCGCAGGGAGGGTGCCGCGTTGTGTTTGGTTTGGGTTTGTTGGTTTTTTTTAAGTTAATGGGTCATAATTAGTGTGAACAAAGAGAAAAGATCAGAGGTAGGAAAAAAAACCAAAAAAAACCAACCTCTAAAGAAAAAGGATAGGCAGCCTTGAGAATCTACACTCCTGACTGACTGCAACCGCCAGCGCCAGCCTACTGCTTTGTAAGTCGGGCCAGCTTTGAGATCCTTTACTCGTTTTTCCATGCGAAGTCAGGAACTGGGTTCGCGCTGTCCCGGGCACAGTCTGGCTGCCACAACATCTGTGCCTGCTGCCCAGCGCTGTAAACATTGGCATCGAACAAAAGTACACGGCAGCAGCGGCTGGGGCTTCTCCTCTCCCCTCTCTCTGTCACTTGAGGCTAAATTCAGACCACACTTGCTGACGAAAGGTGGCTTGGAAGAAAGGGGTTCTCCTGCCTTTTAAAAAGTTTACTTCCTAGAAAAGACTTTGGTTTAGTTTTTGGTTTGGTTTTGGGCTTTTTAATACCAAACCCTTCATTTTTCTCCTTCTGAGAGTTGTGGCCACCCTTGACTTAGCAGCAAACTATACCAACAGATGACCTTGCCATTGCAGCAACACAGTGACAAATACTATCCTCGTTTTATAGATCGAGGTGATGCACAAAACCTTAATGATTCACTGAGTGTGGGTTACTGGTAAAATAAACCAACCCTAACGCAAGGATTTTAAATTCAGAACCGCATTTTCTCATCTTTGTGAGCATCTCTGCTGTTCTTTCTGACTGCCTCCACTTTACACCTTTCTGTCAGCTCCTTATTGCTTTGTACCATCTCACAGAACTATGGAATAGTTGAGGTTGGAATGGACCTTAGGAAGTCACCTGGTCCAACCCCCTGCTCAACCAGGACCACCTGGAACAGATTGCTCAACTGGGACCACCTGGAGCAGATTGCCCAGGACTGTGTCCTGATGGCTTTTGAGTATCTCCAACTCCAAGGTAACCTGTGCCAGCGATCACCTCTCTTCTGTAAGGTTTTTTCCATTTGTTCACCTTGATCCATACCCAAACTACTTCCTTAACCATTGTGTCACAGTGACAGGCAGATATGAAGCTGGTACTCTAGGCCCATCTGCAGAGCAGCAGCAATAAAACAGCCTGAAAAGAAAGATACTGTCTGCTTTTTTGTCCACTTTTTCCTACCTCAGCTATGAACAAATCTTTAAGAAATGTGCAAACAGCTCTGCTTTGTATAGTCCAAGTCTCATATAGCTTCGATGTGGATTTTAACAACACAGACACAGCTGGATATTGGATGTGCAGTTAAATTTTTAACCAGTCAGAATTGGGACTAGCTGGTTGGATCACAAAAAGTGCCTCTTATGGAATAGTTACCAGTCACAAACCTGATTCAGGGGACCTTAAGGTTCTGTCCAGTTTTCAGTGTCCAGACAAGGAGCAGACAATTCTCTCAGTGGTACAGGTACCCCAAGCTTTGCACCAAGCCATGAAATGTTTCATTCCAGAACAGTATAGGGGAAAACAAGAAACCACATTTTTAGAGTACCTACACATAGTTGCCAATTTTCACAGAAATGGCACTTGGGGTTAAAACTGCAAAATGTAACAGCAGCCCCCAAAGGAGCATTATAGAGGAGACACTCCTGACATTCAAAATAGAAGTACTTCCAAAACCAAATTAGAAAAGTGGCAATTTATTAGGACTGCACAAACAGGATGCAGGGAAGCTTAGGCTCTCCATGACTGTCTATTATTACTTTTAATTCTTCTTTGCCACATACGTCTCACAGCCTTCCTACCTATTGCTTAAGTAAGATCTAATCCCTAAGCTGTAGCAAACCTGAATATAATAATTAGCATTTATAAAGCATCCGGTGTCTTCAAAGGATTTAAGCATTAATTAATCCTCATAACCACCTCAGGATGTGGTTATAAGTATAATATGGTGAGTGTTTTGCACACAGAGACAGAGGCACTCACAACACCTTGCTGCATCCAAAGGCTGTCCACGTGTGCCCAGAGGGGCACCACGGGGCAGCACGAAGCATTACCAGGGCTCTGCTTGTCCAAGAACAAAGGGCCAACCTAATCAGAAATGCTAATCCCAAACGGTAACATTTTGTGCTCAAATCTGTTCCTCCTTTCTTCGCTGCATCTAAAAGCAGAAAATACAGGAGCATACCAAATGACAGTTCTACTGCAGGCAAATAATGAAAATCGTAAAACTAATCAAGATACTAAAACTGTATCAATATAAAGGATGAACATGGCACAGGTTAGATAATCCCTTTCTTTTTTTGTACTCTGGAGTAATCGAGTATCATGTGACCTAAGATGAAATGATTTTGACACATTAAAAATAATAAAAGGGGAATTGCCAGCAGGATTGCCAACAGGAACTCGGATTTAGCCACCTACACCTCCAGCAAAGGGGGGAAAGGGAAGCTTTTCCCCAGACCTGCAGTATGTGGCAGGTGGCCTCACACATTAGCACAGCTGCCAGCAGTTACAGCAGCACCAACACGTGCAAGCCAAAACAGATGGGGCAAACAGGTTCCTTTCTGCCTCAGATTAAAGCGCTCACATGTGGCCCACATGAGGTAACAGGGCAACACCAAAGGCAGTGAGAGATCATTAAATCACGGTTGCAGAGGGATAGAATTGCACAGAAGAGGAAAATGTCAAGCAGGGGCTCTCAATACATTTTTTTCATAATTTATCCTGCCCAGAGTGTCACTTGTATGTCAAGTAAGAGGGGAGGGGGCCGTGCCTATTCCACATCTACTTAATTTTTCTACTGTAATTCTGATTATAATGGTTGTACAGAAGGGAAACTTCCCCCTTCTCCTTGCTGTTTTAGAGTGAGCAGATGGTGAAATTTTAATTGTGCTTTTTGTATTTCCTCCTTTTTATGGGCCCTTAAAATCTTGAGTCAAATCTTTTGTTTTGTTTGGATACCAAAAAGGAAAGCAAGTTTCCATCATGCTAGTTTAGGAGGAGCCCTCCTTTCCCACCCTTCTTTTAGAACTTTCCTGATACATAAAAGTCATAACTAGGGAGAAATATGATCTTAAAACCTCCAAACAAAACATGTTGCCTGCAAGCACATTTCACACAACTATTAAATGAAAACAACATCTTCAAACCGTTACCATTGTTGGGCCACTACAATAAGAAGTGCTCTTATGTTTTGAGGTGCAACTCTGCTATGCAAAAGCAAAGTTCAGTTAGCCATTTCATACGTGTTAATGCACTTATCAAAATATTTTATATGTCTCTGCTACTTTTTCTTGTTAATAAGCACTCCCATTTTCCAGGCTCTTACAGAATATGTCTGCTGGTAGATGTGCCATAAATAGCAACAGTATTTTAATAATGAACAGGCCCTTACCTATCTTTTTCCCTTCCAGTCTATAATCTATTATGGCAAGGTTTTTAATAGGTGGCATGAGACCATGAATTAATAAATACACATAAAGGAGTCGTTGTGTATTATTTCCTACCCATTTTTCACAATGTTAGTTGTCCAGATGTTGAAACAAATACTGATGACTTTCAAATGTCTAACCTGTACATTAAAATGAAGGTGACCAACAGAATGGAAGAGTTGAGTCCTGGCTATGTTATTACACAGATGAAGGATGTTAGCAAGGATTTCTAGGATTATTTTCTATCTAGCCATGACTTCCTGCTGTAAAGTATGTGCTGTGCAGCTTCCAGCAATCCTCATGCTTTAACCGTAAACACGCAGTTCCTCCATTTGATTTACTGAAAATGGTTTAAAAGACAGCCACATGGTCAGCTGCTATTGTTCAAATGCCTTTCTGTCTGGACAAGACAGCTGGAAATGACTCATGGGGTTAAACAGCAGCTTCTGAGACCCATAACTGTGTTCTTTATTATTTTGGATAAGATTTATACACCGTGCTACCTATGGCCAAAGTTCAGTCTAGGAATTAAAATCTTTAAATCAACTTTTTGGAAAGCTTCTTCTATTTGTTTTCCCCTCTATTTGTTTTTCACTTGTAAATTTGTGACATCTACACCTACCCAGCAGTGAAAGTGCTAAAAGGGGAAACAAACTGTAAAGTACAAAATAAGGAAACCACCAGCCCACCTACAGAATCTTTTCTAAAGCAGACTTTCGCTGCATGTGGGCATGGAACAAAAAGCACTCAGAAGCCTCACACTGTGGTGTGATGTATGTACCTAATTCCAAAAGATTTGACAACTATCAGCTGATTAGCACAGCTTGTCTGGGAGGCTCCCAAGACGTTTTTGACAGCACCTCGTATCAATGAAACCTGTGTGAATCCAAAATAAAGATGAGACTCCCTTGTCCTCTTAGCAATGTTAATGACTGCAAACCACCCTACCCTAACTGGAGCTCAGGGAAGTCTGCAGTTCGTGTAATGAGCTCTCTGCAAAACCATCCTGCTCTGAGTCTGCTAAGACAATCTGTCTGTTCACCACCGGCCTTCCTCAAAAAACTGTGGTTAAACAAAGTGCTTCAGTAAGCTGATTTCATCCAAATTCTAACATAAATTGTATATAGTGTAAAAACAGCACAAATAATTCAGTATTCATAAGAATGCAAGAGCTTTCAAAAAGAGGTGTCTTCCATGCAAATGAAAGAAATCCATGAAATACATTACCAGCTACTTAAACATTGTAATTAGTTAAACACTTTTCCACCTAGAATGTCTTTTGAATATCAGATGTGTGGTTAAAAATGAGTACACACCATTCTCTAGAAATCTACACACTTTCAAATATAAAATCAAATTACTATTCTAATGGGCTCATCATATTTCCATGCATCTACATAAAAGTATATTTTTAAATTTTCAGCTTACTAAGCAGTTTTAAATTGTGGTACAAACTTATGTACAGTAAATTTAAGCCTCTGGACAGTAGACTTGCCTTTCTTAATTATCTTTCAAAGATTTCCTAAAACAATCCCTAGACCCCAAGGCTTCCTAGAATCACTGACTGCAGACACACCAATGCCACCCCTTGTCTTTCCTGCTGGATTTCACAACACAGAGTATTTTTAAACCCAATGTTCTGGACCCTTTATAAAATACTGTTAAAAATGTTTGAAAATTAGAATATATATAAATGTAAAGTAACCCCTTACCAGACTTATACTGAGCATATGTATGCACATATTCCAAAAGGAATAATCGTCTTGAGTGTCTGGAGAAATACACTGCAAAACATTCTGTATATAAAAATGACTCTAAGTACACAAGTCTCTAACAAGCATAATTCTTATGGATTGAGCCAAACAGGATCATAAAAGCTTTTGGCTGCTAATGTTGCAGAATCCCATCTGGTTTCAGGGAACAACTTATTTTCATCTCCATTTAAGCTTTCAGGAAGAAATTAAAAACAAAAGAGAAGAGAAAACAAAGAAGAGACCTTTTCTTATGCATGCAAATTATATCCGTAAGTTATTCCAAACAGGGAGAAAATGCTTCAATCTTATTATAGAACAAACAGAAAAACAGAGTCTAATTCTTGGCTTACAAGTTCCACATAACAGTAAACAGTCTGTGTAACACACAGAAAAAGGGTAAGAAAGAAATCTTAAAGGCCAAGTTTGTAAGAATTCAAGTGATCATTGATGGGATTTTGCCTGGTTACCTGGGTAAGTAACAGCAGAACTGACCCCACACACATACACAGTCATTTGTTTTGTGGTTTTTATATTTTTTTTTTTTTTTAAGCCCAACACAACAAAACCTTTACTAGGGGGAAGAAGATTTCTCTTAATACCCCAGAACAAAAATTCTGAGTAATCCATGTTTCCTCACTCAAGCATTTATTGTTAGTTAAGTCAGGGCAGAAAAGCTTTTTAAGCAAACACCATCACAAGGAAACGTCTGGCTAATGGGGATATGAGCCTGAAACAGTCTTTTTATCTGATGTTGTTCTTTAAAAGTATTTTCTGTATGTAATGCACAGCTCTGATCCAATAAAATATGACTAAGAAGACTAGAGGGGTTTCTCTACAATGGAAGATGGTATTTTATAGAATGCACTTAACTGTAGCTCACAAATAGTAGATGTACACTGTGTTGTCCAATTTTCAGGGTGTGCTCAACTGCTGCTGAAACTAAAGGCTCATATTATCTCTGTGGTAAATCAATGCTCTGGATAAAGCTGTCAATTTTTCTTTATATTAGGAACTGATTGAAGTATTCCCATTTAGTCTGATGCCAGTATCAGATCACCTGTCATTCCCTTCACAACTCAGGCATTGCTACAGCCTTTAAGAAATCACACAGATATTTTGTATCCTGCATAAATTAAGGAGTTACAAAATGCATTACCTGACATGATGACAGAACACACACCTCAAGGAAAGCATGAGACTTATTACCCAGGAAAAGAGGGGGTTTGAATGCTTTTTTTAATCATTGCATGACATCAGAGTAGACAGAGAACTAAGCAGTATTTCAACAGTTATGAAATGGGTAAAAAGGAAATTCGGTACTTAAAAATATTCCTACAACCTGAACGACTTGATTTTGCATACATGTCTTTTAATTTCCAGGAACTGCAAAGCTAGAACATAGCTTTATTATATTATTATTATATGTACATATAATAATAGTGGTAAGTCAGCACTGAAGTGGCAGTTCTGCAATTGTTTTCTAACATAATAGTGATTGATCTTATTTTATAATGGTACCAATGAAAGAAATAGTAAGACTCAAAACTTAATTGCAAAATACAGCAATACTTTCTAACCACTAGATTGGATTAGTTTATAGATCAATTTAGCCTGCTTTGAAAGTGCTGCCAAAAATTTTTTAGAGCATTAACTTGCTCTTGATTTAAAGCTCAGCAGAGGACTCAGAAAACAATTACGCAGAGGTTCTAGGCATCTCAAAACAGAGTAACCCTTTCCTGTTGAAAACTACCTAAGGATGTAAAAGATCACCTCGAAAAAGAGGGGTGGAGGGGGAATAAAAACAAGTATTAATAGAGAAAAGCACCACCTTTCCCAGCAGAAACACGCCACCCCTGAAAAGAAACCCTTCACCAGTCCTTACTCCTCTAATGCAAGAACTAATGACTGACCAACAACATCACCTCACAGATAAAAGTGTTAAATTGGGACCAAGATGCTTTAAAGTCATCCACTGATTATATAATAAATGATGAAAAAAAAATCCGTGGAATATTGCTATCACCGAAAACAATATACACTTTTTGGTTCATTGATTCCACTTGTTACTTATTACACCAATTTTTAGACACTTTTCCCCTGTTCAGTTTATGCTAATAAATATTGGTGGATAAAATAAAAACAAAGAGATTTACTTGCAGAGTGATATTTTAAGAAAAAAAAATTGCGAAATTCTTTTCCTAGTAACACCTTTAAACCTCTGTGATCATAAATACAGATGATGCCAAGAACAGCAAGGATGCCTGACAGATGACTCTTTTATTATTGACATAGAGATTTTAATATTTATTATTATTTACTCATGACTGCCTATTTTTCACAATTGACATTATGCCATTTCCTTCAAGTTGGAAGTGTTACCCCTTAATCCCTGTCCAATGGTTATATCACGTATTTGTGGAATAAACCTTCCCAGTTCCAAGTGAAGCATACTGCAAACTTGTATTTTTCCTAAATATTTCACTGGCATTATTCCTGGGGAACCTTGGCTCAGGGAGACCTCTGGCCAAGTTCTGCTGTTCTTTCACATGGTTTCAACCCCATGGTTTGAAAACTTTGGGATTGTTTCCCTCTTAAGTTTGTACAGGCATGCCTCCACTTGTGCATTAATTCAGGTCACAAGGGTATTTAAAAGATAATCCTCACTAGCAGTGCTTTTGTTTACATTGCAGAGTTGGCTGGGAGGACACGAACTGAATTCTTTTTGGATGAAACTACACCTCAAAGCCAAGAGTGCACAGTGTGCTCCAAGGACTCAGAAGCCCCTGGAAAGGCTCAGGCTGAAGGAAACTGAGGCCACACAGACTGGGACATCAGGCTCTCAGCACCAGCTCTTGCTCTATAAAAGCAGTTTGATGCTCTCATTAGTCTGTATTGCCAAGCATTCACTTTAATCATTTATTATGGTTACCTCACTGAGCCTCATGAGGCTTAGGTTTCTTTAATATTCACTAGCATGACTCCAGCCCAAAGAAACTTCTTCCACACATCTCAATGTCCTTGATTTTTTAAATCTTTCCTTACTGTCTTTTCTTCCCTTTATTGAGAACTCTTAGGCAACCCTTCAGCAAACTAAATTTGTTTCAGTAACTATTTTGCTAGGCCTTCAATCTACTTAGTGATCTTCAAAGACAAAGTTGTTTGCCAAAAGAACTGCCTAGCATGAAGTTGCTAAATTTGCACTTCTTTTACTACACAAGTTACCCTGTTCTTCAAAGGTGCTCCCTGAATCCCAGAGAAATTACAAACACCCCCTTTTGAGCTGGTGCCTGAGTAGTGTGATTGCAATCCAATTAAGTTCATCTCCTGGTAAAGAATTTGGAGAACACAAGATCATTTAATGGTAGACAAGAGAAAGCCTAGCTCTCATTTCAAGCGTTTATTTTGAAAAAGAGTGGGAGGGGGTTTCATGCTGTCATTAGAAGGGTGGAAAAAGCAAACGCGGCTGACTTGCATGGCGAGATCCTGACATCCACTGAAGGAGAACAGTACATTATCACGTACATGCTGTACTTGTGAGAGCAAGAATTTCATATGGCCAGAAAAATGCAACCAATTAAATAGTAATCCAACTGACTGAACAGTGGCAAATTAATTATAAAATGTTGGTTCACACAAACACAGATGCTTCCGTGATGTAACTTACTGTGACAGGAGCTACAGAGCCTTGAACTAAAGGATGGTTACAAAATATTACTAAAAGCACTTGGCATTTGTTACAAGAGAGCATTTAAATTTCTGAACTCTGATTAGCTGTTACACACAACATTAGTTTTGCATAGTAACAGTGCATTTTTAAATTTAAGTAGTCACGCATGAGCTGTGAAAAATAATAAAAAAGGATCAGGGCATATCAAATTAACCTTTGGAAGCAAACTTTCCTGACCTTTCTGAAAGAGGAGAGTTGGAGACATTCTTGGTAGTGCCCTTTTTTTGCTTTTTTAGTCCTGTCTTTTGTGACCTTCTCCCATTATCTATTTTGTTTCTCAAAAAAACCCACCCAAAACTCAAATAACAGGGAAGGGAGCTGCAAAGTTTCACTAGCAAAGTACTCAGCAAAAGTTAAAACAAGCAGACCAAAAAGTTGAGGAGCAAGATTAGTAAGGATTTCTGTAAAACGAAATGAGGCAGGCCAGAAAGAACTAAATAAGTGGCTGACAGGAATTCATCATAAAAAGAGTGATTTTCCAAGCAAGTAAAACTTTAAAAACAAGTAAAACTTAAAGCAAACAAACAAAAAACCAAACCAAACAAAAACTCCCCCCCAGCCCCACCTCTCTTGAGATTAACCACCATTTCTTGGCTTAATAAATGTTTGCTTTTAAGGACAAGCATTTTAAATCAGCGTTACTTTTACTTCTTATTCCCATCAAAATGGTATTTCCTAGTTAAAGCCTCTAAGAGATAAGCTGCTTTCCAAAACAGTTGCACAGCTGTTTTACAGAAGCTCTGAAGTGCAACGTTACCATTCCATGTATTACCACATCAGAATGCCTGTCTGCAGACAACTAAGCTGAGCTGTTATGTCTGGCCTTTTACAGCAGCTTATCTTTCATATTAGTAAATAAAACACCCCAAGCAAATTACAGTTACAGGGCTGAGATTAAAAGAAGGCTCCATTACGTTTACATCCTCACACTTAGAGATGCACTTGCTTCATATGAAATTGCCCAGGAGTGTTGAGGCCATGCAGGCTCCCAGCACAGCTGCACACAGTGATTAAACACAACGTTCCCATGGACTGGTGTTCTCAGTACTCGAGAGGCACAGCTAGGAAAATGAGGATTTACACATTCACCTGATAGCCCTCCTCCTCAGTAAAGAGACTTAGAAGGCAACAGTTTCTATGTGAGAACAACTGCACCATATTTCAGCTGAAAATGCTTCAGTCTTAAGCCTGACCAGGCATATTTAAAAGAAATTAATAACTGTGAAGGGCAGCCTGCACAGAAGCAACAGCACAAAACACTGAGTGGGGTGTAAAGACCAAAGTCCCTGAGTCTGAATTTCAGCCACTCTATTGCCCTTCAAGTTACCACTCAATGCACACACCTACAGTGACCTGGATCAAAAAAAGGAATATTCCCTCGTCTGCTTTGTTCCTCAGGCACCATGAACCTGTCAATGCAAACTGTCTTGGAGCACACAGACAGAACTCCTTACCTTAACATCCTAAATGTGGTGGGAGAATGGCATGGAAGTCTGACAGCCACAAAAAAGAACTCCAAAGCAGCCTTTTCGCACAGATACATCAGGATTTTGTGCAATATGTGATCCTTGTACCAAATTCAACATTTTTAGAGCAACTCAGGGCTTCAGCACCTGTGGATATTAGTGACTTATGCCTGTACACCAAAGTGGGAAGGAGAGGTGAATATGCAGAGATCCCCTCAGGAGGTTTTATGTTCACAGAATGATCACAAATGTTCTAAAAGTAAGGGACAATTAATGGTTGAAGCAGTAATAAGGGGGGGGGAAATTAAAAATCCAGCATTTTGCTAATAGGACTGTTCCCATTTCCATTCCTTCCAATGGGTCTTCATTCAGACCAGTGGCCCCATAGGGGAGGAACAGAAAGAGATGTTGCAGAACAAAATCAAGCACCAAAAAACCAAGAAGGGGAACAATAATAAAAATAAAAAACTAACTGCTGTTTTCAAAAAGCACTTACTAATCACATTGGAGAGCAAAAAAGAAAAGGTATTAAGAGTACTTCCCTCGGATTTGTGGATAGAAGAACAAAGCGGTACGTTCAAACAGCTTCCCATGACAGTAAAGGCAATCCACAAGATAAAACATAGCACTTTATGTAGTTGAAAATAAACAAACAAAAACAATCAGGAGACCATCAAGATCCATACTATTCAAGGAAGTCATAAACGCAGACGGATTTCATGTAAGAACTTAAATTTTCTTGGGTACAAAAGAAACTGTTAAATTAAAATTAAATGTTTCATTTAAGACATGTAAGTGAACCACAATAATTACAAAATACTTACACACAGCAGAACAGTTTTACAAGTATTATTTTCAAGAGAATAGTTTTAGATTAGATATTAGGAAGAAATTCTTTACTGAGAGGGTCGTGAGGCACTGGCACAGAAAACCCTCGAAAGTTGTGTTCTTCCCACCCCTGGAAGTGTTCCAGGCCAGGCTGGATGGAGCTCTGAGCAACCTGGTCTGGTAGAAGGTGTCCCTTGTCCATGGCAGAGGGGTTGGAACTCAATGATCTTTAAGGTCTCTTCCAACTCATTCTGTGATTATTTTAATGACTGTGTTATCCAATGCAAAGTAAACCAGAAAGTTATCTGCCCACAATTCAGAGGAAAACTTTTCAGAATGGTGTATTACTGTTCCTCTTTTGTATTTGCTTTTTGTATAGATAGTTAGATTCAGAGTTGATAAAAGGCCAAAGGTGTCACAGAAAGAGACATGAAAATACTGCCATTGCAACTGTGAGAACCATAGCATCCTGTAAGAAAGATTTCCTACAGTGAGATTTTCTTCTGACAAAGCAGGGGAGTTAAATTTAACCGTTTAATAACTTAGAGTACATGACAGTGTTCTACCTTTTCAGACAGCTCCCTCTGCTCCAAATATTCCTCTGTGAGGTGAGGCCTAGAAGGCATGCTGACAGAACATTCGTGTGTTTTATATGCTAATGGGTGTGGGGGGAAGCTTTTGCAAGAGCTGCATATTATGTGTCCCATAGGGATCAGGTAATCACTGAGTTAAATGGAGTCTTCAGCACTGCCAGAGTCAGTCTGCTCCTTTCCTGAAGGAGAGAGGAGGGATTAAAAGGGAAGAGGTGGCAGAACAAAAATAAAGTTCTTAATTTGTTACCTATGGGTACATCTTTGAAGACAAAACATTTATTAAATTTATTCTTTAAAGTAAAACAGTCTTTATACACAACAGAAGTATATAACACATTTCATAATAATGATCTAGCAAACCAGCAAGCTATCACTTAACTGTGTTTTTGAAATACAACTTTCAAGAAACTGATGCACAGGAAGTTCCAGCTGGACATGGAGAAGATCTTTTTCACTGTGCAGTACCACACATTGGAACAGTTTGTCCAGAGAGGCTGTGGAGTCTCCCTCACTGGGGATATTCCAGAACCACCTGGATGCAATCCTGTGCCCTGTGCTCTGGGATGGCCCTGCTCAAGCAGGGAGGTTGGGCCACATGACTCCACTGTGGTCTCTTCCATTCTGACCCATCCTGTGATTCATATGCTCCTTTAGTATCTGGAAGAGCAGTCTAGCTGATTAGGTAGTGCAAAAAATATATGCAATTAATAAAAAAACCTTGGCAAGAGAGATACCATTTTATTCCGGTATACATTGCTATATCCACTGAAAAATGGATAAAGAAATTCCAAATGAAACTAACAGAAAGCCAAAAATTTCTAGAATGTAAAGACCCTCAATGAGCATATTAAAGTCAAAAAACCCAACCAGGGCATGCCATATATTTGAAGTTTTATTGATGGGAATGCAAATATAACCATGGCATAATCACAAAAGCATAACATTTCATTAAAAGTAATTTCTTAAAAACATCTGCAATCATCTATAACAAATACACTGAACATTTGAATCCTTATATCTTTCATCAAAATATTTTTATAGAAGTCTATTACAGATGGGTAATAAAAACCTAATGTCAAACTTTAACATAAAAAATGGCAGTAATGCCTAAAACTGGGCATCTAAAATCAGTAGGTATTTTATGTAGCTGTATTTCAGGAAGTGCTGTTTATTCTTTCTCTGGAAAATAAATATTCCCATTTGGTCAATAGGTATCCCCTCAAAAAACAGAGGGGCATTTCCTGATGGCTAATTATCACCTAAACCTCAAATGAATGCAGATGTTTATTGTTAACACAAATCTTTTTTTTTTTTTAAATACACTCTGCAGTCTCAAGACTCAATTTAATTCATCAGTGTGCATACCTGAGGTACTAGGTTGTCTACATTCAGTTTTCCTGGAAGAGATACTAAGCTGAAACAAGTCAATACAGGATATTTTAACTGAACTGTTCATCTTCTTCAAATCATTCTTCCTTTCCAAGGAACTTGTTCACCTACTGACAAAGGGTGTAAAAGAACACCATAGATCCTTTATTTCTCTCTCATGTCTTCATTGCTTGCATCTGACCTGTTAATAAAAGAAACATCTGGTCTTAGCACAAGATGAATTCTAGCCCTATATTGCTTTTTGAAAACATAAAATAGATTTAGATATTTTGGTGTAATTACAAGAATGGGGGACAATGCACAGTTGTTTTCAACTTGCTCTCTCTCATCCACTTCTGAAATTCCTGTACAGCCAAGTTTTCCCCAAATCTTGATAATTAAACAGAAGACTCTTTCATCTACATCAATTTTTATCTTCTTCAGGCTTATAGAATCACTTTGAGGACAATAAAACCTGGAAGTTTATTTTATGAAGTATGCATTTCAACTCCCTGTACACATTTTGACTTCCACATAACTGAACACGAACTAACTGCCCAACAGCAAAAGATTTAAAGTTTGGTATTGAATAACTCACATGAAAACTTTGCTCTCAGTAGCCACACTTCTCCATATTGCTGCCTGATTGCCACTTCTCAACTCACTTCAAACATTTTCTTGGTTACCAATAGCATCCAGCACCCCATTACAAAATGTGGAAATCAGCACAATTTGCCCCACTAAGAGGGAATGGTGTGAGACAGGTTAGCTTTACCCTACTGAAGATGTGCTGTTGCAATAGCAACCCCATTACAAAATAGGAAAATAGCAAACTCAGCCTTCACTAGGGAAAAAAAAAAGACAAAACTTTCTGCCCCTGCCACCCCAGCTGTGAAATGGGTCTGCAAAGGGTAACTAAGGAAAGCTTGGCTGCTGACAAGAACTGTGCACTCATTCACCAGGTGTCATTTCCTCCCCTGAATTCCATAGCATCCCCAGGCTGTAATTTAGGGAGTACCATAACTACGGAGTTGTTCCAAATATTTCCATCTAGTGCTCTGAGAATGAGGAGAATCAAGAGTAAAAATTTGTTCTTGAAATATCAGCCTTTAAACAAGTAACTGCCAAACTACATGTGCTTAGGTAACAATACAGTTTAAACTCAACCCCTCTCAAGCTTTTGGGTTCACGGAACCAGAGAGTTAAAGGAAATTTTCAGATAGAGCCCATCCGTGAGGAATTTCAGCTCAGGAAATTAAGAAGTTTAACACTCCATAAGAAGTGAATAGCTATGAAGAGCTACGTGAGTAAGAGCAGAAGCATCTGCTTGCTGTGCTTAAAAAAATCTACACCTATAACTTAAATATTTTGTTAGAAAATATTTACACAAGCATTTGAGATCCTTTTAAGTAGCTTGAAGCTATGTACAAACCCAAAATTTGGATTGAAACTTAAAAGGTTCCTCCAAGAGCAGCAGAGAGCCTGAACATTGCAAGAAAACATTACTAAGCCAGAATTATGCCTGAAATTAGGAAACATTATGATTTAGAATCTGCCTCTATGATGACAGGATACAGCAGAGGAGGAAACTCAATGCTAAGATCTTGGTTCCCCACCTCAGAATTATTTTAGCTGGTGGAGAATACATCACTGCTCTTTTGTAGGGCAGTAAATCTCTTTGTAAAGACTATTTTTGGCGAGCAGCCCTCCCTCTGAAAACATGATCGAATATTTTTGTACTCTACAATAACTCGGAAAAACAAACCATCTTCTTCTAGACAGCAGGACGAGTGTAAGCAGCAAGGAGTGTGGTGTCCCAGATCAGTGGGGATGAGTGAAGCCGGGGCCAGGGCAGCTCTCCTTTGGGAAGGAGGCTCTGTCCCTGGGCCAGCGCTGACACCCGGCGGCCAGCGGGGCACAGCACAGGCGGCACCGCGGCTCAGCTGAGCCCGCACCACCCCAAGCACTCACAGCACCAACAACGCCAGACAGGGAGCTAAAACGGGGATGGGTCTGCCAGAACTATGCCACACTTCTCTGATCTACACACTGAGCAGGGAGATGAGAGAGACCAGAGCCTCACCAACACACAACAGGAGACACAACATCTGTACTAAGTTTCTAATTAAGGAAGATGGATGTCAGACATCATCCAAGCTAGATCTGATATTTGCCATGCAGTTATGACTGTCTGCATGTCCTATAATCGTTATAGTATAAGAAGTTCTTCTTTTGGCTCTACATGAAAGAGCTGAAGGTGTATAATTAAAACTAGTGTATTTGTCTGTGTACTTGGCTTATTTTTTTTCACCATTTCTTGATACATAACATTAGGTTATGTAAAACTGGGTCAGGACATTAGGAATAAATCAAAGAAGAAACTGAACTACCACAATAAGTAATTGAAGTGTGGGAGCTGGAATTGTTTAAATTAAAGTGTCACACTGTTTGCAAGAGAGTGCCTTAGTATTTCATAATACACACTTTGGTCAGGGAAGCCCACATGATGTTTTGTGCATATTAAGGAGGTGAATGAAAGGCAAATATGAGATAGAGCTTTAGTACTCACTGTGTAATTTGATCTGACAGCAGAAATGGACAGAAAGAAAACAAAGGAAAAAATAAACAAAAACCTTACAAAATGAAAAGGTTTAACAGAATGAAAATAGAGCAAGATAATTACATATGATGTACCTTGGAGCCAATCCACACCTTCTTGTAATCCTTCTCCTTTAAGAGCATCACTGGCACTGAAAGAAACAAATCAAATTACAAAAACATTGTAAAAATACCAGTGTTAGTTGAGTCATCACTAAACTTGTAATTTACATAATTGCAAAGCAGCATTAGGTACAGTTTCCTTATGCTTTCTTCCCATGGAGAATGCTCCTCAAACGATATGGAGTACCTTCCCCATAGGGAAACACCATTTCACGATGTGATCTATTTTAATTCCAGTTTCAAGGCATGAGGAATCATTCCTAGAACACGAGGGGCTCTGGGAGAGCTCCCACATGAGGCAGACACATTGTTCTGCAGTACCTCCTTCCTCAGACAACACTGTGAAATATGTTTACTCCCTCCAACAGCAGCCATGCATCATGGAATCATTTAGGCTGGAAAAGACCTCTAAGATGATCAAGCCCAACTGTCCTCGCACGCAGTTCCTGCACAGAGTGAGAACGCTGGAGGAGGGAATTATGTGTGTGTCCACACTTCATTGGAACAGCAACCCCGGCAGTGTCTGTTGACGTATAAAACTCCTTTGCTACACTGAGAGCAGTGTAAATCCACCTTCTGAATCACTGGGGGATAACTGTTTAAATGCCCTTCATTCTTCAGTTTATGAAAACCAGCACAGCAGTGAATCTGGACTGTAACTGCAGTTCCCTATAAAATGATCTTCCAAGAAGCTTGGGAATTCATCAGTGTGATTACTGAGAAAAAAGGCAGCGACCCCAAAACAATGTCCAGGTAATCAAGTTTAATATTTAAGGGCCTAAAATGAAAATTGCAGCCACATTTAGCTGCTGATTTCACTGTCATTTATAGCAGCTGAGGACTTTAATAGGACAAAAAACTAACTTCTGTAAAACACTTCTGTCAAAAGGAGAGTAATTTCCTTGTGAACACTAGCACTAAGTCCTTCTAAAGCTCACATCCTTCAGGAAGAAAAAACTCTAGCTCCTACAACTAAAAATCCCCTCAAACATGACAGAGTACAAAGAGTACAGTGCCCCTCTGAATTCAGAAGAAAACAATTTACTAAATGGCCTTTCAACAGCACTTTACTGAAGCATCTGCAGAGTGGAAAAAAAATTCCAAAGGTTTTATTGTTGATATTCTCAAACCTGCAAGGTAATCTAGCAGGAGCACTCTGATGACAATTCTACTCAATTTCCCACCAAAATAAAATGGCAGCTGTTCTTCTGATATGAACCCTGCTTTGTGATTTCACTGGAAATCCTCCGTTCCATTACCTGGCTAACAGTTCTGCTGTGAATACTTTTAAGACACAGTCTAAATGAATGCATTGTACATGTAAAACAAGTTTCACCATTATATTTAATATTACTACTGTTTTCACATGTGGAATCTCTTACCTACCCGATTTATTTTATAGAGTAGTGAGTGGCATGACAGGGCTAAAATAGGAATGCATAAAGTAACACCAATAAAAGGATAGAAAAAGAGCACTTTACCAGATATGCCAGGGCTTGTCTTTGATGTTTTCTAAGGACAGCAACTGAGACACTTTCACAGATGACACTGCATCCCTGAGGTCCATCTTGTTAGCAAAGAAGAGAATAGGCAGTCGACGGTGCTTAATATCTAGGCATGAGCAGAGACAGAGCCCTCAGGACATGAGGCAACACTCATTAATCTCTGCATGTAACAAGGTACAAACAACACAGGAAGGCTTTTTGCTCACCTGTAGCTGCAATTCTCTGAAGGCTGCATCCTACCAAGATGCACACACTGTTGGGTCACCTGAGCTCTGCTGCATGCTTCCAGAATGCTCCCAAACTTCCTTGCAGGTTTTGGAATCTTCCACCCCTCTCCCCCTACCTTATACTCACAATTCAAGCTGGACATAGGAATTTCTGGTGAAGCTGAGGAGCAAGGGATCAAACCACTGCCTACAAACACTGCACATCTCTGCTTAGTGAGGACTGGATGTATAAAATGGATGGAAAAAATAATTTCTGTTCATTCATAACATCACAATGATGCCTTGGATTTTAACTTTCATATTTTTCAAATCCTGTAGTGCTTAGTGTGCAACTCTGAAGTGTTCTGTAACAAAGCCTCTCCAAGCCTGCTCTCCAAGGACACCCAGACTGACCTGGGCCCAAAATGTGTAAACCAACATCTTGAGAAGGGGGAGGTAAGCTTGGGGAAATTACATCATTAGCTAAAGTTGTAACTGGTGAATTGATGCTGATATGCAAATGGACCAAACCTATAAAAGTGTGAAGAACTCGTGACTCGGGGTCCATCTTGGGGTCCAGTGTGTGAGCAGCCTCTGGCTCCCCAGGGTGTGCCTTTGAAGGCCTTCAAATAAATATCCACCTTTATTCCCTTACTCCTGTCTAGTCTCTGTTTCTAGGGAGCCACTTCAGGCATCAACAACAATAATTGAGAAGGGTAGTCTGAATTATCCTTTGGCATCCTGGAAACAATCCATTACTTCATAGAATTTATAAAATTGGAAAAAAATGCACATCTAAACATCCTTTATTCTCCCTTCCCTTGAAGGACCTCTTTTCCAGAAGCTCTTTGAGCTAGCAGTGAGACATACAGACCAAACAAAGTACTCTGGCAATTTTTGGGATGCTTACACATAGACAAGCTTAAACCTCACAGATTACCCCGGAAGATTATATGGTCATTGAAAGGAAACAAAACATGCTCTCTTCAAAGTTACATATATAACACTGCCAAAAAATTACCAGCACCAAGACTAACTCTCTGAGTCTTTTCATGTTATTTATACAAAGGATGATATACAGGATTAGAGAAAATCTAGGTTTTAGTCTATCAATCAGTGCTTGATAAGAAAAGAACTTACACACTACCACCCCAATAAAAATTGTTACATAGGGTCTTTTTAAAATAGTAAAAAGAAAATATTATTTCACATAGGAAACAATGTAAGGATTTACTTTAAAATGTCAAACATAAGCCATCTGCCCCTGCTGTTGGGCAAGAGGATGATAAAAACCCCTAAAATCCCAACAAACTATCAGTGCTGAAATGGTTTGAACTTCCCTAATTATGTTCTTTTCCACCTCCCTGCTAAACCTCTCCAGAATCAGTGGAGATAACATGACCTCCCCATATTCATTCAAAGGTGGTAAGTGCTGATCAAAACACTGACAATTTTTACAAGTTGTTTACCCTACCTGGAGCTCCATTTTCCTCTGGTATCAATAAACAAAAGTCAAAGGCCTCAAAATACAAGCACAGTATAATTAAATCTCTGTTTTGATTCCATAGTTGAACAGCTATTGAGTCTCCTGACTGAAACTTTCACATTAATTTACAGTATAATTACATGAACCTTGGTACACATAGGTTGCAGGTTATGGGTAAATTAAAACCACACAAATTAGCTGACATCACATATGAAAACAGCCAAGACAATCAAGGAGTTTCCAGTGTTTTTCTAAACAATTAGAAGGGGCACAACCTACCCACCCAGACTCCCAATGCACATTCAAAGATATTTGCTAAATAAAGTGGTGATCACAGAAATTTATATTATTTCCTAATGTGCACTATTTCCCTCCCACACTTTTCACAATTACTGTGGAAAGCAAACATTTTCTAGCTGCAAGCAGTTATGAATTAACACATTAAAAAATTATCCCGGACACCAGATGTGTGATGTGCAATTTTATACAAAGAATTTCAAATTTACAAGAATTTCAATTTAGTTTAGAAGCATGTTCTGGAGGTGAAGTGACCCAAGAGTCATCATCTAATCCAGGTAACCTATGAACTACCATCTTTCAAAGTGCTGAAGAATGAAATTTGAGTAAAAAACCAAAATATGATACAGTCATCATTAAACAAGCAGTTATTTGAAGACTGCAATGTCTATTCATGTAAGTAAAAATAATTTATACTTAGCTCTGATTCACAAGAGTCCCAGCTAGCACAACTTCTAACCCCATTACTGCTTCACAGGACACATTCCCTTCCACTTGACAACCTCAGGCAAAGCCTGGCAAAAAGACAGGGAACTGTTTTACTGAGGGATTGCTAAGATTTTCAGAGACAGGAATTGATTCAATCCCATTTTAAACTTAAGTAAACTTGTACATTTAGACCACTCCAGGAGCATGACAGAGACAGAAGAGGGGGAGAAAGTAGGGTACGCAGCAAGAAAGGCAGAACACTAATACAAATAAAAATATTGATAGCACAAACCAGTTGTGTATTGATTCACCTAACAGCTACTTTTATTTAACATCATCCTAGAAGAACTTTTAAAGCTTTCTGGATCTCTTAGATGTGATATATCAAAACTGATAAACCAGTGATTCTGTTGCTATGTTGGAGCTAAGCTACTCCAAGGCAGAAATACACAACTACTCTCTCCTTGTTCTCAGGAATGCACTCATTGGCTAGAGCCTGGGCTTGTGTAACTTGAAGACACAAATTCATGAACAACTTAACAGCACTGACCTGCCAGGTCAGCATTAGTGACCTATTAATGCCTAAATGAAAAGCCCCACCTAAGGCTGCTTCTATTCTACCTAAACATTTTCACTGTTCTGCCTTCTATTAAACCAGTAACTTCTTCCAGCAGCTTTACCTCTCACCCTTGGCTCTGTGTCGTTCTACTTTACCAACAGAATTGGCTTTTACTGCTGCAGATAATTCCTGACTGGGTACAAAGTGCCCTGGCCTCTGTGTAATCCACCTGCAGCCTTTGGCTCACCTCATCCTCCCTGACTTTTGTAACAGTGCCTTTTCAGTGTCTGCATTTGAAGTAGCCCATACCCTTGAATGAGAAATTAGAGAATGAGAATAAGAAGGCCCAGTCAGCTCCAGCATCTTTGTTGATGAATTAAAGGGTTATATAGAGTCTTCATGGAAAATAAAGTCACGGGAACATATTTGTCCCTATCGCGCATTGCTTTTCTTAGAAATGCAAGTCAGCTTCTCCTTTCTCATTTTCAGCATGGGAATCTCACAAGTTAAGGCTCTATCAGTTTAATAAATAATTAGGAATTACAGGATTATTTCACTTTTAAGCTTCCTAGATGTAGTTTTTTATTCTGGTTAGGCAGAGCAACTACCTAAAGTGCTGAAAGTGAAAACTGGATATTGCTTACAGACACATCCCAGTAATGTTGGCTACATGGAAAGGCAAAGAATTGATTGATTTCAGAACTTAATTAAGGTGCAGTCTCATAAAAAAACCCAAACCAAACCCCTAAAACCAAGACCCTGCTCATGAATCCTCTCAGATCCTCTTCAATCTTGTGTATCCTTCTATAGGGAATTGAAACTGACTGGTGTAATTATTCCTCCTCAACTCTGGCCAAAGCATAAAAAAAATATAATGAGGATGACAAAAGAAAGTTAAATGTTACATTAAAGGAATCAGTTGTCTTCTTAGAAAAAACAGACAGGGAAACAGTTTTGTCTGTGCTGGTCATCACAAAAAGCCTCTCCAGCTTCCAATTCGAAGTCTATTCTTTCTGAAAACAATGCAATTTTTGATGTATTTTGATTAATAAGAGATCAATCCAACTTGGTGTAGACAGCTGAAGCTTGATCAATTTCTAAATGTGAATAGGTAAAAAAAAACTCCACAAAGTTGCTGAAGGCTGTTATTGTGCTAATATTCATGAATGGCTAAAATATTTGCAAAGTACTCAGAATGTGTCAGAGAAGGGCTTTTCCTAAGACAACATAACAAATATGGACACAGAAGGGGAAAAAATCCTCCTCACCTGGATGATTCAGAAGGGTGTCAAGTTCTTCTTTGGCCACAACCATTCTTAATTTGTCACTGCTATCAATGACAAAAATAATGGCTTGGCCTTCTCTGCATAACATAAAAAGAGCAAAGAGGCAAATTATAGGTTCTCAAATGGCGAATAAGAAAAGGCTTCAGAAGAAACACCAAGAAAAAAGTCCAAACAAACCTGATTTTTCCTCTAATTTTTGTCATTGTTATTTACCATTAACACTGAATCAGTCTTAATTCTGAAATCCAATCTTTTGTTAACATGCATAATTTTTTTAGATATGAGGATGTTATCTGCCCCTACAAGGTTCAGTCTCCACACACCTTTTAGAAAAGCTTCATTTTACTACCCAGACTGAAAAATGAACTCAAAATGTAGTCAGCTGCTATTTTGACATTGTGGTCTGGCAGGAAAAAACCCCATAAAGAGAGATCTTTACAGAAATTCTGTATTTCCTGCACTAAAGTTTATTTAGAGAAAGGTCAAATACCTTTTTTTAGAAAAAAACTGTGTCCATATGCTAGGCATATGCAGGTTATTTTAACTTTTACATATCCTGCATAAACAGGATCTTTCTTGTTTTTCATGTAACAGGTAAAAACTTTCAACCATTTCAAATAATTAGGACATTTTGTTGGCAGTATGACCACAGTCACAACATATGTGCAACTATTCAACTCATTATTTCCGGATAATACCGATATTTTATGACTTGATGTTCCAGTTATTGAAACTTATTTTGAAAGCCAAATTAAGTCTCACCATTTCATAATTCACCAATTATAAACAACCACAGAAAGTATATTTACTTTATATTTTAATGTAATATTCACTTCTCCTTCACTTTACATTTCCCTGAGAGACCATCGTGAATACATTCTTTACCCTCCAGCACCATCTATCTTTGTATTTTGATAGGAAACAGTTCTATATCTACTGGAAACCAGAAATAACCTGAGCAGCCCAAGATTGTATGAGAAGGCACATTCTTTTCTGGTGTACAGAACCTTTAGTAAATAAAGCTTTTGCATATTAGCTGGAAATGCCTAAGCAATTTTCATGAGCATACAATATTTAACCAGAGGAACCAAAAGTACTGGCATGTATTTACCACCAAAAAACAACTTCAAGAAGAAGTAACAGGAATAGGGACACAACATGACTTTAGGATTATTTAAGAAAAATGTACTTAGAGGATGACCGAGAAGATACTTTCAAGCCAAACAGAAGAAAAGTCCAGACTTGAAGTACTCCAAGACAACTACTTGACCATTTGAACACTTGACCAGATTTGATTTCCTGCAAAATTAAGTCTTGCTTATTAAGTCTATAAACTGAACAGCATGTAATTATTTTATTAATATTTTTATTAAGTTAATAAAAATTATTGGTTTTATACTGTTCTTAGAAGTTAATCTTAAATATGTCCCCACTGCACTGGATCAGGAACAGAGGTGAATAGAGTGCCTATTTCACAGTCAGCATAACCTAAAATACTCCCTTACTCTTATTGTTAAGATGAAAAAGCCATTTATGCCCCACAAGGGATAAGTTGCTGCATTAAATACAGCAATCACAAAAATTATTTGCTTATGAAACACTCTGCTAGCATTTCGAGAGTAGCCTGAGGGCATCAGTTACTGAAATGCAAATCTAACACTTTTGAACAATGAAGATCTCCTGGCCACATGTTTTCAATGCTAACACAATTTGCACAGGAAGGAGAGAAAGCATTAATCCTCAATTAAAAAACAATTTAAGCTCTACCACAACTGATATTAATATTTAATCAATATTCTAATCTTCAGAATTTCTCCCTTCTATTTCTCCAAGCTACTTCTGCATGATTTAGTACTGTTCATGTTATTTAGATCAGGATCAGGCATTACAGAATAGCAACGAGACAATGTAAATAAAGATTAAGTTTCACTAAAAGCTACAAAACCAGAGAATGGCGTCTATCTATTACCAAAAGGCAACACCAGAGTGTTATAAAGTACAGAGAATATCCTGTTCAGTAAATAACATTGAAGAATGCTCATTCAGGTTCTTAGTTCCATGTGCCTTGTTCTCTGAGGTTTATTGCCCTCACCTCTAAAAATCTCAGCCATCAGCCAATATCTTGTAGGTTTTAAGTTGCTGACCCACAAAGAACTGAAAAACTGGAAACCTAACTCATCTTGAGCTTTCTTACAGGATTGCTTTTCAGGTTTCAACATTTAAATCCCATCTCTAGTATGTTCCCCAAGTTGTCCCCGAAAAGACGGAATAACAGCAGATAAAAATTTTCATTTTTTAGAACAGAAAGTTGTGTTTATCCAGAATGACCTTCTGTCAAACACCAGGTATAAGCCTTCTCTGAATCATTTCTAACCACTAGATATTATCATAATTCTGTTTAAATAACCTATAAAACAGCTAATATGAACAGCAATGCTTTAAAATGAATTACAGGCTTACTTGTAGTAGTGTTCCCAGAGGTCTCTGTATTTCCCTTGACCTGACATATCAAACACTGTGAAAGACAAACTGCAAAGAAAAGAACTGCATGAGGCACAGAAAAAGGAACAAAAACTTTGGCTACTATTTTCTTTGCTACCCTGACCAAAAAAAAAAAAAAAGCCAGATCAACTTGAATCCTAATCAACTGAGAAAAATTCCCAAACGAACTTTGGTTGCACTTTCTGCCTTCAAATGATCCTACTCAGGTTTTCAGTCTTATTATAGAAATATTTCACAGTGGAGAATGTGCTTATTATCTGAATAAAAGGACTAAACCAATTATTTAAAGTTACATCAAATGCAAAATAAGCTCCCATTCAGTCTCTCTCTCTATCATGCTGGTATCAAATACTGTTTATAAATAAATTAAATTCAGATGAACCATGACATCAAATCTACAGCCTGTCTTAAATTCTGTCCCTAGACAGGCATAAATGTATACAAAATAAAAGGCTTTAAAAAAAAAAATTCCACTTTTAGGAAAAAAAGAAATTACGTTTTGGTAAAAACAGGTAAGTTCAGATGACCAAGCTACAAAGAGCAGTCTTTGCAACTGTGAGATTTCACCCAAACACTACATACAGCAATGCAACTTAAATAACTCCACAAAAAATTCTCATCCACTCCTGAAATGTCTACCGAGTTCAGAATAAGGCTTTCCTTTTCTGGGTAGTCCCAAGCAGCTCCTGAGTGGAGGCCACAGCAAAACAAGGAGGTTAAAAAAAGGAAGCCCTCCAGACATCCTTTCCACTCTGTTTCCAGACAGAGAGCTGTGGGTTTGTCAGTTTGTGGGGGTTTGAGGTTTTGGGTGGGTTTTTTAGAGGTTGCTTTGGTTTTTTTTAAAATCATTCTACATAGTATATTTACAGGTCATCATCTGTCATACTACAGGATCAGAATAAAAAAAAGCAATATAAATTAATTTACATTCTCACACAGGAAGTCCCAAACCTGTCTGATGTGCTTTATTGAGACAGAGCTCAGTTGTGAAACCTCTAAGAGAAATACGAAACTTCTCAATCTCACACTGGAGGAATAAACAATTTTCTCAGCTCAAGGAATAAACAATTTTCTTGCAGATCTCCTATCCAGAAAGGCCACACTGTTTGGTTTGAAGACTAACTGCACACATTAAAAATATCCAGTGAAGCCTACAGAATAACAAAATGATGTTGCCTCCTTGAAATATCCTCGAGTCACGACATTCTTAATCTAAATCTTAGCCTTCATTCAACTAATGACTTATTACTCTGTTTGCTGGCCTTTGCTCTTGCCACCTTTACATTGCTAATTCTGCAGCCATCCTTTTGCATTTAATGAGATTACACTGCAATCTGTTCAGAGTACCTCCAGTGAGAGTGTTTAATTTAGGTTACCAGATTGAGAGTGGAATACAGGCTGCCACCTCAGCAGCTGTCTCTCCCCCAGTCTGTAACAGTGCCCTATTCTCAAATTCTCAACAGACGGGGATCAGATGTTTGCACACACTACTGCAAAAAATTAAAGAACTTCTTAGATTTTCTTTTTTGTAATAGTTTTATAGCAGCACAAAACACACATTATAGTCTATCACCCTCAGTCCTGGATCATGATTAGGTCTTGTGGGTACTACACTTCAACAAACTGCAAACCCACTGAAAGAGATAATTAAGTCCAACTGTTGTATACTAATCACTACTGGTAATGAAGAAAGAAAGTATTACCTTGAAGTCTTGAATTTCTCTATACTGAATCCTATTGTTGGAACAATGTCCTGAGTTTGAGCCTTTGAAGGAAAGAAAGTACAGATTTTACAATCAAATTAGAAAATGCAAATATTGAAATATATTTGAATCATGAATACATTACAGATCTACTTTTGCCCCAAACTGTGCAATATTAAAAAAGTTCCCAGAAAAGTAAAGTAACTCAGAATCAAGGATTTGTATTTTCTGGGGAATAGAGTAAACACTACTGGAATTGCCAAAACACAAAGTATTATTAAGAGATCTGTCTGATAACTGATTTACTACTGAGCTGGTCAAGGACCTATCAGCTAAGTTGGTGGAAAAGAATAGCTCCTCTAAGAGCTACTGATATTGAGCAGGAAGAAAGGGCACATCCCATAGATTACAGAGCTGTCTGAGAAAGTGACATGCAATCCTTGCACAGACTCCTAGAGCCCCTTGTTCCAAACACCATCCATAGGCAGGTCCAGAAGAAACAACTGCAAACAGATGGAAAAACATTTGGATTTGCCAGGCCCTAATATAAAAGCAGCAGTTCTTAAGAAGACTGGGTTGACCCAAAGCTCAAAATCACCTGTCTATCTAGTTCACTAAAAATAAACAGTTTTATTTACTTGGATCTCATGACATTTGTTGCATGCTAGACTATTTGGCATGTCTTGCAAGGGTAGGACTTAGACGTCTAAGTTGGATGCAAAGCTATCCTCCTGTAAATTTGCATTACAAACAAATGCTATTTATTCTACTTGTGTAATTCCCCTGAGACTTTCTCTAATGCCCATTATTGTGTAAAATCTTCAAGTCTGTCTTCAACTCTAGTTAGGAATCCTTTACTGCTTAAGGCATGACATAAAAACTCTCTACAAAAAAGGTCTCAAAAACTACACAAAGATACAATTTGCCTGGTACAAATTGTAGCCTTTTTTCCAAACAACTGGCCACAGATAGCAATCAGTTTATAGTCTTTGTTTAAAAATCTACTCAATTTTCAGTGGAAGAATAATTGCCAGGAATGGAAGAGTAGCAGACTCCTCACCATGTCACACTTTTTAAACAATGCCCAGTGGATTCATCAGTTAAAATCAATGAAAATTAATAATAAGAAGAAAAGCTGTGTCCTGATATAAACAGCAGAAATCAGTTTCCCAGCTGCACATAACCAAGATACACAACTTTGGCTTTGAACATGCTTACCAAAACTCATGTATTTCTATTACATAAACACATATAGAAACAAGGTGATCTTACTTTTATTTTTGCTCAGAATATCATGCACTCCTAGTGGCCTGGAACACTTTTCACTGGATGAATGAACTGCATAATGCTACTTATTTTGAAAATTATTCCGCTTTAAAAATAGTGACCTCACCCTTAAGTGGGCATCTTCACATTATTTCTTATTTTATTATTTCTTATGCACTTATTATTTCTCAGGAAGAGATTAAAATAAACATGATAAGCTGTTGTACAATTGTATTAATCCCAATGTTCAACACCACTTGTAATTGCAATCCTGTGGCAATTATTTAAGTGATTTAAGTGACTGTTTCAGATCCTGATTTCAGCCATCATAAACGCTTCCTTATTGGGCGATACTCACAAAAGTGTGCCACATTTACAGTGGCGTTTTTTGGAAAATGCGCATGTGAATGCTTACCCTTAGATTCAGTTAGTTGGAAAATCTTAAAATATATTTATTCCACTGTACTAAATCACAAGCTCTTTACATCTTTTCCATGAGCACACCCTTTGTAACAGCATGCAAACCCAGATTAAGCAAACACCCAGCAGTGAACCAAGCAGGCTACTTACATTAGAAGGTTTAAGTTTATTGATGATCGTCGTTTTGCCGCTGTTGTCCAAGCCAAGGCACAGAACGTGAACCTCCTTTTTCTTCAGGCCAAGCCATCCTGCCAGCTTGTCAAACAATCCCATGGCTGTGGCTGGGAATCCCAGGGATCACCTGCTGTTCGGGGAATCAGAGCTGTTGGACAAGTGCTACATGCAGGGCAGCGCTGGCACCGAGGGCGGGCATGGGGCTGAGCAGCCTCGCACCTGGGAAGGGACGGCGGGAGAGGGACCCGACACAAACACCGGCCCAGGGCTGCCTCTGCACATAAATAAGCACATGGAGGGTAAGCTGATTACAGCCAGGAGGCCTCGATACCAAAGTAGACTGGCTGTTTATAGCCCTGTCTGTATCACACAACGCCCTTGACTCACTGGCAGAAATGCTGCCATTGTTCCCAGCAGCCTGAGCAGGGGCACAACTGCAGTGCCACCAGGGCTCCCCCCAAACTGAGCAAAAAATAAAGGAGGGCCATTATATTTACCTCAAATTGTCATCAGTCCAGCATTAAGAAAACAAAACACTACTTCCCCTTTTCAACACCTGCTACATAATTTACTGAAGCCTGAATTAAATGAAGCACTCTCTGTTGGTTCAATTCAAACTCTAATTCGAACAGGTTTTGCCAATATTGACACGTATAAATCAGGAACTCTTCATTCACCACAAATAGAAACTGATTAAAATAGATCCAACAGACACCAAAATATTCACCCACACATCAGGGAGATGCCAAACCTCTGCTGCTGCCCAGACTCTGACTGGAGTTACCTGGCAGCGGCACATTCAAAGGAGCTTACATCACGTGTTGTCCTGCAATACCTGGCTAAACACACTCTGCAAAGAGGATAACCCTTGTCTGTCTTAAATGAACTCCACTAGAAATAATTTCAGCAATCAGACAGCTGAAATCTCTCAGATGCCTTGAATAATAAAGCATTTAATTCATGTCACAGGACTTTTCTGGAGTGGTGAAGACTGGTTTTTTCCTATTAAAATAAAAACACACTGCACTGGACAACTCAAGTTGCAAGCTTAATTACCCTAGGAAATCATAGCAGGAGGGGGAAAAGGTAAAAAAACCCCCATCAATAACAAATCTTTGATCACACTTCTTCACTAACTGATTACAAAATTATGATTAACTTCGTTTTAATAATTTAAAAACTTTGCATGTAATCAAGTCACACAAGTAATCATTCTGGTTAATGGATGATTTTTTTTTTTTAAATACAGATCTTTTTTAGAGCTTTCTCTAGTGCATTTTGATTCAGGACTGGTCGTAATCTACGGAGTGCCTTGTGCATTACAGCTACACAGAGTTATTACCAGGTTAAACAAACCCAACATCAGTTACAGCAAGTCTTTCATTCTAACTCCCTTTGTTTTATGCCCCCCTTGTTTCCTAATCCATATAAACAACACTGAAAGCAGATTAAGGCTGTTTATTATCAAATTAACCTGACAAAGCCCTGCTCCAAGACACATTACTTTCTTAACCAATCAAGAGCTTCATCTATATATTCTAGATTATAGGGTCAAAAAAATACATTGTAGGCACTCCTAAAATGAAACAGAAGGAAATACCAGCACTTAAAAATACTTCTAGGGCTTCACTTCTAAATCTAAAACCCTAGATATACAACAGTTTCTAGCAACATTTTAATTACAGCCATGTGTTTCTAGCAAATTTTCCTACCAAATGGAACAGTCATTATTTAAGAACACACTGGGAAAGAAATGTATCCTTGACTTCTTGCCCTGTCCCTTTTTTCATGTTTTTTCTCATCTGTGAAGAGTTACAGCAGTTACAGCTGGCACAGGTGCCTGTTTCCCCCCTCTTTTTTGCCAGCTGATATTTTGCCTACAACGCTGTACAGCATCAGACATCTCCAAAAATTATTTAAGCCAGAGTTTGGTCCGGGAGTTTATCAGCAAACTCTGTGAGTGTTTTTCTCAAAAAAGATGTTCTTTCATATCTGATCTTTGTCTATTTTCAAGCCTAATCAACAACAAAGGAGATTTAATCTATGAGACAAAGAGCAGCCAACAAACAAGGTGTAAGTGATGTCCAGGTGTTAGAAAGACAAATGAATTTTTTTGGTAGAATTGCCTTGTTTAGGTTTAGGGCTCAATATCTATCAATAGTCTCCGATCCAAAAGAAGGGAAAAACTGAGCATGCGGACTAATTAGCAGGGGAAACGAGAGAATCACTAACCAACAGAAGACCAGAAGACAGAATGCTAATTAATAAGAGAACTAGGTGACTTGCAGTCAGTGAACATGAATATCTCTTTTTGCTAAAATGTATGAACAGTGCAAAGCTTTGGTAGTGGCCTTGGCGGATTTGCCGCCCAGCGCCCCTTTTTGCGCAGAACCGCAGAATAAATCAAATACTTTGGCTCTGTGCGTGGCTCGGCCTCTGGCACACCGGGCGACAGGGCCTAATTCGGGACAACACCCAGGTGCTCGGGATCGCAGCTCCCAGGGCCGGCCTTCCCTCCCTCCCTCCCTCCGGCAGCACAAGGCCTCGAGCCGCCCCGGCAGCGGCCGCGGGTCCCTTCTCCCAGGCCGGGACAGGGTGTCCTCTCCCGGAACGGCACAGGGTCCCTCTGGGAAGGCCGGCACAGGGTGTCCCCTCCCCGGGAAGGCCGGCACCGGGTCCCCCCTCCCCGGGAGCGGCCCCGCGTCCCCACGGCCGCAGTACCGACCTGGGCCCGGGAGGCGCCGGCCCGGCCCGCGCGCCGCCGCCGTTGCCCGGGTAACCAGAGCCCCGCCTCCTTCCCCGCCCCACCAATCGCATCCCGCCGCTTCGCTCGCCCCGCCCGTTCCGGCCAATCGCGGGGGGGGCGTTGGGGCGGGGCCCGCCCGAAGCCGCGCCCCCGGCGCTGTGGAGCTGAGGGGAGTGGGGTTTCCTGAAGGATGTTCCCTTCATTCCCCGTGTCCAGCGCCTCTAGAATTGTTTTTGTCCAACCGGTGCCCCTCTTCCTTGCATAGCAGCAACAAAGTGTGCCTGGATGAGTCCTCATGAGGATTGCGATTAACACAGAAGGAAACCCCGGTATAAAAACGGCCACAGCACCGCCCGTTCCCAAGCGGGCGCTTTGGCGGTGTAGGGAGAATCTCAAATCCGCGCGTCACTGGGGTAGTGGCTGCAGCAGGGCTTTGGGAAGAAAGCAGCCTGTCCAGGCCAGGCATAGAGGCTGCGAAAACACTTTGGATTTTTTTATTTTTTTTTGCTGCATACCATAGTCCCATCAGACTGGTTCGAGGTCTGCTGTATGTCCTGTATCAGGAAGGTTCCGACTAAAAGATGAGATTCCCTCGTAGCCACTAAAGGAAAAAGCAAGGAGCATAAATCTCACAGTGAAACTCTGGGATGAAGCATTTTGTAAAAGCTGTCAGGTTGTGAGGTGTATATATGGTAGAGGAGGGTGTTGTCTCCACTCAGTCCTTGTCTGAGGAGTAGTTTCGAATTCAGTGGAGAACACAATAGCAAAGGCATTTCTGTAACCAGATCTAAAATGAAATATTCATTCTTCATTACGCACACTGTGTTAAACCTAACAGTCCTCGGTGAGAAAGCTCTTCCCATGTAAAATAAGCAGGATGTAATGGACTGTGGGCATCTGACACTCATTTCCTATTAATCTACAGCTACTTCAGTTTTGCATTGCTTGCACGTGATTTTATGCAATGAGAGGCTCATTATAACTCTAAGCTTTTTGAGATAGGGTCTGGTTACTCTATATGGCATTCACTTCTTTGTGAACCACTGTGCATTGCCCTGGCATTATTTACATAATATGATCAGTTTTAAAACTGCTATTGTCAGTGAAAGCTTTGACAAGTACTAGAGAAGGAGTTGCATGGCTCAGTGAATCACCATGAGGAGGGTGAACAGTACTGCAGAATCTTAATAGCACATTAAAAGCCATTTAAAATTCAAATTCACAGTGTTTCACAAGAAGGAGAGAGCACTGCCATTTGCAACTTTTAATGTGCACATTTTTTCCCTGATGCTGTGAACTGTGTGTGCTTTTTGAGCATAAATGCTCACTGGTAAGCACAGAAGAGCATTTTTTAGCTGGAAAGAAACAACACCACCCTGAAGCATCTCAAGTGCTGGAGCGTATTGCCGGTCCATCTTTATTAGTACACCACCCTGTGTTAGGCAGTTGGGGTTTTTTTGGCATGATCATGTATGACAGGCTTCACTGTGGATCATTATATTAGTAACTTAAGGCCAAACAAACACCATTAACTCAAAAATAACCACCAGTACTGTAACTTTTATTTGCTAATAAATATCTTAATAAACAGGCTTACCCCATCTGTAAGACCTGATAATGCCTCTTAGGAAATCATAGAAAAATAAAATACAATAATAATCAATAACTTGTACTTTGTACAAAAATCTCATTATGTTGCTCAGCAGGTAGTTTTGCCAAACCCCATATTCTTTCTGCAAAGAGATGGCATGTGTGATGCAATTCACCTTAAAAACACTCTAATGTTGAGAGCTGAGCATTCTATTACACTATTAACTTGTAGGCATGCCAGCACATGAAAATTTACATGAAACATCATAGTATCGTAGGAATAGAACCATAATAATAAAGAAAAGAAGATAACACCAGTTTTCAGTAAATAATAACAACTTCACGTCTAATGCAAATTCCCCTTGGGACTGCGAATCAGCAGGGTAAGCTTTTATTCCATGGATATTCCTACAGTACCGTTATAAACAGGCGAAAAGAAAATGCAGTGGGTCATGTATGGGAGATTTATGAGGTGAAGAAAAGTAACTTTGCGGAGTGAGGCAGTCCCAGGGGGAAGCACCGACACTGGCTGTGCAATGTTCAGTCTCCCAGAAGGAGCGGCTCCAGTGCCACTGGAGCTCAGACCGAAGGAGGTGGAGCCAGAGCCTCCAGCACTGCAGCACCAGGGCGGCTCTGCTGGGAGATGAGGGCTGAAGACCGAGCCACAGGTAGTTGTCATTATTCAAATACGTCTTGGTTAAAGAAGCAATGGCAAAACAAACCTTAGCAGGGGGTCTTGAAAGGAAAAGTGGGTTTCAGACTACTGGTAAGGATATGAGATCTGTGCTGAGGCCATGGTTTGATTTTGTAAAATAATTTGCAAGTATTATGAGTACACCATTGCTTTTGAAGCCATCTACCTTTGAAGTTTTGACATGGCTGCTTAAATATATAATCTAAAGTGTCTGTCATCAAATATTTATTCATATATACACATACATTGATACATTTTATGGCTATGCTAGAACAGCAAACTATGAAGAGCAGTCATATTTAGTTTTGTACAATCTAATTTCACAGAAGAGACAGAGATTAAAACCCCTTTTAATTCAGATACATTTAAAACCAACACACAGAAATAGATAGAGGCTATCCTGAGAAAACATACCAACCACGTTATCTTCCAAAAGCAAATCAAAGCTAATGTTTGGAAGGTAGTAAAATATTATTTTTGTATTTTTTTTTCTGAAAGTCAAAGTGGTTTGTGGTTTTTTTTTTTAAAGTGATGACAAAATTAAAACTATTAATTCCAACTAAATGAATGAATGTTGCTTTGCTAGAAAATAAACTATTGCCTTTCAGTAGACAGGGTTTCACATGATCTTTTAAAGATTTTTTTTTCTTTGCTAAACTGCAGGCGCAGTCCTGAGAAGTGCAGAGAAGTTCCCGAAGTCAGCAGGATTTATTCCACGCCAGAGAAGAAGGAGCCCTTTTTATGTCTCTGGGTTTCCAGTCATGGCACTGCTATGTGTAACTGATGCCACCAGAGAATGTTGATATTGGCCTCAACAGAAGCAGATGGAAGGCTCTAGGTAAGAGCAACAAACACTGAATCCCATCACCAGAGTTAACAAAGAAATGACTTGTCCCACTTTTAGTGTGAAATAGACCTCTCAACCTTACTTAGAAAAGTTGGGAGAAGAAATTGCTGCAGAAGAAATGGTAGTAAAAATGCTACAGTGCCATTTCAAAGCTGTTTTCCTGGGGAGAGGCAGATAGGGAATCATGACCATTAAGCTGTAAAATGCTTACAGGTTTGCTTATTGGGAATCTTGGAGTGGGATGGTTTTCTTCAGATAGGGAATTAGTGAAAGAATCCAATAAATGGAACCACTAAGAGGGCATTTGTTATTTGCTATTGTGCCATTCATTAACTGGCAAATCTCAAAACTTAGACTGCAATGCACCAGGAGTGTGAAGCAGCTTGTTCAAAGAGGCAAATCATCAGCCAGAACTTGTATTATAAAAGGGAGATCATACTGCATCATGGTTTCTGTTTAGGAAACAAGAAAGATAGAAAAGTTCTGTTTGTTTTATGGGGATGGTGGTTCCATCCTGAATTTCAATTCCAAAGTTTGGGAAATTATGTGGGGAAAAAAAACCCCACAAACCCAACCCATTTCTGCTAGATACTCTATTAGATGTGTAGGTCATTTCAGTTACTAATTCTGAAGTCAGAGTTGACCACCCATTCCAGAGAAAACAACAAACACTGCAGCACCCAACTTTTGTACCTTGCAGTTTACCTTTTCCATGTTGAAGGTAACCACAGCCTACTTGATCGCATCCCTGAGGTAGCAGCCTTGTCTTTTAGGCTCAGTGCACTCTCTTCTCCCCATTAAATGAGGCCATCTGTTCCAGGCAAATCTGTAGAAACCTTTGATTCAAAACCTGTTTCACTCAATTGACCTTTTCTTACAGATACAACTGACTTTGGATCATGCCCTGAGGGACCAACCTACAGCTCAACCTGAAATGCTTCAACAGAGAAATTCAAACCAGCAAAAAGTTTTAGCAATCCATTTGAACAACAAGACAGCTCGTGTAAGTGTTGGTTCTCTAACAACAGATTAACCATGGCAGTAGTGGCATGCAGGAAAGGAGAGTCTGTTTGCAGAGCTGGAGCCTACCTACAGAATGTATGGACACTGGGCTTCATCCCACTGCCATGGAAGTCAGTAACAAACTCTCACAAATTTGGATCACATCGAGACTATTGCCTATCGCCACAGAAACTTTGAATTCCTCACAGTCACATCACTGTCCCAGGAATTAATCAGGATGTTGGTTAAGCTTACTCAGCAAGGTTTGGAAATACCAGCTCTTTTAGAGCAGAACCTTCCCAAGACAAAAATGGAACTTCCCAAACTGACATTTAGTGACTAAAATAACTAAAAATTTGGAACACTGGCTGCACTTTGTCTTTTCCAGCTAATCCTATTGTACACAAAGAGACTGTGATGGTAAGTTATACAGCTCAGAGCACCCAGCTTCTTAAAGAAAAAAAGTAATAATCCTGTTATGCTTTTCCCTTTTCCTCTTAATTTTCTGTTAAAGCTCAGTCTGAGTGAGAAAACTGAAAACTCAGTTTCGAAGCAAATATTAACTGGAGACTTCTACTTTTTACTATTTAGGTTCCTCTCAAAAAAGTCATTATGTAGCTATAAGAATAATTAGTCAGAATTCTGTCTGCTGGACATTCTAATATAACTTATGACAACCGTATCTGTTTTTTTTTTGTCCTAGGCTGGATCCTGAAAGATCGGAAAATAGATTTACTTTTCCTGTCACTCAGAGCTGATGATGATCCTATGAAAATAGTCCCTAGACTGTTTAATTGGGCACTTTTTCATCCGGAAATGAATATTTGGGTTCCAAAGCAGATTTCTCCCAGACCTGATTTTCTAGATTCTAGATTCCAGATTTCTTTCTCCAGAGTCCCTTGACAACCCATAGCTCAGAATGCAGAGACCTGGATTTCTCTTTGATTTGTGAGTTTTCAGTCTCAAGGTTTTGGCTTACCTACCACTCAACATACATGCTGCTGCTGAACAGTTCTTCATTGAATTGTCAGAAATCAAGAGGTGTTAGTATAATAAAGTAAAATATGTTATCTCATGCTCTCTTTCAAATATTTTATATGGATTTTGGTTTCCGATTATGCCTAACTCGACTCTTGTATAAATTCCAATCAGCCTTTTTATATAAATTAAGCTGCACAAACTCATAACTTTACAGATTTAGGAGTTTCTGAGGTGGCACTGAGATGTGTGCAGAATTAGTCAAAGTTCTCAGATAGATACAGGTAAAAATTCTGGACAGGAAGAAAATAGAACAGATGTGAAACTAAATTACTTTGAGACTGATCTTTTTAATTCCATTGTTCCCCTCATATCTTCACTGTCAGAACTTGCATTTTTTATTCCAGTTTAATTATGAAAACATCAGATAATATGCTAAATCTTTCTGGAAAAGATAGGTACTTGGGAAATCTCTTGCAGGAAAGGAAAGTAAGATATATTCATGTAGGATATTTAAAGAAACATACACACAAATAGATTTCACTGAACTGGTGTTACATTACTTCACACATAAAATATGGAAATATACTTTACTCAATTTTTTAACATTAGGTTTTTCAGCTATGATTTTCGTTGGTTTTCCCTTCTAAGATTCAGCATATCTTTTTATACTATATGTTGGCATATCCTTACTCATGTTCCCTTGAAAATTTCCCTCATTTTAACCTCCTGTCTATAATTGGCTATTAAAAGAAAATAATTTATACATTCTGTAAACATCTTTGGTGATTTCAGCAGAGGAACTGAAAACTCTTTATAGCATGGACTCCATCTTCCTAGTTCTGCTGGCTCATGGGCACCTTGCTTCCCCTTTGGGATCAAGGAAATTTGGAATTTCTACAGTAATTAGCTGAATGGAAGAGAATCAGCCAGAAGGGCTGGGTGAGGTGGCAGCAGAAGGGTGAGCAGGCAGCTTTCTCTAAGCCAGTTTGAAAATGTTTTTTCTACCAATGGAGGAAAAGAGAGGCTGTCCCTTTCCAGCTAACAAGCCAAGGAAATTTGGGAAGTACTATACACACACTGCATGCCACTAAAAATTTCAAAAGCCAATGGAGCAATTAAACCCCATTAGTGTTGTTGGTAATAGGTAATTATTCTGTAGGTTTGAAAAATCTGACATTAGGATATACATTGTATTTACAGTTCTTTATGTACATATAGACAAATATTTTATAACCATAACATGTTTAACACATCCTGGTCTATAATCTGAGGAATTACATACAACATTCATGGATAAGCAGTGTGCACTACGAAATACAGGATGTGATGGTAGAAGAGTTGTGTGAGCTGTAAGTACCTGGAACTGTCTTATGCAACTCTTTTGGGTTTTTGTTAGAGCTCCTTGGCACAGTATAGACAGATCTTCCCTTTTTACCTTATTACAGGTTTTAGGGAGTTTCTTTTCCTTGTCAGAGTTGATTCATTTGTCTCTCCAGGAGATTCCAAGAACATTGTCCTACTAAGAGTTAGCCCAGCCCAATACATCTTTCCTTCATTCTCAAAAAATAATTATTGCACTATTATAAAAACAAATTATCTTTGCCATTTATTCAGGAAAGATCTATTACAATTGGTGAACAAGGGTATTCTGGAAGAAAACTCTTTAACAGAATACAGAGTCCTTCAACCATGTGCAAATGACACAAGTGTCTCTATTTTTAGTACTTTTCCTGGAAGATGCCGTGGAAGACAGACTTTTTACTATGATTTTAACTAAAGAAATGTTGGACTGGATTAGAGGCAAGTCCTGCTTTCCACTCTCTGAAGGAATATTCCAAGACAGAGTGAGCCCATGACAGGGTAGTTACAGGTACCCTGTGTTCATAAAGATAATTCTGAGCTGCCAGAACATGTCCCATAGAACCATTCCATCCACTGAGGTAAAACAGTTCAATAAATGCTGCAGTTTACAACAGGGCCAGCTGGAAATGAGGAACTGCTCTTCAACACAAGGTCAAGTATGTTCTGTGCTGCTTTACCTTGGTGGCTGATGTGGTCCCATGGGGTCATTCTGGCATGGAAATTGCTGTGGGTAATGCAGTCTCACTAGGCACCTCCACAGTCCCAGCTATTCCTCATGGTAAATCTCAGCTGATTCTGGATAAAGGGGGTCTGTTTGTTACTTACAACCCATCATTGGATCCTGTAGGAATCTGCATTAAGAAAGAAATTAATAAAGCCCTGTGTTAGGCTCATCATATAAAAAATGGCAAAAAAATGGATAGTCAGTCTTAAGTGATGTAAAAATCAGAGTACTGCAGTCTAAGAGTTCTGTGTCAGAATGATCCAAGTAACAGCTAATACAATACTGGACACAGAATGTTTGGCCAGAAAAGCTAATTTATTTGAATTTATTGTTGAATGTACTATTTTCAAGTAAAGGATTGCTTTATGCTAGCTGATGTCCTGAAGCATGGCACGTGTCTAAGTTTTTATTGGACAGACACTGGATTTAAGTTCACGGGAAACAAAAAGGGTAAATTTTGTTCGAGAAAAATGTAAACAACGTAGCTCAATTCTCTCACCTCATGGCATCCCATTGTTTCTCAGTAATTCCAATGTGCAAACATCTCATGAGTTAATTCTACTAAACCTTCTGCTGTGCCTTGTTCAGTTTTAACCATGACCTTCATGAACAAGACCCTCTCTTTTTCACAAGTTCAGCATAAGGACTGGACACAATTAAGGCATGAGATTCTTCTGACCAAGCACAGATGCCTGAATGGATGAGCTACCACTGAATGCAGCGAAACAGGTTAGAATTATTTCTTTATGATGTCTATGTTGTAACACCTTTTTTTTTGGTGCTTGCATATCACACACACTTTATTTTGTGAACTTTCAATGAGTACTTTTAGTCATAAAGCACTCTGTAATGTGGGCCAGATTCTCAAAAACAGCCTACTAAATTTCCTTAAATTTGTCAAATTTAAACTCCAGCTGCACACTGCAATATGCAGGATAATTAAGAGCTAATTTTCTCCTGAAGAAAGAATTTCCTGTAACAAAGTAAGTTACTCTAAGTTCACATGTACATTTGTGGCCTGTACATAATTAAGCTCACATTTGAAAAATAACACCTGTTAGGTTGGTTTTTTTTTGTTTTGATTTTATATTTAAAAAAAAAATAAAAAAGAAAAAACCTCCAAACTAAAGCAGGAATAGTCTTGGAATCAGCACAAGAGCAAATAAAATATTTCCAGAAATGGGGAAAATCTAAATTTGATCAAGATAACTATTAGAAAAGTGTCATACCGCACCACAACAACAACAACAGAAAAACAAGCTGGATAAATCCACAAAATGCTGGACTTACAATGTTATTAACAAATGTCCTCACTCAAAGAATCCCTTGTTCTTTCCTTTCTGGTTACCCAAACTCTTGTTTATATAAAAAATATATCTGATCAATAAATGTTTTCATTTTGTTATATTTTTTTCTATTGAAAAAATATTTTCAGTAGTGTGATAAATTTAGAAGTTAATTTTCATGAAATATATCCAGGTTGTGTGCATGTAACAATGTCAATTCTGCATCCTTACTACCTGGAATGAAAAAACCCGGCAAAAGACAATCTAAAAGTGCACATACATGGTTTGGGTCAGCTATGAATGATTTTGAAACCCCATTAACAAATAAAAGACCCATACCTCCTCAGTAATGTATTTAATTGTGAGAAAGGCTCCTTCCACAGATGTCCTGTTGTTGGCCAGGGAAGCAATGATAGGCAAAATGGATAATAAAACGATGAAGCAAAATCCACTTTTAGATTACTCTGTGGTGTGTTAGTATTTTTAGAAAGGCTTCAGGTAACTATGGTTTCCTTTCTGTAAAAGCACCTCTACCAAAAAGTTATTCAGATACGGAATTTGGGCAGAATTTTTCAAGTGACAGTCACAGAAAAGAACAAACACTTCTTTCCCCACTGAAGGGCTGTGATCCTGCAAAACTCACGTGCTTGTTCCAGACTGATGAGTTCAGTAGGAATACTCCTGCTGGCAAAATTACCTTTGGAGCTACAAAAGGACTGGAGCTGCCCTTCTTTAAGCAAGCTCATCAAATTGGCATTGTAGAACACCAGTGACTCCTGATCTTTAGAAAACTTGCTCCTCAGTTAAATCTGCCCTTTTTTTTTTAAATGAAAGACAGAAAAATTTACTTAATGTGCTACTGTTATCGCACGTAAATTAAAGCAGTTATTCCAACATAAAGTGACAACAGTGAATCAGGCCTCGTGTGTCTTACTCTGTGATCTGGTTGGAAGCATAATATTTTCTGAGTTGTTTTCTGATTTTCATTCTTTGTCACTGATATACAATGGCAGCCTTTTCGAAGACTTAGGAAATACCTTGTGATTTACAAGCTGTAAATGAAGCAGTAAATACCGTTATGATTACACAAAGTAGTTAGTTCATTCTGATATACACATAGATTATACTGATTACCCAAATGCACGTTTTAACAGAAGAGCTGTAATGCTTGAGTATATTGGAATGCCATGGAACTGAAAAATACCCTCCAAAGGACACAGGAATGAAGAGAAGCGTCTGCACAGGGTTACATTGTGACATGCATTGCAGATCTGTGTGGGGTTCCCACGGCACGCAGCCATGCAGTCCTGCCCCTGCTCCCAGGAGTGCACATCCCATGCAAAAGTTTGGAAATGTAGCCCAGCACGTCTGTGTTAGTTGTCTGAATAAAACATAGAGGCTGGAAGTCTTAGAGAGGTACAAATATTATGTTAGGCCTTTGCTGACGTTTTCTTGCATGTAAATATGGCTATTGAAGGGTTCTAAAGGTAATATCTCAGATGTCCTTTAGAGATCTGTACTAAATGAAGATCTGGTTTGTAATGACCAGAACTCCATTTCAGCAGAGTCTGCTTTTTAACTTCTAAGAGCAGTTAGAAGTAGACTCAAGGCAACATGTTACCACACTGCTGTCCTGCATCTCCTTTCCTGCCTTTGTGCAAGGTCACTGAATCCTGCAGCCTGTAACTTCCAGCAGCAGCGGGGCTGTACCGCTGCCCTCGGCTGGAGGGGGACATGGCCACCTGCTCCCATGGGAATAATCCCCTCACCCCACCCGTGGCTGGCCCTCTGAGCTCTGCTGCTGCTGCTGGAGATGGTTCCCTATCCAACAGCAGAGACCTGCATGTTTCAAACAGAAAACTTTTCTGAAATCTGTGTGTCCACAACAGAGCTGACAACCGTGTTTTACACGTGGTCATGGAAATGCTACAACCAGTTTTCCAGTAGTAGATGCAAATGCTGAGTATTACATTAAAAAAAAAAAAAAAATCTAGGGTGGTGAGGAATCCCAAGGATAAACAAGTTTTCCAACCTAATCTAAAATTTAAAATTTAAAACATAAAAAGTGTCGAGTGCTAAAGTAATTGAAAATCAAGAACCTTCCTTAAGATTTCAAACAGATTACTCTCAATATGCTTCCAATTATTCACACAATGAAAACTTGCTACATAAAATCATCAGTCATTTCTGCAAACAATACTAATGTTTTGAGGCACCAGCTTACCAGCATTCAAACTATTACAAAGTAATATAATGATAGGACCCATACATTTGGATTTAATTAAGAGATAAAATAAATATTTTTGTTAAACTTCTTTTTGATTGCACATTTGGTGTTGGAAGTTACATGGTCACAGAACATGAAAGAAGTCAAATACTTTTTGATCTACCAGCAAATTCTAAATACATCGATAAAGAAGCCACACCAGGCCAAATAGATTACTACTTTCAAGTAAGTCCATGAAAGTTTCCCAAATACTGTTATACAAAGTTACACATCCATGCTGAGTTACTCATCAATGTGTAGCAAGAGTCTTGCAGTAGGCCAGGATTTTATCGGCAGAGAACTGGTGGAGGAGTTGTGCAGTGTGATTAAAAATTCCGGTTTGGAAGCATTAACATAGAAGTACTTGTATAGTCTGAACTGGAGACTGCAGTTCTTGAAGTTGGGAGGAGCAGGAGGGAAGAATGAGAATATTTTTCCATTTTAGAAATGCTGAGGCACAAAACACAGTTGCTTCTATTACTTTCATACATGAAATCCTTTCTCCTGTATGTGCATCATGTGTAACCGCAAAGTCTGTAAACTGCTGACTATTCGTCTCTGGTGTCCAATGAGTGCAACTCCAATTCTTCTAATGTCACTGCAAGATAAAAAGTTTCATCTTGGATGCAAGTATAGTAAAGCTGCTTGCACACAAAAGAATATAAATATATGATGACTTCTTCTCCAGGACAGTTTACCTTCCTGACCAGGGCATATAAGAAGTCTGCAAATGTTCAAGTTTTCTGCATCTGTCAATTTCAATTTTTTAAAGACAGTCATTTAAGAAAAAGAATATAGGAGAAAAAATGTAGCTAGAGCACTGGGGCTTTTGTGATACTAATGGTCAATTAATTTTTCCAGATCTCAAGGACTAATCAGAGAGGTGAGTTCTAATAGCCCATTTTCAGTAATGTGATTGTAGCAACTGTTTCCCACTCATACTTGCAAAGGATTGGTGCCTATATACTCAACTATTGCAGTTCTGAGGCAGAAATAACAGAGATTGTGTTCTGATGATTTTGGGAATGGTAGTGAGAGAGTATCTAACCATCAAACTAGCACTGAATCTTCCAGACTGACCCAGATTTCCCTCCCAGTTTCCCTCCATCTCTTCTAGACCTGCACCCCAGGGTGGGTAGCTCTTGTCACTCGCAGGGCTTGACTCTTTGGCAGCAATGAAGTCAACAGCCCTCAGAGCTCAGCACAATTCACCAATTTAGTTGTTCTATAAACATCTCCAGCTGCATGATCTGAGAAAGATCATAGAGGTGCTGAGGACAGGAAACTTCAGATATGCCAGATTTGTCAATTATGGAAATCCCACACTGGGACATACACAGATATAGCCTGTTTGTCCTCAAAAATTCTATGACACAACCAGTAAAGGAGCTCATGGGATGAGGCATGGCCTTCATGAGTTACAGATGTGCAGTTCCAGACATCTGCCTCTGTATCCTCCAGCTGAGGAACCACTGGAGAGCTTGCAACTATTACATGCTTAGGCTTAACATTGACGTGGGGCATGATAAACAACATTTGAGGTCAGCAAAAATATTGAGCATCTGAGAAGCTAAAAGGAGTCAGCTAAAAGAATAAAGCTTTACAGTGGAGAGTGGTTTCAGAAATGCAAGACCAATGCTTAGCATTTATCAAGGAAGGCCTGATAAAGCACAGAAAGAAGCCAGCAGGTCTTGGGTAACACAGATTATTTGAAGAGAGAGGGAATCTTTCAAAAAGTTGAAATGATATCTAAAGAAAGTAGAAAGGATGATAACCTTAGATTATCTGGAAAAACACAGTAAAGCAGGCTAAAAAAGAACCTGAGGAACACAGGGAAAAAAAAAACCCTCCAAAAAAACCCCCAACTCAACAAATAAAATACAAAAAAAAAAAAGTCATAATAAATCTTTTTGCAAACTCACTGGGTACAAGAAACCTGCCAGAAAGTTTGAAAAGTCTAATGATGATTTGGGCATAAAAGAGCACTGAAAGAGTGGTCATTGTTGAAAGACTTAACCATTTATTTGAGTTGACATTCACTGTGGAAGAAATCAAAATGACTCCCATGTCAGACCCTTTCTGAGGGACTTGCCAGAGTATCTGTCTGAAGTTACTACAGGAGAGGTTATAGGACAAACTGAAAAACAAAGAGCAACCTACGTCCAGACAAGATTATATTTAGGCAAGAGTTCTAAAAGAAAGCGAATATGAAATAATGGAATTACTATCAGGGTTGTGAGAGAGAGAGTTATCAGCTGTGCTCCACATGCTTAAAAATTTCTTGGTGGCTGAAGTATGGAGCGTGGTGCCAGACAAAATGATTCCAAGGAAGATCTGGGGAACCACAGGCCTGTGAGTCTGTGATCATTACAGGGCATAAGAGAAACTACAGCAAAGTACAAAATTACTGGATGCTTGGATAAGTGAGCTGCTTGAGTCACCATGGATTTTGCAAATAAAAGCTCTGTTTTATAAAACTACCTCTTTCCAGTGGATGAAGATGATCTCTTTGATACACCTCACCTGGATTTCCAAAAGCTTTAGAGAAGATTTCTCACAAAAGCTTTATAATGAAACTGAGGAGCAACTTCTATGTAATATAAAGTATAACAATGTGTAGCATAATGAGGTATTTGCACGACTGAATAACTGGTTTAAAGACAGGAGGTTACCAGTAAATTTTCAGGTTTTACAATGCAGTTATTGATATAAATCTGCAGGGACCTCTGCTGGGATAATGCTGAACATTATTGTTCAACAAATGAGTAAATGGTCTGGGAACACAGGTGAACAAGAGGTGAAAAACTCAGTTGCTGAGGCTGAATTGTTCAGGGTAGGAAGGAAAAGGGGCAGCTGTACAGAATTTTGGAAGGCTCTTACAAGACTAAGTGACTGTGCCATAATGCTGTAGGTGGAATTCAGTGTAGGTGAATGTGAAGGGATACATGTGGGAGAAAATTAGTCCTAACTTTACATGTAAAATTCCTAAATCTTAACTGACAGCTAACATTATTAATACAGGCAGTCCCATCATCAAATAAAAGATTGGGAATTCATGGGAAGGGAATAGAGAGCAAAACACATCCCATCATCATGCTACCGTATGAATCCACAGTTTGCCCAAACACTTCTATATTGAGTGCAGGGTTTGCATTAAAAAAACCAACAGGGTGGTGTCAGAGATGGTTGGAACAACTTCCTTATGAGGACTGATAAGGACTTAGTGATATTCATATCAAAGTAAGAAAATATTTTTGGCACTGATTTCAGTGATCTAGATCAAAACTGATTCCCCAAGAACCACGGTCGCTGCCGGGCCTTTGGTTGTGTTTGGTGTGGTCACAGAGTGGATCTGTCAGTTCAGGGTCTCTCCGTCATGTATTTCTCTTGTGTTGTTTTGGTAAATAACTGTATTTGTCTTTTGTTAGCTGAGGGAGAAAAGGAAATGAAAGCACTGATCCATACTCCACAATATTTGTCTCTGCAGCATCCAAACAAATTCAGATTAATTAGCCACTGCAGGGGTAATAGATTATATACTTACTCAATATTCATTCTTGAAACCATATCCAAAGTTGTGAAACCTGCTGCCATGAAGTTATTTTTATACTGACCCATTTTTATGGAATCCAGCCAGTCACTGACTGAAACAAACAAAGGATATTCTGGAACCTCACCAGGTGAATCTGGCATGCTGTAAAGAAACAAACAAAAAAACAATGCAAAGGTTACCAAGCAATACCAAATATGACACCCAATTTACTCTGGTAGAACTGTTTTTACTAAAATGCAGAAGGAATGAGAGAGGAGTCTGAGCTGTAAAGTTCAGATCTTAACTGAGGATCTCTTTAACCCATTGTCTAAAACTTATAAATCACGTCAGTCTGCCAAGCTGCACTACTTAAATAATCCATTTTATTACAGAACTGCAGCTCAGTAACACACTGAGGAAAAGGCCTCTCCCACTGCACTTATTTTTGTTCCCCAGAATGTTTCCTTGCAGATCGACAAGTTCAGGATTATAATGATTTGTTAATGCAGTAGTCAACGTGGAGGACAAAGAAAATTTAGCATAAGATGCAATTTAAAAAAATTAGACCACCATGAGATGATTTTTACACTTATCTACAACCATCCCACCCCAGATGGTTCCTCATTGTGATACCATTATGCTACAGGAACACTTTGATTACAGTACTCAAAAGCTAACCCTAGAAGAAGCAAAAAGAATAAAATGTGATATCTTTGCTTTTACACAGAATTATACAGTGAAGCAAATAAAATTGAGGGAGCTAATTTAGTCACATTTCCTTTTGAGTTCTTTCCCCTATTATTATCACAACTGAAACAGAAAGATGGCAAAAAAAAAAGATTGCAATTTTGGGGCATTGATTTCCAGCCTTCTGTTGTGTGCTACACTTGGGAGGGCTCACAGATTCCTCTGGCTTTATGCATTTTGTGTAGAGAAACTATGAACAAAATGCAGAAAATGCACACTGCTGTTTGTAAAAGCTTTATGATAGTCTTTAGGAGAAAGACACAATTTATTGAAAATGAAAATTTAGACAGCAAAAGCCAGCCAACATTTACTGATGGAACATGACTGAATGTGGAATGTAGGAAGGAACACAACCCATTGTTTTAATGTACCACGTTTCACCCACACAGACACAAATACATTAAGTACAGTGATTTTCATTCATATTATCAAAATAATAGAGGGAATAATAGAGGGAGAAAAAGAAGGGTAAGAGAACACTGTTAAGTACAAACTGTAATTAAAGACCTACCATGGTCCCTTCCCATCTGAATTACTCTATGGTTCTATAGAAGAAGGTTACCCAACAACTGCATCAAGCATTCTCAAATGAATGGAAAAAAACATTTCCCAAGCAGGTGAAGTCAATCATAGTTCAATAAAGCCTAAGTTTTTTAGATCTTAAACTACAATTTAAAATAAAAAGAGGTAAAAATACATTACTCTGATGCTAAATAAGTGATCCAGGTACAAATAGCAAGTCATATATATATATTTACATGCATATACACATAGAGGCTGCTAACTCTAGGGGATGGATATTTAATCCCATAAGTCCCCCTAGTCTGTGTCAATGAAATGGCTGTAGCCCTAACTCCAGGTTTTCCTAGAAATCTCTCCATTCAGCCTTTCCCACAGCAAGGTACCAGCCCCAATCTTTGCCTCGTTTCTCAGCCCTTCTCAAAAGCATTTAAAGGTTCTCAGCAGGAGCCACTCAGTGCTTGAGAACCCCTTATAAGCCCAGGGGCTCTCCATGAAAGCACTTTGATCTTAAGGTGACTCTTAGTGAAGGGAGGGAGTGAAGCCACCTGGACCTTCACTGATTTCAGCTGATATGCAGAGACAGCTTGGATCAATAAGCCTACAAATACTGAAAAATTCTTCCACCATAGCCTTGGTTATCCTGTGGCTTGTATTCATTTCTGTATTATTAATAAAAAAAAAAACAAACCCTGGGCAATACTATCAAGAATTTGTTGTGGGGCAGTAACAGCATTATCTCTTATTTGGTCACTGCTGCCATTCTGCTGTGGATAAATAAAGATTTAGCAAGCTAAGACACAACTACTTGCTGCAGGATATTACCCCAAGGCAGTTCAGAAATTGCTTGAGCACTGTCAGATGGAGAGACAGGCTGTTGAATAGAGGAAAAAAAATTACTAAGAGAAAACAAGCACATAGGAAAAACACCAAAAAAGAACAGAGAGATTCACGAAGATTAAGGACAGACAGTGCACAAACAGAACTCAGACAAAAATAATAATAAAAAAGCCTAATATAATCGGCATAACTTGAGAAAACATGTCCTCATACAAGACTGTATTAACAATAAAGCAAACCTTAAAAGAGACTTAAAATTACTTGAACCTGCATGACTTCATGAACTCAGAAATTTGTGGTTCTCCCACCCCTACTTAATGCCTTAAACCAAATAATGATAGCCACTCTGTGTTATGAAAAAGCAAAGTGCACCAAGAGGAGTCTTACACAAGTACGTCCTCCACGAGGGTATGAAGGGTGCTGGGGTTGCGGATCAGCTTGTCCAGGAAGGTGACAATGTCACTGAACTTGGGCCGGTGGTTCCTCTCCTTCTGCCAGCAGTGAAGCATGAGTTGGTGAAGAGAAGCCGGGCAGCCCATGGGAGCTGGAAGCCTGTAGCCCTCTTCAATGGACAGTATAACCTACAGAAATACAATCTGTATGAGTACTGGGAATCGGGGTTAAATGCTGAAAGGAGAGTGTGGCACTAACAATTGGAAACCAGGGATGATAAATTATTAATGGCACAGCCACCCTCACTTCAGGCATTGCTGGGGCTTCACTCAGGGAATCAGGTTTGGCAAAGGTGTGACCAAAGGAGTCATAAAATATTCTGTAGGCATATGAAACACAGTAGGAACCTTTTCTGGCTCTCTGGTCATCCTCTTCAAACAGCTGAGAAAGCAGGAGGGGAATACTCACCAACATCACCATCATTTTCATCCATTTCAGGGACCACAAGCTCACCTGGTGTGGCCACTGCATCCCACCGTGCTCTAATATTTCCATTCTGACAAAGTGTTTGTGCGTGGCAATGACAACCAAGAACTATAAATGCATGTTGTGGCACCTGACAAATTTACTTGGTGTTCACATGTTTCTGCTGATCCTCAGAATATGATTAATTCTGGCAATGTCCCCCACACCAAGTTACAGCACAGTTATTTTGGAGTTTCCCTCAAAAACCTGGATGTTTGAGATGTTGATGACTAAACGAAAGTTAATAAAATTACGGTATTATCCTAAAGTGAGGGAAACCTTTAGATTGAGCAGATATAGAAAACATGTTTGGTAAGGATTTGGAAAGAAACAGATCTGCTGCCACAGGCAAATCATAAGTATGAAAAATTACAGTTGATCAGAATTGAAGGAAAGCTTATTTTTAGTAACACAGGTAGCAAAAATCATTGTTTGAAAAGAGCAGCAGCCTGGCGTGATAGGAGTTAGCAAAAGTAGGTAAGGTCCATGGAAAGCTTCATGGATTCATAAAAGCTTACATGGATTCATCCTATGTAAGATTTAAAAAACACGAGGAAAGGTCAGGAGGTTCTGCAATGAGAGGTGATGACAGTGGGGATGATGCTACAAATTACACAGTCAGGATTTTTTTGGTGTTAAAAGGAATGCAAAGCTGATCAGTGGCTGATGAAACACGAAGCGAGGAAAAACACCAACCCTGCCACACATGCATAACCCTCCCATATAGAAAACCCAGCCAATGCTAAACGTTTCCTCATGTACAAATGATTGTACACAATATTTGTAACCACGCAGTGCACTTAGGAGGAACATACCTGCAGCATTGACACCCACTGTGCTGCAGGGAGACATTCATCATTTTCATACAAATGTATGTACGTGCTGCAGACATTAATGCAGTTGGAAGGGGCGACATTAAACTGTTTACAGCAAATCCATGTTTTACAGCACCAGCTCTGGCTTCAATATATTCAATCTTATTATCCTGGAATATATCCCTGTTCTCTATTTGAATTCTGAATTAATTCTGGCTCTGCTCAGCAATACCTATTGCTTATGCCGCAAGCATTATGTAAATAAAATAAGAGTAATGAAGTTGTGTTAGGACCTGAGCTCCCCTTGATGACATGGCAGGAAATGGGACAAGGCTTCTGTAGCTGCTCACAGCTGCTTGTCTGTGTTTTATAAACACAGGTGACTTGGTCGTGTAATGTAAATCCTGCTCTTACAGGGAAAAGTGCCATCATCACATTGCCAGAGAAATATTTCCTTCAGAACCTTGCCTCCCAATGACAAAAATGCCCCTGCAGGCTCAGGATGGGCAATGTGCATGGAATTTTATTCACATTTTTTTTTTACATGTATTATTAATGTATCTCAGGCAGTTTGTCAGAAGTGGCTTCATAAAACACTCCTGACTGTGAGGGCAGAGCTTAGTTGGTACTGGCCACTGAAGAGGCCATGCTTAGCAGCCCAAAAATGCAGATACTGTAATTTTTACATTTAACTGTGCCTGCTGCAAATGATGAATTTATGACATGTATTTTGTTTTTAAGGCAGCAGGAAAGCTGCTCTACTTTTATGAGACATATAGCATTTGCTCAACACAACAATAGAGGGCTGATGAGGTTTTGCTGAAGTAATTTATTCAGGAAAAACCCAAAAGCAACCATAATTTTCCAGATGTATTTTCTCTGCCACACTTTATTTAAACATATCTCTGAAAATGAAGTCACAGTGCATTTTGTTTCCTCTCTTGTTCAAAATGAACATTTCAGTATGAAGAGAAATGCCAGCTGGTACTGGGATAATTATAATTTCTCATTAATACCAGCACATTTTAAAAATAAACTGAAAATATTGCCTCATTAGTATCCCTTGTGAGGCAAGTATTATTTTTAGAGTCTAAGAAGCAAGAGTAAAGATGTGATAAGTGTCTAATACTGCAATGGGAATCATGTCTCAAAGGAAGAATTAGAGCTTTTTAGTTCCTTATTTATTTATATATTTATTTTAGCTCTTGCTCTGCCACGTGCATAACACCCATCTCTCTCTGTTCAGAGAAATCAGATATCCATGTACCTAAAAGGGAAGAACTATTAAGTTTTCCTTGGTAATATAAAATGATATATTATAAGCCATCTAGAGATCATACATGTTAACTCCTTTCAAATGCCTTTTTCCCTTGTCAATTTAAGGCTGACAAAGCGCCACATTAATCATGAAATCTGCATCTACAGGAAGGATACAGCAACAGCTTGTTTGATGTTAGACATAGCTGTGAAGTTTGAATATTAACAATTGAATATTGAACTGAATATTGGTTATGGTTGTCTGAACAGTATTTTATGGAGTACTACACAAAATTTATACGTTTAATTTCAAAATAATTGGCAATTGGCAAAAATGCAAACAGAAAATGAAGCTGTAATCTTCCTGATAGTTCCGTTATTAATAGTAACAGAGATTCTTGCTTTCAAAAGTTAACTGACAGCTTTTTTAATGAGACTGAGACAGAAGAGAGTCCAGAGGGACATTGTCCCTGTGTCCTCCTGACATCTGAAAAATCTACCAGGAGGGAGAGGCAGCTGCTCCTGCCTCATGGTACAGAGCCAATCCCAGGCGCCTGCCAAGTGTTTGGGTATCTGTGGGTTGAAAGAACTATATCAGGGTAAGTTTTTTTTTTTCACTGTTACAAGAAACTTTCAGGAGTGTAAGGAGTTTTATTCTGTTTGCTACAGTAGTTTTCTTGCATACCAATTACAACCCATTAAATATTCTTTTCATTTTCTTCCTCTCTTCTTTTTGAATGCTGTAGCTCTGCAACATGCACTAATTTATACGGTGGCCTCTAACAGGTGTCCCAGTAGACTTCACTCACAGCTGTTCTACAAACCAAATGCATGGAATATAAATCTTCCTTCCCTCACATGAGCATTAGCAAGCCAGGCTCTTAGCACAATCTGTTCATCAGTACATTACTTTCCTTGGAAAGTTCAGTATCTTGGCTAATGTTTATTAATTAAGCAATAAGACACGACAGAATGTGCAGCAGCCCTAATTAATGGACACCTCTGGTGCCTGCCACACATCTAAGAAGTGCATTAATCAGCACCAACACAGTTTGGAAGTGACTTACCACAATAATAAAATGGTTATTTACTTAAACAAGAGCATTTCTCAAACTAAGCAACATTTTTAAGCCTCTGCATCATGCCATGTACAATATTGATTTTATGAGAAGCATTTTTCAACTTGGTTTCCTTAAGTTCAGTTTCCAAATCCTTGCTGAAACATAGAAATAGAGAAGGCTGGATTTGCAGAGGCGTTGAGTCATTCTGGATACCTGTGAGCAGCTGTAGTTCTGAACACCAGACTGGGTTTATTTAGGTGGCAGGTACCAGTTTAAAACTTCTCACATCAGCTGCCTTCATCACTTACTTAGCCATGGTCTAAAAAAGTGAGTTCAATTCCCAAAGTTGTATAATTAGAAAAGCAATTGGCAAGATGGAATGGGAAAAAACCAAACTCTAAAACCCGATCCGGCTCTGCAGAGTTTATACTTGGAAAACTTTTGGTGCTCTACCAAAACCCACCCAATTCAAGAACTATTTTAATTGCTATCTAGAGAAGAGTTTTATTATGATCAAAACTCAGTAAGTGTTTTAATGGTAATGTTAGCAAACATTTTGATGTAGCAGAACCTCTATGTCCATACAAGACCTTATTAACTGTTTGCATCCTGTGTCTTTTATGAATCTGTTTAGTGCACATCCCTCTCTGTTGTTTTTCCTGCCATCTGTACAGTACCAACTGACCTTTGAAAGTCCTGTTATTTCTGCAAAACAAGCTCATGTGAATTCAGGGCAATTTATTGTACTAAAAGAACCGTCCCAATATCCAGTAAAATAAGCTTTACATTATGTCTTATAACTTGAAATTTTCCAATGACACTTGAAGTCACTAAATGCATGAAGAAGGTCACAGGTGCTCACTGCTCACATGCTGGCACTGAAAGCCTGTGGGTAGGAGAAAAGGAGTCCTTTGTGCTGGGAACTGCTGAACTGCAGGAAAAGTCCCCAGGAATTGGCATCACTAGGGCCTGAAACATTAGTTTGTGTTAACAGACACTTTTATTTTGGATGTAAGAGTAATTAAATGTTGCTATCTTCATGCTGTAGCTGATTATTTAATATATTCTAAATGGACATGTTTGTGATAGTCTTTTTTTCGTTTCTGATGGGTTTGGTTGTTTTTTTTCCTTTTCATCCAGAAACAGTGAAATTATTTTTTTAAATTAAAATCTCTCTCCGATCCTTATCCCCAAATGACCCATCAGCCTTAACAAGCAACCAGACTTGAAGAGATGAATAACTTAGCAACAATATAAAAACAGCCATCTGGGAAAATCTTGTCAATTCTTCAGAACCAATGCAGCAATATTCTAGGCACATATATGAGAGAGGTTAAGGTGGCTTGGCTGGTATTCCACATTTTGACACAGAGCTTGATGGCTGGTGTGAAGACTGAGTGTACCAGTTTGAGCTGTCACAGGGATCCATCAAACAAGAGAATTTGTGAAAATTCATATTGTGGTAGAGAAAAAAAACCCACCATTTCCCCTTTCCCATATTTCTTTTTCTAGAACAAGCTTTCAAATATACTAGAAGAAAGTTTGGATTTTTTTAAATTGAGATACCAGCCTAAAAAGGGAACAAGACAGCAAAGCAGGGCAGGGAGTGGCAATAATTTTCAAAGCACACTTGAAGAAGTTGCAGGTCAGTCCTGGGCAGTACTCACATCCTGGTTGGACATCTCCCAGTAGGGCCTCTCTCCGTAGGACATCACCTCCCACATGACAATTCCATAGCTCCACGCGTCGCTGGCCGAGGAGAACTTCCGGTAAGCGATGGCTTCGGGAGCAGTCCACCTGATGGGAATCTTCCCACCCTGGAAAATGGGTTGAAAACTGGTCAATATGATTAGGATACAGAAAAACACATGTTTTAAAAGAAAAGGAAAAAATAATCTCGGATTCTGAGATTCTTCGTTCTGACTTCCATCAATTTGCCTTGTCAATTTGCTGCAAGTGGAAAGGAAGAAATATGCCTTTTTTATGGAATTTGAAAAAAATCGATTTCATATGTAGTTTAATTCGCCAATACCTGGACTCTGTGAAAACAACACAGTTCAAAGAGCAGAAGGCATTTGAGATGATTAACGTTTGTTCAGTCATACAAATAATCAGAACATGCCTTTTGATTGAAAACATCCCAAGCCTTAAATTCCTAGTCCATTGACATTTAAGCTTTTTCCTTAAATGAATCAGAAACATCTATTGCAAAATGGAACACTGAAAGCTCTTAACAGAATTGTATAATCAGGAAAGAAACTACAGGTGTTCTATATACTTTCAAAGCATTATATTTGATGATATCTTTTAATTTTTGTTGTGTCCTTTAAATATCCGGGTAGAAAACAATCCAAGTGTGTTTCTAAATAGGCATTTCCTTAGGATATTTGACAGTGTCATTCTGCAGCCTTCAAATTAAAACCCAAGTCCTTCCACAAAAAAAAAAAGAAAAAAAAGTAAGAAATCAATCAACAAACCTAACTTCGTGTTTACAAGACCACAGGATGCAGAATTTATCTCTGACATTAGTACTTCACACCAATCTCTTCTATTCTCTCATAAATAGTTTCTGTGTGAAAACTACTTTTCCATCTCAGAAAAAAAAAAGGTATTTCCTCTCCAGATTGCTCATTTCAAAAGTATATTTTTTTCTGTTCAAGACTGTACATTTATTATCATTCTCACTGAACTCTTTGGAGAGAGAAAAGCAGTATGGTGAAGGTGCCACTAGATGGTAGAAGGAGGCAGTTAGTAGAGCTGAGCTCACTCAGCAGTAGTTGCTTTCAACAAGCAGTAATAGATTCTGCTCAGTGTTATAATTGTACTTCTGACTGAAACAAAAGAGGAAATGAACTAGAACATCCATTTGGCAATGAAGAGAGGCCACAGTTAAAAACAAGTATGTAAATCTCTGTTAATTTGCTTTGAATGTATAAAAAATTGTCTGTGAGTTGCTGAGGCCTGACTTTGGCTGGTTGAAAAGCGGTGTGTTCTACCAATAAATTGTTCAAAATCCAGGCTCTGTGTCTGTGGGGATCTGCCACTCAGCCAAGCTCTCCTTGCTGATGGAAAATGCATGGTTAACATTTATGTTGTATGACACTGGCCAAGAAGTCCTTTGAACATTTCTACTTTTTTTGCAGCTGCTTTTTCAAAGCCTTTACTTCCTCACATGTGGTAAATCACTTACTGATTTTAGCACTAATAAGGTATTTTTGTATTTTTGCCCGAGTACCTTCACTATCTGCCTTTTATTTATCCATTATCCTGGTGGTCAGATCACTCCTCTGGCACATCAGAGATGCAACAGACTTTGTGCCTCACCTGCTGCCACCTGCCCTCCCCAGCACTACAGTGTGGGATGCTCTTGGTCCCCTCCTGGTACAGCTGTTCCACTTGGGAAGCAATTAAAAGTGTTTTTTGGGTATGAGACTGAAGAAACAGGGGGACAAAAAGAGAATTGTAACAGGATATTCTCCAAGGAAAGGCCAGGCTGATTTCTTTTCTCTTCTCCAGGAAATATTTATTTATACCTTCTAAAAAAATTGGGTAAGAGCAGTTGGTGTTTGATCTCACAGTCTGATTTCAGTGGTCTTTTCATGGAATATGCAAGGCCGGGCTTCCTAAGAAGTGGAAAAATCAGCTATTCAATGCCACAAATGTGCACCTTACCCTGGAATGTCCAACCAAAATGATCCATCCTCTGAGAAACAGAGAAGTTTAGGGTCTAAATGCAGAAGATACTTCAGAAGTATCTCTTCACACCACAGAGTTATGGGCCTTGTCCTTTATACTGGATCAGGGTTAGTTCTCTATTTCTATGCATTTTATCACTAAGCTTATGTAATTCCATCCTCGGATTCCTGTTTTGCAGAGTGTTATTAATAATTTATTATTTTTTGAATTTTAATAAAATTCTTATGTTAATAATTAAATATCTACTTGTAGGTAAAACACAAATCTATACATGTGAATCAAAGGCATTTGGATATTTATAGATTTGACTTTTAATATATATATATTTACATAGCACGGATAACATAACAAGAAAACTGTCTTTACACTGTATCCTTTTCTTAAATCTGATTTTGTATTCCCAAATTATACTCAAAAGGGAGGGCACACTTTGAGTAGCATTTGCAGCTAGATTTGTAACTCCTGGCTAAATAAAAATGAGTTTTAAAGAATCTGATCAGAGTCTGTAACTACTTTCATGACACAGTTTTACTGACTGATCCCTTCTGGACGGAAACAGTAGTGGCTCATTGAGTGTGAAAATGAGACTGAAGAACAGAATCTTAACAAAATTCAAGGCAGTTCATGTCCAAGGGCATAAGATGTGTCCAGAGTTGTAATGTAAAATCAAATCCTTTTGTCCTGGCTCTAAAAAACCTCTAAAATTTTTACAATGGAGTAATCTCATGCATGAAGTTGTTATATTCATGAAAATGTAAATTTCAATACTTAATTATGTTTGCAGAATGTCTTTTTATGCAAAAAAGTTGTTTTATTTATTTGAAAGCCATTGAAAAGATGGAGATTGCAATATGAGTACCTTAAGGAACATATATGACTGAACAGTAGTAATGGTTGCTCATGCATAATAAAAGAACACATAAGGTTTAGAGTGGCTGAAAATATATTTCTCATTTCTGAATAGAGTCATAAACTATGTTACTGATATTGAATATGCCTTTTTATATTTTAATCTAACTAGGGGAAATAATAAATGTAATACTGTTTACACAACGCCTGACCTTCAAATTAAGATAATTTATAAATCATCTCCATTTTGCTGCTTTGGAATGAAATCTCTCAGAGCTGTCTGCATTAGAAAGCCCTTTTTGCTTTTAG
>WEKY01007403.1:5138-30675 GCA_013390045.1 Picathartes gymnocephalus
TTTAAAAAAAAAAAAAAAAAAAAAAAAAAAAAGAAAAAGAAAAAGAAAAAAATTCGTTAGAAGCATGTATTTGTGGCTCCGAAGTGGTTTAGTTAGTTTGTAGAAAACATACCTTACTCTATACAAACTGTAGGACTTTGGTCACCTGATATTAAACATTCTTTTACTTCAGAAATGTTGTGTTTTTGAAGGGGTGATAAATTTGAGATGGCAGCTCTGGTTCACTGTCAAAGGACAGACAAATCTAAGGGTTTGTGTCCAGGTAAGGGCTTCCAGTCATGGACAAACCCGAGATGCTTAGCAGTCTTTCCCTTAGGTTTACCAGATGGGATATTAAATAACTGAACAGGGCTCGTATAAAGACAAATTGCCTGTACAGTGTGATGTACATGATTATATTTTGGGGGAGAAATGTACTAGTGAGTAAACTGAGGAAGGGAATATGGGTGAGATTCAAAGCCCATTCAAGCTTCTGAAATGCTTCAGTTAACTTCTGCAGTTTTCAGAGGAGACATTACGCAATTTCTAACAGATAGAGATGCTGTATAAACTGAACAACGCTTTCATCTGCCTCAAAACAACATGGAGACTAAACCAGAGGAGAAATAACAGAGAAGAATATGCTCTATTTTACCATCACAGGAATGCATGTATAACAGATAAACATCCTCCCTTACACACTGGATCAAGAGCCAAGGGAGATCCTGCATACTTGAAACCATCAACCACTTAAAACTGCTATTGTCAAAGCAATTTTTTACAGCAGACTGATTTGTATGCAGACCATTTTTAATAGCACAGAAAGAGTTTGGGACCATGTGTTAGAGTACACAAGTGATTTCCAAAAGACATTTGAAATGTAAAAATTCTGGAGGCTGCCTCCTTCCTTTCTCCCCTTCCCTGCAACATGCATACACATGCACACACGCACCATCAACTTCCACTGACATTTCTTCATTACTATGAAGAAGCTCAGGCTCTCTTGAGGGATTTTGCAAAGCACTGCTCTTCTTTTTAAGTAAGGCTACACTTACGTCTCTCAAAATGATTTCCATAAGTTTATATTCCATCAAAACACATGATTTCAGATCTTAAGGTGTAGAAGTAGTGTTAACAAGGTCCTCCTGTGAAGATTTTAAGCTCTTTTGAATGTAATTTCATTCTTTCTGGTGTCTTCTGCTTGTCAAATTTGCACAGGGCATTGGGACATTCTTTGGCATCAGAAGGTGCAGCTGGGGAATAAAATGTCCTCAAATCCACACTGCTGAACTGAAACCTTTGCTTCTTCGATCTAGGAAAAGGCCATATCCTGGGTTCAGTGTTATCAAATCATGGTATCTGCAGGAGATGCTAGCTTTCTGTAAGAGTAATGTTAAAATGAATTATATTAAATTTTAAAATAAACTAAAACAAAATAATAAAATACTAAAATGCTCCTCTCTGGTATCAAGCCCTAGCAACTATTTTAGGGTTCCACTTGGTCACCACAGCAACACAGTAGATGCAGTGATTTGTCTTTTAAAAACTAGCATATTAAGACAGAACCCCATTTCCGTCTTAGCTGAGCACTGACAGAGAGTTAATATTACATTAGGTTAGGATTTTAGTGCGGATAAAGAAGAACCTTTTTTTTCTACTGTAAATCTACCAGAACCATGCAGTCCAGCTGTAAGCATGCTCATCAAAAGAGGAACTCAAGAAACAAGACACTTTGCAATCACATTTCAATGCACTTTCAAGGTACAGTAGCAAAGATAACAAAAGGATGTTTATTTCCTTTGTGTAACAGACAAAGGAAGCTGCAGTAGCACTTACTGTTTAAGTTTCAAGATAAGCACAATACATCCACACCAGTGACAAGAAAAAACAGAGATGCTGTGAATTGTAGAGTGGCCTGTACAAAAAAATCAATATTATGGTAATGTGTAGTAATTCAGCATTTCTGCAACAAACTACTATTTCAACAGTGGTATAAATTAATAAAAATCTTTAGAATATTTTGTGAATCTTACTTGTTCCATCTATAGTCACACTTAAAAATTAATTTATCGAAAAATCATCTTAGTTATTTTTAGGTAGTACCACTGTAGGAAAGAAAAAATAGAAATTAGTTCATTTTCCCTTTATGTGGTGCTGTAAGATAGCAAAATCTAGTGGGATGAATAGGAGAATGGAAATTGGGACTTAGAACTTTTGTTTCTTGCTCCTACAATGATACACAGTTTGAACCTCAGTGACCCACTAGACTCTCTGCCCCGTCTTCACTGACTGTATCAGGAGAATAATGATGATTTGTAGAAGTTCTGCAAAGCTTTGGACACCAGATTTGTAGTGCAAGGCATTCCATAGTGGGCAACAAGTCCTGCTCTTGCCTGGCTCCACAGAGCAGAGTCCCAGACTGAGCATTATCAGGTAGCATTTGCCCGGGTTCTGTTAGTCCTCACATATATTCCTTATGGCCCATATTTGCTGTGCAAAAACATGGTGTCCCAAAGCACCATATGGTGAACATGAAACTAGAAATACATGTGTATCCCTGCTGCTTTCTTTCTTTTTGATTCTCTGAACTTACCTATTTTTATGCAGAATATTATTCCAAATTTTCATCTTTTTCAGGGGTTTTAAATTCCACTTTTGTCTCTGGACAGAGCTTTTTTAAGTGTAGAATTTTGTAATGGAAACATATTTCTGTTTGGAGGACTAACTGCATTCCATTTAAACATATTTTCAATCTCTCCTGTAAAGCAAAAAATATCCTTTGCAAATAACAATATAATTTAAGAGAGTTAAATGCAGAAGCACCTTAAATATACAGAGTACTCCCACTATGAAGATTTTAGAAACGATGTCTTCATGTCTAGAAGACATAGTTTGAGCACTGAAGAATGTATATGAAGTCCAAGGAATATAGACTGAAGCCACAAAAGTTTCTTAGCATTTAGTTTTTATTTCATAAAATTAAGTTGAAATTTTGAAAGAAAGAGGCATGATTTTGTGGTGGACTTAGCAGTGTTAGGTTAACAGTTGGACTTGATGATCTTAAAGGCCTTTTCATACTTAAGGAATTCTATAAGTCTGTGAATCCTTCCTCCCTTGGGCTTGACCGTTTTGCAGAAAGAAAAGAGTAGCTGCAGCAGTACCATCCATATGACTACTCCAACAGTCATTCACTCAACATAATTCCCTTTATGATTTTTCTCCTGTCTCCACCACTTAATGAAGAGACCACAATTCACAGTCTTATAAAAGATACTGAAATACTTCTACAAAAGGAACTTCAGTATTCTCCGGGTGCTCTACTGTGGTTCATTAGGAAAAATGTCGTGGGATAACCATCCACTTCATGACAAATTCAATCAGTGTCTCCCTAAGCCTCCATTCTCAAATATGTCCTAAATAGGTCTGTTTACACACAAGGCACAGTAACATCCAGCCACTGCCATGAACCAGGAAAAACATATTGAAAAAAAATTACCCTGAACTCGCCATATTTTGTAATTCCCAGATTTAATATACTTACACATCATTCTCAAATGACTCAGACATATTTCTAGAGAGTGGCCTAGATGAATAAAATAGGTCTTAACTGCAATAGAAAACTAGAAAAGCTGTTAATGCCCATGAACACACAAAAATCAGGGTGCCGGGCTATTTGTTAAAATTTCCCAACATAGGCATGCTGGTCAGTCCTATAAGATCATCTCAGAGAAGTGCCAAGTTGTTAGAGGTAATTCAAAATAGTAACACTTCAACATTCAGAAGCTGCAAATTGAGGTTTAACACAAAATCCTGGAGCTGTAGGAGAGGGCCTTGCAAGGTGAAGTGGATTGCAGGATCAAGAAGAGATTTAAGTGTCCTGCAACAAACAAACAGATGTAATTCTTAAATGTATCTGCACTCTAAGCAATTTCTGTCACATCTGAGGAAAAAGCTTCTTCTGTGCTGTCCTTGTCTCTTTTTGTTACTCATTGTCTTGTCTTAAAAATATCCCTCTTCCCCCTGAACATTGCTTGACCTATGCTTGTCTTCATATGAATAAACTGTATTACTGATAAGATTTTAGGCATGTAAATTCATCACATAATCAAAGGATAGTGATTTCAAAAATTCTAACACACATCAAAATAGCAACACTTAAACGATGTATTTAACAAAAAGCTTAAAGGAAAATTAAAATTCTGTAATATTTTTCCACCTGCCTCTGTTTCAGACTGGTGACTTCTCTATAGTAAATTCAGTTTTGGAATGTTTATGCTAATACAGTGTTATCAGACTTTGCATGTATATTCTACCTTTTCATATCAAGTTATATTCCCATACTAACTGGAATTTTGAAATACAAAGCTTCTTTCTCTTATAACATAAGCTTGCTGAGCTGTCCCTCACTTACATTCACAGCCACTCTTCCACTTTTTGTCTAGGGATGATTTATATTATTTTAATATAGACAATATTTTAGAACTGAAGACCATTTCTCATTATTAAAATAAGATTTAAATTGACACTAAATATTATAACCCACTCTCCAGTTAATATTGTATAGGCATAACATCTTTTGGTGCTCTAGGTCGAGTTAAGGCACTAAGCATTCTACATGAGGGGAAGAAAGAGATAAAAGCCAATAGATTCAATATCTGTTGTCCAGCTGGGCATTCTGACCACATTCCATCATGAAATGCAGATGCTGATGGTTTCCTCTCTCTTCATCCTGACAGTGGATTCCATCATGAAAATCTAAAGCGATGGAGAAAGAGGCTCTGGTTCACCCTAGCTGGCCCCACAGCCCAGACCCTGACCACAGCAGTACTTCTCAGGCTGTCATAGAGCTGACAGCCTGGGGGAGCTCCATCTTTCGCTTTGTTCTCCAAATTAATCTCTAAAAAAAGCAAAACCAAGATAAGTTTCCCTTTTTGCCGCAGCAAATCTATTTGATAGATTCATTGGCAGGAGGAATTCAAAAAGCCCTGCTACCACTATTTAAAAATGTACTCTAAAATATTCAAAGCAGTGTTGAGCAGATGAAATCTCTTCGGAAACTGGGCTGAAGAAATACCAGTGCTCAAGAGTTCAGTCCATCAGAGCACATAGCCATGCACACATTCAGTTCTTGGCCATGTGCTCCAATGCCATCCTGGATCAAGCCCTTTTATTCCTCACTTAGGACAAAATTTGAAAATATATTCCACCATGAAGTGTTATATAATTCAGCTCTATTTTAGAGGGCTAAGGCAAGAGAAAGTCATTGTTTAAAAAAAAGCAACTAGAAAAGAATAGAACAGCCTTTTTATTATTCTGTCCTGTCCATTTTATATTTTAGACTGAAATATACTTGTTTCTAAGATACTTTCAAATATATTCCCTTGGTTTCCTTTGATATGACTAGTGCTTTGATATGACTAGTGACGATGCAGCATTTCATATGGAATACCTATGAAAATCACTTGATTGGGTCCTCGGTTTGGGGTTTTTTTACTTTATTTTTAAAAAATTAGGGAAGAAAATATGAAAAGAATAAAATTCTGATAGCCAAACCTGATAGAAACATATAGACAGTCATGTTGTATTTTCACTTATGGCAGAAAAACAAGCAAACATAAAAAATGAACTCATTCACTCAAAAAAAAAGAAATAATCTACTCAACTGTGATCAGTTGAAAACATGGTTTTGCTTACTCATTTGTGGTGTCTTAATGCTCAGAAAAGTTTCCAAATGCCTCCCTGTACTTCCACTCAAGATAACATGTTTTACAAATCAACAAAAAACTTTCAGCAAGGAATGTGAGTATAAGGTGCTCTATTTGTTCACATGAAACACCAAGACTAATTTAAAGATAATTCATCTAGTCTTTGATTCTGGGTTAACAGTGGAATCATTACCCTAAAGCATAAGAAAGAGAAGGAATTCCTGTGCAATTAGCTGTATGGGTACTACTTGGAGTATCAAACTGAACCCTGTAGATCAGAAATTATCAGCAGAAACCTAAGTCAGAGCAATTTGACCAACACCTTGTAGGTACCACAGTGTAAACATATAAAATCATGTATCACAGGAGCCAGCAGAGGGTGCTTCCATTTTAGGGCTGGAATAGGAATGGGCCTCAGGCACAGGAGCAAAAGCCTTTGCCTATCATTTGCTAAAATATTTGTCCCATTCAGATACCCTTAATTTCTTTGTGAAAACAGTGGTTTCAAACATAAGGTGGTTGCAGAGTCAATCATATGCATATTTTAAAATGCATCACCTTTTCCAAATCTGTGTCATAAGGTAAAGATTGCATAGTTTGCATGTAACTTTTTTGGTTTTTAGCAGAAACAATTTCCCTCACTTAAAGCAAGGTAAGTTTCATCTAGGCTATGTTTTCACTGCAGCAACTCTGAGAACGAACATGAAGTGTCACTGACATTCTTTAAACTGCTGTTTGCCTTTGAACAGTTTTTTCAGATTTCCTCAAGAATTCTCTACAATTAATATAACACTTTACTGTCTCTACATCACCACTAGGGATGCTTAGACCAGGTGACTAAGTAAACTCATCAGTAAAAAATCCCCAGAGCAATAAGGTTTCCAAAATAGTATATTGTCTATTTCAAGGTGAGCTGCATAGATAAATACAATGACCTTAGACTTCCCAGTATGTGCCACTATTACCCCAGATTCCCATCCCTAGGGAAGATCAATGTCTTTAATTAAAAATAAATAAATAAATAAATAAATAAATAAATAAACCAGTTGAAGTTGAAATTTGTAAAAGCAGCTTTTATTTAGCAGCCTAAATGAAAATTTGCCTGACTGTGCTGGCCCCGACAGCCTGACTGCCAGCTCTGAGAGCCTCACGTTGACTGGAATCACAGCCCTCAGAAGAGTAAACCATGAGTACTAGAAAGGATTAGAGGTCTGAGCCATGAAGCCAGGTTCAAGATTATTTGTTCCCCTTTATTTTTATGTTTGATAGCACGCTTAAATTAAATACTTGGAAGATTAAATTTCACTAAATATATTGCGAGCAAACAGATTCTGCAGTCCCGTCATTCTTAGACCCAAGAACATTTATCTTGAAAAGGTAGCACATTTCCTTGGAGAGAAGCCATTCCTGGCAGCAGATCTCAGCACTCAGTAGGAAATCCGTGTCTTTGAGTTCTGAACTAGCCCATACCGGAATTAAAACACAACACTAACAGTCAGAATCAGTTGTTCTTGGTGGGTAAGTGTTTTATAACTGCATGGGGATATAAGAGCAGAGCTTCGGGTTTAATTCCTTTTTTAGAAAAGGCTGTGATTAACTGCTTGACTTCACTTATTGTTAAGGTAACAGATGGAAGTGCCACAGTGAAATATTTCCTTTTTATTTACAAACAATAGAAAGTCTTTCTGCTGATAGGAATTAAAACATTACAGGAGCATTTGTTCCACAAGCTTAAATTCTTTCATGCTACCACATGCATTTTTCATGGAAAGTCAACCTCTTTAACATTTTTGCACTGTCTGAATTTATCATCCATAACTTTTTTCTGATTCCTGTTCAAATGAATTTGCTTAGAGAATTATGTACCTACAGTATAATGAGCTAATTAACTAAAGAACAAAAGGTGCCTTCTGTTATATGTGAGACATAACTAGGTCTCAGACAGAGGCAACACATTCTTTATTTTTAAAGGCAATCTGTATTGCTGATTTTGATGTCAGACACCCTGTATCATTTTGTACAGAGACACAAAAGGACTGATAAAACATTAAAATGAAAATTGGCTTTAAAAAAAACCCATGCGCCACATCTTACCACCAGTATTATGAATTTTGAGAGGTTTGTAAAAGATGTGCACTTTGATCAATTGCAGGGTTTCTAAGAAAAAAAAATCACTTTTATGCTCTTTGACTGGCAATAGCACTGAGTAATGGACAAAACTGACAGAGACAGAAGCAGCATAAACAAAATAAGTCAGGGATTTTATTAAATATTAATTCTATTAATTCACAGCAAAAATATTTTTTTATTATTGTATATTAAAAATATATTTTCTTTATTCTAAATCATTTCTCCACAGACACAGCACCACTTGTCAATGCCTGTAAAGATCTTTTAGTTTGCTAGAAATGCCTCAAGCACAAAGAGCAGTAAAATATTTTTATCATCGTAGACTTAGATCTCACCACATTTAACAAAATATATTAAAATAATGATTTACAATGTGCTTAAAAGAGAATGGTAAAGAACACTTTTACTTTTAACCAGTAATAATTGTCATTGTACAATGAAAGACATCAAAAGAATTAAAAACATTGTGCAATGAAACTTGGCAGATTCTGTGAGCTGTTGTGAGAGCACATTACCGGTGCCCAGTGTGCACAAATCTGTACGTGAAGCAGAAGGATGCTGGAAGCACACTTCTGCATACCCATAAAAGAAAAAGTCTTATTGCAGGGTTCCTATAGAAATTACAATAATTGCTTTGTCAGTATACAAGTTGTGTGGATTAGACTTGCGGACACAACAATGACCACTCTACCCACGGCCTTCTGGGTCCCTCATACACCCTCTGTGTGAGGCACAGAGTTTGGGCTCCTCTTCTATGCTATGAGTCAGCTCAGCCCAAAGAACTGCAATCAGCTGCACTGCAAAATCACAGTAAGTCTTAGATTGTAACTGTTTGTTTCTTTCTCTTCTAGGTGTCTCCAGAAATCAATTAAAAAAGTAAGCTTTCTACCTTAGGGACATTCATCTCTAGCTATGTATTTCTATTAAACCTAATCTCTATACCTGCAACATCAAACATCTAAACTGATCCCATGTATTCAATAGGATACCATCCTCATGGGACAGACTTTCTGCTACCCTTAATAAAAGATCATATTTATGGTACCTCCTGCCTATGTTGTGACAGCAAAAGGCTTGAATGCCTCTTACATCTAGTTTCATAATAATTCCCCTTTTAAAAGTTGTCTTGCAAAAGAGATCCAAGCATCATGCAGAGAGGTATTTGATTTTCAGCTATGGGCATACACTATAAAGATTTTTTTAAATGTAAAAAGGCAGCTATCCACCATTTTAACTTCTGATTTTACGGAAACTAAAATGGTGATTAATACATACCATTAGAATTAAGGAAGAGTTTCCTATCATCAATAATAAACGCCTCCCTTCTCTGTGGACACTCATTCACTTGGGGCAATACGAGTACACACACAGAGAACCAGAAACTCCCTTCCCACTGTCATCTAAGTTTCACAAAAGTTCTTATCCAAAGGTCAGCTGCCAATCAGTATATACATATATACACACATGGGTCCTTGGTGGGAATAAATTCCAAGTTAGTTGGCTACATGAGAATATAGGTACTACTACTTGAGGTAAAGAAGAATAAATCTTTTTTTATTTGTTCTTTTGTCCTTCGTGGTTGATGGAATGCTCATATATCCTGAGTGCCTGTACAATTCAACAATAAATAGTGGCATATAAAAGATAGACATAAATTTTCATTAGAATATCTAAAAAGCACTAAAATGCCTCTGCATAGCTGTCACCAGCTTCTATTACACCTTGACTGTCAGGTCTTCTAACAGGTCTTAAAGTCAACTAAAGCAGTAAAAGAGGAGGCTTTGCAGGGGAACTTCAAAGTTATGAATCTCTGTTACTTGGAAATCACCAGCAACCTCTTCATCTTTATGAAATCATCTCTAGAAGGTTGTGTTTAGCTGAGATAACAATTATACAAACTTCAGCTGCTGCTCCTTGTCCACACAGAAAGAACACAATACAGTAAATTCTTCATGGCCTTCACTTATTAAGCTGGAACTGTTTTGAACGGAGAAGCTGCACAATCTTCAGAAGAGTGGAAAGGCAGAGAGTGACAGCTATGAACACCCAAAAGGCTGAAGAAACAAGCAAAGTACACCTATTTGGGATGTGAGGCCATTGTTTAGGATGATTTCCCTTTAAAATTTTGATTTTCTTTCTTAGGAAGTTACAAATTTACTAGCGATTTTACAAAAAATTTCTAATTAAAAATCAGAAGCTGTTTCCCTTTCTCAGTGAATCTACAAAGTGGTGAAGGCTTTTTCTATCAATGTTATAGTCTACCTGGATTTTTCCAGGCAGACGTTTGAAAAAAAAGCAAGAAGATGGGTATTCAGTCGTCTTACATAATCAGAGAGTACTGGTTTGGCAGCACCTGTTGAGCGTAACATCTGCTCTTGGAACAGGAAAGGAGAAGCATTCCAAAAAGTTTTAGAAAAATTAATAGTATGTCAATATCTTGGCTCTTATACCCTTATTACTCTCTCAATGATTTCTGCAGGAGACTGTTTACAATAATGAGAAGACATCTATTCCCTTGAAAAAGCTGAAAGTACAAGAAATGGTTTGTGTTGGTTTTGCATGGCCTGGTTTTTAGCAGCAGGGGAGCCACAGAGGTGGCTTCTGTGGGAAGCTGCAGGAAGCTTCCACCATGTCCGGCAGAGTCAATCCTTGATGGCTCTGAAGGTGGACATGCTGCTGGCCAAAACTGGGCCAATTAGAGATCGTGGTAATGCCTCTGTGATAACATATTTAGGAAGAAAATCAAAACAAAGACACACAGTTTTGTTTCTAGTCAGAGAAGAGGAGGATATGAGAACGTGAGGGAAACAGCAGGGAGACACCAGGGTCAGTGGAGAAGGGGCAGGAGGTGCTCCGGGTGCCAGAGCTGAGATTTCTCTGCAGGCCCTGGTGAGGACCATGGTGAAGCAGCTGTGCCCCTGCAGCCCCTGGGGATCCACGGGGGATGCAGAGATCCACCCACAGCCCCTGGGGATCCCCGCGGGATGCAGAGATCCACCCGCGGCCCCTGGGGATCCACGGGGGATGCAGAGATCCACCCGCGGCCCCTGGGGATCCACGGGGGATGCAGAGATCCTCTCACAGCCCATGGGGATCCACGGGGGATGCAGAGATCCACCCACGGCCCCTGGGGATCCCCGGGGGATGCAGAGATCCACCCGCGGCCCCTGGGGGCGGTGCCCATGCCGGAGCGGGTGGATGCCTGGAGGAGGAGGCTGTGATCCAGTGGGAGACCCGGTGGAGAGAGAAGGCCCTGCTTCCAGGCTGGAGCAGCCTGTCCTTGGAGGACTGCACCCCGTGGAAGAGAGACCCACGCCGCAGCAGTTTCGGGAGGACCGTGTGCCCGTGGGAGGGACTCACATTGCAGCAGTTTTGGCAGGACTGCTGTTTGTGAGAGTGGACCCAGGCTGGAGAAGTTCACGGAGAACTGTCTCCCGTTGATGGACTCTTCTTCCGGAGCAGCAGAACAAAATCTTAGGTGACAAACTGACCAAAACCCTGCCCTGTCCCCCTGCGCTGTCGGTGGGAAGGAGGGAGGGGCTGGGGGAGGAAAAGGTAATTTAAGGGCCTTTTACTTCTCATTATCCTCCTTCGATGCTGTTAATAATAAAGTCACTTTGCAAGTTTAAGCCGAGCCTGTTTTGCCCTTGAAGTATTTTCTCCCGGTCCTTATTTCAACTCAGGATCCTCTCATTATTTTTTTTTTCCTCTCTGCCCAGCTGAGGCAGAGCAGGGTGAGCGAGAGACATGGGTGCCTAGCGTTGGGCCACTATCAAACCCCCGAATGCTTTCACTTGGTAAGCTTGCTATTCCTGTCCTGAAGAACATGTTTTCAGGAAACTTTTCCTGCTGCACAATCAATCTTAAAAAAATTTTAAAAATCAGTACAATCTTACAGTTCAAGAGTCATAAATAACCCAATTAATAACTTTCTAGCTATACGGACATGTCATAAAGAAAGTTTGATGCTTCTCTCACTTGAGTACATTAGGAACACCTATACCACAGACATGGAACCGAAATATTCTCTGAGAATAGAATCAGAATCAGAAACTTTAATAATTTGGATTAAAAATCTGTTATTTTTTGCATTGCCACCCACTTCTATTAAGGGCATATGAAAGTATATATTTTTACAAGCAAAATTATCTGAAAAATTCTTCTTTTTTGAGGACGACAAATAGCTCATAGCTTTTTATATTTATTACTGATTTTAGTATACATATTTTTTGTTAACATGAAATTACTTGCATCACAGTATAACTTAATGAAAAACCTTTTTTATGTATAATGTTAAAAAGCATCTAATTATGTATTGGCAGCAGAATCATATACTTCAGCCACTGATATCAGATTACTAATTTTAATAATCAGCAATGATTCTAACCCATTTAATGAATTGCTTAGTAGTAGATATAACAAAGTTTAATCCATGTTGCAACTACTTGAAAAATAAACCCAACAGTACTATAATTTGATATGACAGTCAGGTCTGCAAGTGTAAGATCATTAACACTTCACAGGTTATACCCTGAAGTAAATCTTACAAGAAGTTCACATAAATAAGGACAGATTTACACAATTATGTAGTTATGAATATCGCTGCATTTCTAACTATAAGTGAATTCTTCTCAATTTGCTATTCATTTGACTTTGATATGCATAAAAACCGCAATCCAACAAAAAACAAGTCAACCCATTTTTTCTTTTTTCTTGTTTGGTTTCAGGACATTTATATATCAGGTAGAGGTATATAAACCCAGACGGTTTCATCTTAGAGAATTTTTGCTTGTGAAAGAATTCAGAAAAGTTTCATTTGTTCCACTTAGGTTTGCATTTTTGCCTATTGTTTGACTGGAATGCTACATAAGATTTACGAGGAGTTAAAGAAAAGTAAAATTTGGCAAATATAAGACCCCTCTCTGGGAAAAAAAAAAAAAAAAAAGGAAAGAAAAAAGAAGTAACTGCTGAGAATAATGATAAAAAAAATTTTAGATAACCCCTGTGGTGGTAACATCAATATTTTGGAATGCTTTTAAAATGAAAAATGCAAAGACTAGGGAACTCTCTACTTTGTCAAGGAGCTTTTCATTGATATTTGAAACTGAAGAACTCAAAAATGTTATACTAGCACAACATACTGATCTTGTAATTTACATTATCTTGTAAAATTTCTCACCTCTGTGGAGCCACTGATGACATTGTTTGGTTTTTATCTGATAGGGAGAAAAGGGAATTGGAAAGGTAGTATTTCAGGATGTTATAAATAACTCTACATTAAACACATAGCCTTGAAAGATGGAGGGAGGGGAGGTTAAATTTGCAGTGATACCGACATTGTCACACTCAGACTTTGAGAACTAGTAGATTTCTTCTATTTTTTTTTTAAATACACACATACACACACAAATAGTATTCTATGCAACTGTTTTAATATTTGTGGTTATCACCATTTTGAATTATTTGACCTCATCATTTTTTAATACAGCTCTTTCTTATGAAATATAAGAGGAACCAATTGCTCAGAACTGTTATATGTGAAACTGTGAGAGACTGTATTTTTATTAATCAGAATTGAAAGTTATTTATTTTTTACACTCCGCTTTCAGAGAGCTCACATTTAGAGTAGTTTGGTACAGTACACAAAACTATTTGAATATTGCTTTCAACATTTTCGAGGCTTTTGTTTTATAGACAAACTTCGTGTTACTTCACTATGCAATATCCTGAAGGCTAGTAATTATTAGGACATGTGGTATGCGTTTATCACCAGTAACATCACACAACCCACTCTATGATCAAGATAAAATAGGGCAAATGGTTCAATTAAAGGCACATTCTTTGGTGCATAACAATAGAAGGCTTGTGACATGGCAAGATTAAGAAAAGACTCAAACATCTTTAAAACTACTCATTATCACCAGTTAAAACGTGCATGTCTGACCTTTATGGTAATCAGTAATACTCCATTTGCACACTATAGAACTAAATAAGCTTTATTTTAGACACACAAAGTTCTTTGTGGTGGCCTGCAGTTAACTTAGCTGATCTCAGAGCTGACGCTTGCAATGAATCAATGGCCATAATGATAGGCCATCATCTTTATCAACCCATTTATGATGACAGGAAGAAAACAGTACTGTAGATTTTCCTGACAAGTGGAGTAGTATTTAAATGTTGACTGCTACATACATCAGATTAACAAGGTTGCAAAGTTACTGAGAATCCCATTCCCTGAGGTACAGATTCACCCTGTGGTGCTATTATACCATAAGGTATATCAAAGATAATTGCTTAGTTTATTATCCTGTTGTCTTTTATGTCAACCCTTAATTGTGAATTCAGAAAGCCTCTTGATCTCCCAGTTCCTTATGGACCTGTTATTAACCCCAATCATTTTCATTAGGATTTATTACTAATTTTATTATTACAGTGCAATTTTTTTTAAAAATTATGTTTCCAAATAACCCACAACTCCTTCATATCACTTCAGTAAAAGAGAAATTGATGAGATATTCAGTCAGCATTGTAAATACAGGTTACAGGTCTCTCAAGCTCTTTTCCTTCCTCTGGAAAAATTATCAAAGTTCAGATTTTTTTACTCAGTTACTTCAATATTCAATTTAATAGCTTGTAAACATACAAAGATTTCTGTGGTAAAATCAGATTATTATAGTTCTATATGACTTTATAGAATTATCCCAACAGGAAAGTGCAAAGGTGGCAATGTCACTGCTGCTCTCTTTCCCCATGGTCCTGAAGTATGGTGATCAAGCTTTCATACTTGTGCTGGACTTCCAGAGAACAATTTAAGCACATTCCCATAAAATACATGAAACCTACAGAACCTAGAAACAGTTAAAAAACTATGGCCTGGCTAGTACAGATAAGTAGTCATTCATAATTCCTCCTAATGTATACAGTATTAATCTGTATGTACCTAGAAAATCTGACTACTTCCTATACTTCAAAGTCATTGCCTTTTCTACGAGGCCTAGAAAGTGCTTCAGGATTCATTATGACATGTGGAATATATAAGCAATAAGGCATGACAGGGAGTGTGGTTATCATAAGATAATCACACCCCTGGGTCATTACAAAGCATGAGGTGCAGCCGAGCACCTCTCATTCCCCCTGGGGTGTGATTATATCATGATAAGCACTCTTCATGCAGTTACCTTATTGCTTTTAGAAAAAGTCTTTGTTGGGAAGAAAAACTGTATTTTTTCTTAAAGATGATAAAGTTGGCAGTTTACAGTGTTGAGCAGTACTTTCTGCTAAGCTCAATGGTTTATATGTATTCATCTACTCCTTTTTTAATGTGCATATGCCAAAGCTGATCCGAACTCATCAATCAAAGGGAGTTTCCATAATTCAGTATGTGTTCGACTGATCCAGCTGGAAAAGAACAACTGCGTGTCCCAGACAATCTCATAGTCATTGACTGTTCACTGGACACCTATTTCTTTTCTCAGAAATTAAAAACAAAAAAAGAAAAAAGAGAAAAAGACAACAAAGTTGCTTAACTAACAGTTGAATGATGATTTAAAGACATATATTACAAGTAAGAGAGTTCAGCAACTGGAATCGTTGAACCTGAAAAAGAAGAAAAAGTTTCTAACTTGTTTTTGCCCCTGGTAGATGTTATACCACAAATTAAGGGTGACATCTTAATTTCAGGTCCTAGATAAACTACAAAATCCCACTGCTGTCATTCAGATTGTAGCCTAAGGGGTCTAATGTGATCTTTTGGATTTATAAACACCTGCCTTGGATTATGCCATATGTCTTCTGAGTGGCTCCAGGGGTGTATGCTCTGTCCAGTACTCGGCTCATTTTGTGGTTTAAGAATGCATAACTGAACACAGAAATATGAAGGCTTGCATCCATTTACAATTTATCGAGTGTGATGGCCATGTTCTGATTTTAGAAGCATTCAGTGGTCTGGAAAGGGGCATATGTACAGGCTGAATTTGGCCCTGGGCCATTTATGAATATAGGTAATACTTTTCACCTAACATGAGCAAGTCACAAATTCAACTGTTTAATTTAAATAGGTCGTTGTCACCACATCTTCCAGATTTAAGAGGCAAAGCTAGGAACACTGTCAGTATCCTGGATGAAAAGGAAAAATTCCACTAGCCTTCTATCTTCCAATATTTGGTTTGACACAGTGCTCTCACTACACAAAGATGCGTAAAATTTTGCTTCTTCCGACAACTGTTTGAACTCTATTGTTTTGCCTTTACATTTTAGTCATAGTAGTACAATATTTTCATATATATTTTTTGTTCTCCAAAATGTTGCTAGTTTGTCTTTCACCTAGAAATTTGTTTCTTAATGGAGAATGGTATGTTAAAAGTATTATATTTAAAAATATTTTATACAAATATATGCATATACATATATTATTTTGAGGTTATTCCCAAAAAAGGGAAATTAAATCAACATATGTATTTCTGATCCATTTCCTTAGAGGTCTATAGACTTATAACAAAGAAAGAATCTAGTCTTTCAAAAAACAATTATACTAATTACAACTTAATTTAAAAGACATAATAGAAAGCGGTTAAAAAAATAACAAGTATGGATGCAAGAAAATAATATTAAGCTAGTAATTTTTGGCCAATTTTACAATTTTTTCAGATTATAAACTAAAGTAACTTTGGAAACAGGATGGGTTAAAGGTGAGAGTTGTGGCTACTCGCTTCATTACAATTGAATGGAGAGAGTAAGATGTTAAAACAGTAAAGGAGAAGTAAAGTTTCGCTGCTTTGTCCTTATAGCTGTTATTTTAAAAATTACAGCTGGTAAAATTACTGTCTGATGGTTCCTAAAAGCATTCCTAACATTTTCTAACACCAGAGGTACTAACATATAGATACTGACCTCTGTTAATATATCCGTGCTCAGAAGAGAAAATTTTGCTTCCAAACTCTTACTCCACATTTTAGATTAATTCTTCATTAATTAAATGGGAACCTGAGTGTGCAAGGGATACCAACCTGAATCATACTAATTTGGAGCAATGCTGTTTAGGGGCTTCCAGTTAATTTGAAACTACAGAAAAGGTTATACAATGCTTATGTATGCAGAATCGATCTTAATTGTGCTAATGTCTAATTTGAGTTTTACTTATGGATTGTAAGTATTTTAATATAGAACTATTGTGTATGGTATAAAATATCTTGGTTCCACACCTCAGTAAATTATTCATAACAGCATCATGAAGCTTGTGTTGATGAATTGCAGGATAGAGAGGACGGAATGAAGAAGGAAAATCAGGAGGTGGGAATTTGGGAAGAAACATTTTTCGTATTAATGAAGTACTACATAAAATAAATGCAGTACCAGTGAAATTTACTTATTAATGCACTTCTGCATATTCAATTTGTTCGAGTCCTTATCCTCAATGAGGACTTTCCATAGAGGGATGAAAATACTGTTATTACACAACATAAGTGGAGGTACATGCAAGTAGCTCTCAGTGGATTGGTGACTACCATCTTGGGAGAACTGGCTATTAGAATGCATTTGCCCAGAAGATTTTTCAGTACTTTTTGCAAAAAAGCATCAGTGGGTATTAACATGTTTAAAATCTGTTCATTCCCTGAACTGATAACCATGGCTACACTTGCCCAGATTTTCCCTCTTCCTCTGCACTTGGAGCCCAGACCAGCTGGGGGTAGGTAGGCGTAGAAGTGGCCAGTAATGGCTAGCCAGGGCAGCCTTACTCCAAGGAGTCCAGGGAAAGCCTGTCAAAAGGAGAAGGATTTAGAAGGAACACAGGAAATATCTTACTAGAGAACAGTTTGCCAAAAACTCCCTTCATCCTTGCAACTGTAGCAACTGCTACCCTGACACTCCTCAACACTACACTCCTCCTCGGAAACTGGGGCAAGAAACTCCACTCTAGTCAGAAAGCAGACCACCTGTCCCCAGGAAAACGGCCTCTATATTCCTAATAGCTAAAGTGTGGTATAAAATCTGAATCTGAAGAATTTATGTTCTTTCCAACATTGGATTTTTTTCTGATGAGTGAGTTTCCGTGTTGCAGGGTTTTTTTAGTTCTTTCAAGATTATCTAGATAAATTTATCAAATTAACGAACTGATAAATTTCCATCCTCTACTGGATTTCTGTCAAACTTGTGACCTCCCTGACACCAGTTCCTTGGCTTAATCTGTGTGTGAAGATGTTTCTATTTACAAGATTTGGATTCACCGCCCTTCAATTTCGGCCATCCTTCTGCTTTGCATGGCAAGAACCGACCATTACCATCTCTTTTTCTTTTATCTGATTCTAAATTGTTCTTTGTTATTCTCTTCTCTAAAGCAAATAATGCTAAATTCCCATTGCACAGTTTCAAGATGCCACTCTTATTCCTCGGTGCTTCCCCCACATCTCTCCAAGGGCAACAATGACCCTGCACAGTATCTTGTATGAAGTCATACCTTCATTTCGTATCTTGAAACTAGAAAGTTTTAAAATCTTGCCCCATCTTTTTAGTATATGAATATTCAATTCCCTCTTTAACAGTAATCATACACTGAGCAGTTAAGTTCCCTGAACTGCCCATGAACTTTTCAAGGTTTCTGAAATGATAATATTTTTTGTTTTGTTTGTCATGGTGTTTCCTATCACCTACTTTAAATAGGTCCTCTTGAAATTCTTCACAGGCTTTACTAATTTTCTGCTAAGATTGATTACTTGCTTTATTCTACCCCTAAGGTAATCACATCCTATAATAATCTTCTGTTCATTTTATAATATATTTTCAAATGTAATTTATTAATAACTATATTACATAATACAGGACCACAGATTAATCCATGAACCATTGCTAGCCTTTTGTATAAAAAAAAATTTTTGCTTCCTATTCCTTTTCCTTGTCTTGAAGGTCTTTTTTCCTAAAATAATTCTTTTCTGTTATCCAACAACTACTTAGAGACTTTAATAGTTGATCTCAAGGAAGGCTTGTAAAAGCCTTTTTAAATACGGAATTTAGAATATAAAAATTTGTTCTCCTTTTGAAAAATCTATGAGTTTTGCTTTGTAAAGCTCGCCCTACTAGAACCTGCTTATTATTGTCCAGTGACTTTGCTACTCTTCTCTACATTATGCCAACCAATTAGGTTCATGAAGGTTTTGCTGGACTTTAATAAGTTCTCTAAATAAAAATATGACTTTTGATGCATTTCAAATTTTAGTCCCATAATTGCTTCCTAACAAGAAAAGAAGAAAATATAAGTGCTAGCCATTTGGCCTGTTCATATTAAAACTCCTTCCAGCTTTAAAGATTCCTCCAGATACACGTGGCATTTACACATATAACAACTTCAGGTCTTCAACGTATTAACAGGTGTTGCACTTTTTGTAATTAGAGACAACAAAAAGTTAATTGGAATAAAATGGGTAGAATGAGTAAATACTTAGCTAGCAAGCAAATATAAGATTCATGAACAATTAATAAACATATAATAAACAACTAATAAACATATAAGTAAATTCAAGTTACTGGTTCAAATTAAAAAATGTATGGCTAGGCCCCACTGTTGCCTACTTGTTCCCAGGGACAGAGTCCAGAGTCATTCTGCCTCACCAGGAATGTATCTGAGAAGAAAATATGTTTTTTCTTCTCCCAGACACAGTGTTGCTGACATATAAAATATATTCTGATTAGAGCAGAATTGTAATTAGGATAAATATTTGATGTCCAAAGTGCTATCATGCTAATATAGGTGGGGAAGACAGATTTATACGTAGGGAGTGTATTGTTGCAGTCTTACGTATCTGCTGTGTTGTTAAAGATTAAACAAATGAGAAAGATAGACAGAAGCAGGTAATATCAAAACAATTTGACTTGAGCTGATTTGTTAAGAGAGTCTTTCAGAAAATGGAAGCAGCAAACCAAATATTTACACCTCAGAAAGGATACAGTATTGCAATCTCTTGGTAATGATGGAATTAGGCTCAGTAGAAACAAATTCCTGCTTTTTACTGAGATCTCATCTATTTGGAACATCTGGGCTTCCTATAGGGGATGATATAGAAAACATCAAAAGGCCAGAAAGGCTCCTGTAATGCTAGGGCTAATTTGATGTATCTTGCTTTAGTTTCTAAACTGAGCACTGCTTCTCCAATATTGGATCAGTCTGGCATTCCATATATACTCAAATTTCCCCCTTAAATTTATAACAGCTTCACCTAAATGTGAAGCAGACATTTAGTAAACAAGTAAAGGTTATTTTTCCTGACTATAGATATATTATCAAAAACATATATCTGTGCTTTATCATGTCCATAATTATAAAATCTTAATAATGATTATGTGTAACACAATTACATAAGTGTTATTAGTGGTAATTTTAAAGGCAAAAACCTGCAAAATAAAAGGCTATAGATTCCTCTTTTTACAGGGATTTACAGTACTCATCAACTTGTATAGTTCACATTAGCATCCAGTGACATTGCTTTGTCTGTATATATTTCTAGCTGTCAACAGAATGTCCTGAGGCAATCGCATCCTGATTCTATAGCTATCTTCTATTCTTTTATAATACACAAGGGTCTAATTTTCCATCAGCAAAGCATGAAATCATGTAAGAATGCCACATAACCAGCATGTGCAAACAAGTAGCACTTTTTCTACACATAAAAATGCTTCATAAAATAACAAATAAATTAAATCTTCTTGTTCAAGTAAAGTGCTTGAAAACCTAGACCCTTTTTAGAAATTAGAGTACTCTGTGCATAATTGGCCATGCCACACTGTTTCTCTAAATGTGTGCACCACCTTGCAGCATTATTTTCCGTGGTAAAAATCATTTCACTCAGGCTGATGGAGGAGTTTTCTATTTCCTGGATAAATAGTACAGTTGCAAATATCAGGCATATTAATTAAATTAATATAAATATTAATCAGCTAGGAAGTTAACAAAAGAAGTGCATTTCTATTTGACGACGCCAGCTTATAGTTCCAATAGTAGCAGCCTTGCCCTATACTTTAGCAGGTTTCTACAAAGTGCTTTTAATAGAATTCACCGGAGCAAAATGGGTACAATAACTCTGTCATTTGCTACTTCCAGCATATTTCTGTGGAGTTGCCAGAGGAACCACTAAAGCTCAGCAGTTAAATGATTTTAAAATGTACCAGAACATATGTGCATATAGGGTAAGCAGACTCCAGCTCCCTGTCTGGAACTTATGTCTCGTTCTGCAGCACCATCTGCCAACAGCAATGACCTCTGTATCAGCTTGTGTTTGCAATATACTCGAATCACACTCAAGACATATGTCTTTCTTCTTAGAAGGACCATGTAAGCAAAGCTCAGTTCAGCCTCCATGTATTGACTACAACTGCCAAAATCTTCTACTTCTTCTTCTTCTTCTTCTTTGCCTCTCATATTTCTACAACTTCAGGGGATTTTTAACACTCTTCTCTACATAATGTACAGTTTATTTAGCATATGGCTTTCAGATGTCTGGCTGCAAAGTAATTTACTGTTATTTAAGTCAAACATGTTTTGAATAAAGCAGCTAGTGTTTTTAATCTCTACTTCATCTAGCACAATGGAAGCTTTCAGAAAAAATGGATTTTTCAGGAGGAAGAGAACCACATAGTCTCTACTCATGAAAAGAACTGACCTAGAATTTATACGTATAACTTGCAATAAATTTGCCTTTGTCAACTCCTCACCATTATAGCAATACCTTTGAGAAATGAGCCTGCACGTGATAAAGTCAGACACCATGGACCTGTTTTCCCAACACACTCTTTGTTTATGGAAACATTTCCTAAACATTACAAAATAAAACAGGATTGATTTTATTTGCCTCTTAAGTACAGGAGATAGGAACAAGGATACTGGTTGCCAAACCATAACAAATGTGACTGAAGGGCTCAGTGATGACTCACTGCAAGCAAACAGCACCAAGCTTGCAGGGAAAGTCCTGACCCCCCTCCACAGCTGGGCAGCCCTGCCCACACTGGAACTAATGAGCTCGTGAGGCTGCTCGCCCACACAGGTGCAAGAATCAGCTCTGAAATCAATCCTACAGAGCGGGAGTACTGAGAGTTGGCATCACCACAACCAAGACTATGTATTCATTAATCAGGGGCAGTTTTCAGCAAGTTTTTGCTGCTGCTGGTTCACAGGGACTGAAGAAAAAAAGGCCATCTGCAACATCTGTAAATCTGCCCCTCCAATGTTTCTCTCATTAAAAATGGAATTAAAGGCAATAATTATGTAGCACACCAATACCCTTCAGTAAAGAGAGCTCACCCCATAGAACTGAATTAATCTTGGATTTGAGTATATTCACTTCAGCATTAGATCTTTTCTAGGCTATATATGTGACTTTGTAGTCTACAGTGAGGGAGCATCTGTGTAAGCAGATGCTGGACAAATAGTGAAGCTAGCCTGTGTCCCATACGTGTGCTGTTGCTGTGAATCAGGACAGTCCCCACCCAGTTCAGTTGTGCCTCCAGAAATGAGGCAGAGGGATGCCTCTGTTTTCAGAGTCATGCTGTCTGTATCATGAAAAAATGCCACAAGAGTATCTCCCTTTCTCCCAGTAGTACTACAGGAGCTGAAACGTGGCTCTGTATGTGGCTTACCTACCTGAGACAGATAAATCCTCCAAGGGTGGTAAGGCATGGTGTCTCCTTCAAGCAAGCTTTAACTTTCCTGCAAGTTATACATATCTTCTCAGCAACAACAGCAAATGTAACCTTCCTTAACCCATATTGACAGCAAGAAAATCAGAAAACTTGTGGTAGTTATAAGTAGGAAAAAACAATCAAAGACAATATAATCACCTATGCAATCCTGCCTCTCCTACTTTTCTATGGTTTACCAGCTCTTGAATTATTTTACCTCTGTAAAATATATTGTGTTGACAGGCATACAAATTCAGAATATGCTCCTTTTCAGCAGGAGCAAGGGTTTTCTTTATCTATCTAGCTATCTAGCTATCTACCCATCATCCACCTATCTATGCCATTCCTGCTGTAACTAAATAAATCATAGTAACATAGAAATTTTAGGGTTGGAAAAGACCTATAAGATCACCAAGTTCAACTTGGTAATACTTCAATCTTCACCACTAAACTGTGTCCCCAAGTGCCAGATCTTGATGTTTTTTGGACAGTTCCAGGGATGGTGATTCCACCACTCCCCTGAGGAGCTTGTTCCAATAACTGGCCACCCTTTCAGTGAAGAAAATTGTGATTTTAAAAGCACATAATCAAATTTTACATTTCTCATTTAATATACAATACAGATGTTGATTTAACTGCATGCAGATTTTCTGATTTACACCACTGCTTGTGCTCTAATGATGTCAAAGGACCAGTTAAACTTTAAGGCAGTAGGCCACATTGACTTACTTCATATATTCTGTAGCCCATATGTTACAATGAAATTCTCCATATTCTAAACTTTCATATAAAATCTTTTTCCATGAAAAGAAAAATATTGTTTCTTCCTTTTATAGTTGTGAAGTAAACCTGCAATTGCTAACAGACTGTAAATGGATGCAACGCATAAGGCTGGAAACAGATGGAAAACTGGGCTTGGGAAGGTGACAACATTACATTTATTAAGCTGCCCCAATGTTAATATTAAAACCTAATTATGTCTCTTTAAAGCTTAACACTCTGTGTTTAGGTGAACATTCAAATACACAAGGAAGACAGTGAGAATTAAGCCCTCTTAAGTCATAATGGGAAGCAGAAGAGATACAAGACTGTAAAAAGAAAAAAAATATTGTGGAAATCCTTGTCTTTATGTAATGCATGATAGGAAATAATCATGCATAACGTGATTTTAAAAAGTTAAAAGAATAACAGGATTAGGAAATAGTAGAATGAGGACAAATGGCAGCCATAAATTTACATCTCAAAATAAGAAACTTTAAATAGTTGATATAAGCACATTAGCTTAAAACATCTGATTTTATTTGTAGCTTCTTTTAAGAACATTTAGTGAATATCTAACCTATTTTTTAAAAAATGGTGTTGGTTGAACTTGGCTATTTCTGTCATATTTTCCATAAACAGGCATCTGAAACAGTAGTATGGATAAGTTCACCCAAAAGCCAACATAACTTCAGCAATACCTGTAGAAGGAGCGCACAACTTGCCAAGAGTGGATTTGTGGAATGACATCAGTAATACGTGGAATCAACATAAAATTCTATGTGGTTTGGGGTTTTTATTCTGGCTGTCTGTAATGGGGTCCTGAAGCCTGGATGCCTATTATCAGGTGAACAGGAGAACATCAGTTCCAGCATCGTTTATCTCGAAAGAACAGAGAGCTGTGATCCCAGGGATACTCCACAAAGTGAATGAAAGCTCAGTAAAAGAGGGTTATCAGGAAATTTGCACTTGAACTCAACTGAAACAAGAAAGTCTTTGATTTGGTTGTGCAATACTGTGCATATCTGCACCAAAAACTGGGTGAAAAGTAAGGGTTGTTGCATGTGCTGTGTACTTGCCTGTTGTATTGCTACCAGCCAGCTCTTCCAATCTGCTCTTTCCTGGCTGGGAAACTACAGGAAGAACCTTAAGAAGGATGCCTAACCACTTGGCTCATCCAGACCTTCCTGGGGCAAAACTACAGGGTGAAACTGAATGCAGATATTTCCTGCCTTGCTGCAACATGACTGGACATTGCCATGAAGCCCTGAAACACTAAGGCACATGACTGTTCTGTGCAGGCCCTCTTTGTTCATTTAACATACAATTTATCCCTTCTTCAGTATCTTCTTTCACTATTTTCCTGCACTGTCTTCTGCTGACACATAACTACACCTGTGACAGTCTTTGCACTTCCACAGGAGACACCTGGGAGAAGAAAATTAGAGTTGCTGGACCTTGTCCCACTGCTTTTCTTCTCACAACTTTCTCTCTGTCTTTTTCTTTGGCTGTTGGATGCGCTGTCCTGGCAGCAAGTCAGTACAGTGAATGGCAAGGGAAGGAGACAAGGCTTCCTGCTCAATTAGTACTAAAAGTGGTCCCTGGTAGGTAGGAGAAACCATGGTAAAACTTTATTAGATCCAAGTCTCCATATGTTTCTGTGTCTGTGTTTCAGATAGATACAGCTTGGGAGGAGTAAAGAATGAGAAGCAAGAGTGTAAACACAGTGCAAAATGCTTGACAGGTGTTTAGGAGTTGGACTGTCTGGTTTAGCTGCCTCTCAGAAGAGTTCCTCAGCAGCCTCCTCAGTAAAGGCATATTATCTGCTCACCTGAAGACAGCGCATGGGCTACAAGGAGGGGACAGGGAGTACAAGTAGATTCCCAGAAGAGCTGAAAGATTATAGGCTCACGTCTTCATCTCCATACAACATGCTCCCATCTCATCCTTTCCAGAGGCCCCACCACACACAGCTTGTGGTTTTGCAGGAGGAGAACTAAGCTCTTCTCCTGTACATTTACTCAGACTCTGTCTACTCAAACCATTCACACAAAAAATTCTCAAGGGTAAAATATGCAGGCAGATGCAATTTTAAGAATTACTTAATTTCAGAATTAGATCTGGCCAGAAAACAGACTACATGTTCCAGGAAAATTATGGCATTTGAGATACTAAAATAATAATTAAAAAACAAAACAAAAAACCAAAAAAATAATAAAAAAAAAAACCCAAACAAACAAAAAACCAACCAAACTCCCCCAAAAACCAAAAAAATCCCCAACAACAACAAAAAACCCAACCAA
>WEKY01007421.1:0-54770 GCA_013390045.1 Picathartes gymnocephalus
GGGGAGGGAGGGGAGGGAATTGCAAGGGTAGAAGTTAAGGTATATTCTGGGAAAGAAAAAAAGCCAATTTGGTGTTTGAAAACAACACTGCATCTCTGATTGCTCTTTGGCCTGTCTTTCCACAAGTGCCCCAGACCACTCAGTTTGATTTTCTATGCATTTTCTTTGGAGAAAATTGATCTGGAACAAGTTAATGGTTGTGGCCACTTTTTTCATTGTTCAAAAAACAGTTTAATGCCTGGTTTGCAGCTAGGTACACACCCATATTTGGATCAAACATTCAAATATGGGTGTGTACCATGCTTAACTCATGGCCTGTCTTTTTTATTGTTTAATTTGAAAAGCCACATTTAGGAAGTGGCTACTGCATTTTTGTCACCTCTTCTACACTGGCATTTGATAATTAACATATTCAAAATAATAAAACCAGTCAGGGTTTTTCCAAAGTTTGCTGAAGTTTCCTGGATCATTCTTCATTACAGCTCATGGATATGCACTCTCCCAGGCAGGACAGGGCTGTGCAGAGGGTTTGCCAGAACAGTGGCACATCATCCAAATCTGTTTTAAAGTTAGGGCCAAAGGCTTCAGTGCCAGCCCTGGAAACTGCAAAGGTTCCACTACAAAATTAGTCTTGGTAGTGAATACTGTTAAGGTCAAACACATCAACCACAAGTAGTACTGAGGAAATTACATTTATTGCATTAAATTTTGGTTTAAGCTGCCTATATGGCACAGAGATTTCTGGTAATAAATTGGGGTTTATTTGATTCATTTTTATTCTGTTATTTAGCAAAAAAGTGCCCCAGAAGATCAAGTTATTAGAAATAAGTTGTACCTTTATGAGTAGGGATAAGTAGTCAGTGAAATCACTTCTCAGGTATGTAATGGATTCATGAAATCTTTTACCTAGACTGGGACAGCTCAAAAAGGGATAAAAGACTTGATGTAGAAATTATCTAGTGAAGTTCCTCGGCTTTGATTGTGTAGGAAGTCAGATCACATTACCATAATGCCCCTTCCAGCCCTCAGACTATGAAACCAGGAATAGTGTTGCCATAATAATTAAGTAATCCAAATCTTTATTGTCCTAGTGATGAAACAGATCATTCACTGGTGCTGGGTGGTTATTAGCAAAAAGTTCAAACATACAGTAACACCGAATATATCTATTATTTTCAGGTCCAGGCTATTACCCTTGAGATTTTCCTGAATCACAAAATTGATCCTCGAATCCGAATGTTAGCTGCAGCTGTTTTGCTTGAAACCAAGCCAGGTGTTCCAATAGTGATGACATTAGCTGATGCTGTGCTGAAGGAACCTAGCATGCAAGTGGCAAATTTCATCTACTCTCACCTGAGGGCCCTGGGTAGGAGCACAGCTCCAGATCTTCAAGTGACGTAAGGAAAATTCCTTTCCTAGAAGAAACACTTGTTGCAAGCTAACTGAAACGTTAATGTGCTCACCAAACATTTTCAGGGCTTCTGCCTGCAGAATGGCTATCAGAGCACTAAGTCCCAAATTTGACAGATCTGGATATCAGTTCAGCAAGGCTTTCCGCTTCAGCATCTTTGAAGGTAAGATCCAGAAGATTTTGTAGAGAAAGATATACTGGTGAATATGTGGAAAAAATTGTACAATATGAGAACCCAATTCTCCTAGCCAGCTATTAGGCTGCACATTGTACCCCTGTATTTTCCTATCTTCAGTGAAAAAAATATAAGGTTCTCAGGCTCTCCATTTGAAGAGTGTTTAGATCCCTGTGTTTTTTGCATTGTACACTGCCAGCAGGAAATTACCAGAGGGCTTGTGGGGCTCTAACCCTCGTTTTCATTGGTCGGGGAGGCACATGCTCCTGTATCAAATGCCATAGTCTCAGTGGTGTTTAACGATTTCATACCCTTGTTCAGCACCAAACAAACAGAAGGGAACTAAATTACTGCTGAAGTGGATTAATTTCTACCGGTGTTGAACACTTGCAACTCCCGCTGCATTCAAATGTGATGCTAAATACTCTTCACCCCAACAATTGCACCCAGTGAAACTGAAAACTCTGAAAACATTCAGCTGTGGCAATTCATTGCACCCATGAGCAGCTTCGTCAGATTTACTGTCTAAAGATTTTTCTTGCATCTTCCTACCAAAATTCTTTACTAGAATGGGTAGATCCATGTACGGTGCCTGGAGACTGGCCAGTTACATCAGAGTTGCACATAAAAGTATAGTTAAAGCAAGGAAGGACCAGATTAGAAGACAGGTTCTTGCTGGGCCACATTGTAGCTTTGCTATTTTCCATGTATTTTATTTTTCTGAGTAGATTTTTTTCAGCAACTCCCCTATGTAAATGACCATGACAGCCTCAGTGATTTGGCATATGTAGCTGGCAGACTAGGGAGATTATAGCTCCAAACACAGCATCATTACACATGCTGTTTATCTATCAGGAGTTGGATGTTTTTAGCACTTTTGTTATTCATTGGTATGTGGTAAGATTAATTTCAAAGTATCAATATTAAGAGCCTCTGAAATATCTGAAATCCATAGTGATGAGTGTACAAGTACTTCTGCCTCCTTTTTGGAGACAAGGGTGTGGTTCAAAGGACTTTTGTAAATCTTATTATTGTCTTGCCCCAGTTTTGGGGGCTTTACGTGACTATTCAATGTGCTCTGTAATAGAAATAAATAGAATACATACTGCATGAATCACAGTACTATACCATACATGTGCTTGCTGCCTCAATGATGGAGACAGCAAATGCCCAAAGAAATACCATCACTAATATTCACCATGTGAACTTTTGTACTACTTAAAACATATTCAGGGAGAGATACATCTTCTGTTAATATGAAGATATGTGTTTCTTAGTTTAGGCACTCATTTTGTCTTCTAATTTTTGCTTTTAAAATTAAGCCATCTAAATTTTCACACAGTGAGAAAGAAGGGTGTAATATGCATGAGGGATGCTGTCAGGGGGCTATGCAAAATGGAATACTTTAGTCTGGCTGTAGCCTGGAAATGCAGTCCATTAGGGAATTGCTGTTACTTCCTGGTGTAGACCATTGTCAGTAATTTGGCTACCATGGATAGGTAGGTCCTCATCCTGAAGATCTTTTTCTCACACGTGCTAAATTTAGACTTGGATAACTCAGCTGAATGAAGTCAATCTCCTACTACACTAGTATGGGAAGAGGATCCATCCTCCAGCTTTCTGATTTGATTTATCTCCACTAGCCACAGGTAAAATGTGTTTCTGTGAGTCCATTCTGGAGGAGTTACCATGGTGACGGCTGTAATGCAGTACGTATTTCCTTGATAAAAACAAAAATCTGCCCTCAGCATTACAGATCTTTGTGGTGCTAGATGCTGAATTTTTAATGACAGGCAATAATGTCAGCTGAATCTATCTCTAATCTGTCACACATTTGTCACACATGGCCACCAGTAATAGTGCTTCATGCTCTACACATTGCTACTGAAATCAAAGGGGTGTCTCAGGTTCTGCTCAGTGTGAGGACTGTGAGAATCTGACTCTCAATATGCACAGATTCATATAATTAAATGTGTACTAATGTTTATATGTACCAAAGACAGCTTTCTTTGCTCACTAAGTTTTCCTTCCCTCATCTTTGGGGCCAGATATTTAATCAGATACATGCAGGTGTCATCAAATTCTCACAGTGAAGTGGCAAATATATTCTTGGAGCATTAGCACTATGTACTGCCTGAGATATGGAAAACATTCCTGCTCTCTTCACGTCAATGAATTTTGTATAATCATTTCATCATTTATAAGCAATACTTCTTATTAAGTATAAGGAAGTACCATGGAGCTTTTAACTAACGGGTTTTGTGGTGAGAACATAAAAGGTAGCTTTAACAAATTCACTTAAAGTACTGTGCCTCAGTTTTGGTGTCCTGTCCACCAAACACCTGGCATTGCTCTGGCTAAGCTCATGCAGAGAAAAACTAGTCTTCACATTTCCAAATTTCCTGTCGACTCACTAGTGATATCCCAGTGTGGCATCACTTTGCTTTCTTATTTTTTATACAATCACCATTACTATCTACTGAATGTTCTCCACTTTTTCCTCTGACAAAAGTAGGTGGCATGAATACCTGTGTCTTGATTGCAGGAGTTGTTTCTGAACCTCATATGTTGTAGGTAGATAATGGCCAGCACTTTGGATAGCACTGTAGATTCATACAGCAAAACAGTGAAGGCAATGTAGTAAAATTATGGTTCATACATACTTCCCTATCCTCCAAATGATGAAGGAACAGGAGAGGAGGGCTAGAAGGAAGCACAACAAGGATGTCTACGTATCCTGTCGGCCTGCTTCCTCTTGAAAACTATGGAAACTTAGAAAAACAGTGGGATTACTTTAACTCATAAAACAGGACAGGATACAACTGTCCCAAGACCAGGAAGAATTCCTGACTGTGCTCTGCACTATTTGTACCTATGAACATTATAGATGATAAATCTAAGTACAGAAATTAATAGAAACAAATTGTTTGCTCGAAGTTCACTCAATAGTTAACAATAATTTAACAATTGGTGCATTTCATGTAAGGGTTACAGCATTTGGAACTAGATATATTAAATAGCCTCTGAGTTATTTGAGAGACAAATCTATACCTCACCATCTGTCCTTATAGGACATCTGTATCACTTTCCCTGAGCTATTAGCAAAGGATGGCAAATCTGTTTTCATTTCTCATCTCCTTTGTCAAGGTGCCCTAAATGATGTCTCATAAAAGCATTTCATAAGCTGATTTTACAGAGTGTGACTGGATGTAAATGATATGGACAGGCATATTTTCCATCCTTGGATAAGCTCAAGTGTGGGCCCATAGGAATCTCAGGAGGTTTAACAAGACCAAGTGCAAGATACTGCATGTGGGTCGGGGCAACCCTCCAGATCAATCCAGGCTGGAGAAGGAACTGATCAAAAGAAGCCCTGCAAAGAAGGACTGAGGGTGCAGGAGAAGGAGAGCCTGGACATGAGCCAGCCATGTGCACTTGCAGCCCAGAAAGCCAATCATACCCTGGGCTGTAGCAAAAGAAGCCTGACCAGCAGGACAAGGTGGGGGATTCTGCACCTCTTCTGTTCTTGTGAGACCCCNGCACCTCTTCTGTTCTTGTGAGACCCCACCTGCCGTGCTGCATCCACAGCACAGGAAAGACATGGACCTGGCGGAGCAAGGCTTAAGGAGGTCCAGCAAGAGGATCAGATGGATTGAACACTTCTCCTATGAGGAAAGGCTAAGAGAATTGAGACTGTTCAGTCTGGAGAAGAGGTGGCTTTGGGGTGACCTAATTGTGGCCTTCCAGCAACTGAAGGGAACGTGCAAGAGACAAGGAGAGGGGCTTTACAAGAAGGCATGGAGTGACAGGATAAGGGGAAAACGGATTCAAACTGAAAGGAAGTAGGTTTATATTAGATATTAGGAAGAAATTCTTTACTGTGAAGCTGATGAGACACTGGCACAGGTTTCCCAGAGAAGTTGTGGATGCCCCAATTCTGGAAGTGTACAAGGCCAGGTTGGATGCAGCTTTGAGCAGAATGGTCTACTGGAGGGTGCCTGTGCCCATGGCAGGAGGTTGGAACAAGATGATCCTTGAGGTCCCTTTCAACCCAAACCATACCATGATTCTATGATATAGTAGAAACAACTGGAAAAATGGAATAACCACCATGCAATGATCAGTGAGCTTGTAGCTTTGCCCATTATTAGCTTAAAAATTCAGTATATTCTGTTTATAACTGTTTTAGAGTACCACTTTTATAGCTGAGTTTTCTGGCCTTGCACATATGATGCTGATTATTACATTAGTAAATAGATACAATCTGCACACTCTGACCTAAAAACTAACTGTGCTGTGCCTTACTGCCTATTTCTCTGCAGAGTTCCTTATGAGTGGGCTGGCAGCTAAATATTTGGTATTAAATAATGTGGGTAGCTTAATTCCAACTATGGCAATATCCCAGCTACGGACACATTTCCTTGGAAGAGTGGCTGATCCCTTGGAGGTAATTGGATCTACACACAGTTTGCCCTCTAATCCCTTCTTACAATCATCATCCAACTGGCATTTGTGCTTTACTTCTTCCCACAGGTAGGAATAACAGTTGAAGGACTGCAGGAGATGTTTGCTAAAGGTTACTCTCCTGACAGAGCCTGGGAGACTGACTATGACTTCAAGAAAATTCTGAAAACGGTAAGTTCTGGGGGAAAAGAAAATCTCTGATATTGCTTTCTCAAATGTTATGAAGAATCAGGGTTTTCCATCTTCTCACACAGCTCTCTGACTGGAAGGCATTCTCCAGTGACAAACCTTTTGCATCAGGCTACTTGAAGATGTTTGGCCAAGAGTGGTTTTTTGGTGGACTTGATAAGAACACCATCCAAAATGCACTGCAGGTATCATTTTTAAAGCACCACTATCCAAGATTCAGAAGCTATAAAATGCTGTTAATTTCATACATTCTCTCCCTTTTATAAATTCATGGTTGGGTTTTTTGTCTCTAGCAGTAATCAAGGCAAATAAGGTCAAGTTTTGATCAGGATTATTTATAATCATTGCTGGCAGAATTTCCCCTGAGGCATAGTTAATGACATGGATCATGATATTCAAGTTCTGCTTATTTAGACCTGTTGAACTCTGTAATTTCAGGCATGGTATGGATCTGACGAAAAAATCCCTTCACTAAGGAGAATTATCAGTAGCCTTCAAAGTGGTGTAGGGAGGCAGTGGACCAAAGCTCTCCTGTCCTCTGAGATCCGCTGCATTGTACCCACCTGCACTGGCTTCCCAACAGAGACCAGCTTCTATTACTCCTCTATCACAAAAGTGGCAGGAAATGGTAACCTATCTCATTGCTTTAGCAATACAAACATGCTTGCTAGGACTGGAGGGCATTTTTAACTCTTTCTTTGCTTTCTTTGTAATAGTTCAAGCACAGATTACACCTTCTCCAAAGTCTGATTTCCGACTGACTGAGTTACTAAATGCCAACATTAGGCTGAGATCCAAAATGAGCCTAAGGTAAGTATTTAGTATAAAATAAAAGAATAATATTTTCAAGTGACAGAAGCCATAAAAATTCAACAGCTGTTTGCTGCATGAACATAATTATACCCTCATCCTACCTTTTCAGCATGGCCAAGGAGATGACCTTTGTAATGGGAATCAACACACACACAGTCCAGGCAGGGCTGGAAGCACGCACCAAAATGAATGCTCACGTGCCTGTGAATGTGGTTGCCACTATCCAAATGAGGGAAAAAAATATCAAAATTGAAATTCCACCGTGTAAAGATGAGACTAACATAATTAGCATAAGGTAAGACATAGCACTTAGTATCTTTCTATGTAGCAAAGCAGAGTCTCCTAAATAAACCCAAATACATTTAGGAATCTTGTCTTTGACTTACAGCTTGGATAAGTGGTGGTGATTGGTATAGTTTATGTTTATTTTAAACAAAGTGACATGCACTAAAGCTTTGCTTGAAAATATGTGTTACTTTCTGTGGTCTTCACCTGAAAATCCTCCTTAGGACTATATCTCTGTTGTTGAGATCCATAAGCTATCTGAAACACAAATGACATAAAATTTCTTGATACAAATATTTTAACTGGAAACACTAGGTGAGATATAAGCCAGCTGAATCCTATCAGTTAGAACAGTTAATCCATCTATATTTGCATCTGATGCCTTGAAGTACAGAGGGTTTGGTGTTTCTTATGTTTTTATTTTGTTCCCTTGTGGCTGCCATTTGGTTTTCTTACCTGTTAGGTCTCCTTGATTTATTATCAGTGCATGCAATTACAATACACTCTGGAAAACTGTTGTAGCCAGATGCCAAACAAATGAAAACAGATGGAAATACAAATGCGAAGAGCAGGAGGAAACAGAAAGAGTACACCCAAGGAATCAAAGCAGAAGACCAAACTTAGAAAACCTTCACACGCACACACATGAAAAAAACCTGAGAAAGAGAAGCTGAAAATTCATCACAAAGTGAAAAAGCTTCACTGACAACAGAAATCGGCGATTATACAAACCACTGAAATGTTAACAAATTTCTGCTCTAGGAATACAGCAGTAACAAAAGAGCTCAGTTACTTGATCCAGCTGCAATTAGCATTCATGGCTGCTGGCCCAGAGACGCTCTGCAGGTCTCCTCAATTTAGTCACCAGTTGGGTTAATCATTATTTTCCCTTGCCCTTCAATAGTCACAGACCATTTGACATGCATTTGACATCTCATCCTCCTCCCTAAGACAATTCCTCCACTCCGCCAAGTGTGGTTGTAATAAGGTTCTCTCCATGCAGAGTAGGGAGGGTCTCAGCGTTTCAGAGATGAAAAGTTAGCTGTGGGTTTTTTTGGTTCAGTTTCTTATGGAGGCCAGGACAGTCTGCTCCTAAAGTCATCAGGGACAGCAGGCAACAACTCGCACTAGTTCCCACTGTTAGAGAGGGTGAGGCAGATATTAATGAACACAATAAGCACGCTGAACTGAAATGAGAATATTGAATACTGATAGGGAGTTTAGACCCTCAAGCAGAGCTAGAAATATTAGCAGAAGGATCCTCCCTGCAAATAAATAAAAAATATTTTCTTCCTTTGACTTAAGGGGAGATCAAATGAGACACAAAAAAGGGTTAAATGCATTGCCATAAAGTAGAAAGCAAGTCAGTATCAGAAACAAGGAATTACAGCAGAGAAGGCCATGAGTTCCAGCACAAGCCCTGCTCTAGACCCTGCAGCATTACCATTTATAAAATGAAGTAGTCACTTGGAAATAGCTCCATAATGCCAAATATATGAGAAAGTTAATGCTCACTAGATGACTTCTAGCAACATCAATTTCTCTCCAAAAAGCATTCCCATTCATTGTTACAAAACAAATGGCCAGTGGAAACCACAAAGAGCCTTGAAACAGCAATGAGTGCAAGTGAAGGCAAAGCAATAACTAGAGAATGTAACATTGAACCACATCACTGAGGAGGTCAAAGACCAAGCAAAACAAAATCTTAGAAGTATGAAGAGAAACAAGCAGGCACAGTAGAGAGAAAGGAGATAGAAATATAGATCTAGATATATAGATATATCTATATCTATTTATAGCTATATAGACAGTTAAAAATTTTAGTTCAACATAGTCTTTTTCTTCCTTTTGCAAAGATCTACCAAATAATAAAGATCCAATTGAAGTCAATATTTTAGAGATATTGTGACACCTTCCCTTGTTAGCTTTAAATTCCCCATTTAAGGACATAGTTCTAGAAAGCTATCATTCATGTGTTTGTAAGCTCTGTTCAAAATATTTTAGTGTTGAGCCCTGTCTTGATGGTCAGCAGGTTACCTTCTACAGTCCCAGTTCATTAAAGCTAAACAGGATGTGATATTATTTTCCCCATCATCTCTCTCATTCAGACACAGGAAGCAAACAGTTTTCAATAGCATTAAGTCCATTTATATCCTATACACCATAAAGGTTATAACCTGTCACAGCAGTGGGATTTATATAAATTTTCAACAGCCAAAGAGAAATTCAGGTAAGTAATCAGACTCAAAAGGAAAAAAAAGAAAACTTTGGTGATAGAGAGGTTGCATTCCCAAGACAAATCAGCACATTATGGGCTCAGCTCTCTCTTTAGCAAAAATCAGAGCAGAGTAATTAATCGTACTATGGAGAGAATATATAGCATGTGTTTCAATTCAATCCTATCAAAGTTAAATTTAATTAAAAATAATGGTTATTTTTAAGGCTCTTTTAACATAATTATTTAGTATACTACAGATGGCTACTTCAACATACTTTTAAACAAAATTTATAAGAAGAAAAATCAAATAAATTTCAGGGGAAATTAGAGCTCTGTGATTAAAGTATAAATATGAAGAGCTGCCAGAGAGTGCACTTTGCTAATATACCACATATTCATAATGACAGCCTACTGAAGTACATACATAATCATGAATATAGCTTGTATCATAAGGTTTTTAGCCTATTTTAACTGCAGGATAAGCAAAAATTTCTTCACATAGGCATCTTATAAATAAGATGAACCAGGTAATTAGAAAACTCTTTGTCCAACATGTCTACACCATGTATAACAGAAAATACTGAAGAGGCATCGTATGCTGTGATCTTGTGAGCCAGCAAGGTGTGTTGGGGGGGTAGAAAAGGGAAACAGGTGGGGCTCCAAGTCTCTGTTTTTATAACACCTTTGCATCAAAGTTGGAAGGTAGATGTGTAGGAAAAGCAGAAGATTTTGTTTCACCACTTCAGAAACAGAGCTAAAAATCTGTCTGGCTGATTGTATCTTGTTTCTCATTTATTTAGATGTGATGTCATGCTGTGTTTTAAAACCTGGGAAAATAGTTTTTTGTTGATTGTTTTTTTGTTTTGATCAGACATTTGAGCTCTTCTGTCCCCATGTTAGGTGTGTATGTAAGGCCACACTCTCTGAAATATCAGTGGGTCCAACATAGCTGAGTTGCTTGTCCCTTACCCCTGCAGTGAGTTTGGCTTATATTATAGCACAGCTTCTTCTCTCATCCAAAAAATGCACTAATACATATTGGAAAATCTCCTTTTTATTTTTTTCTCCCTTGTGTGGGATCAGAGAGAACAGATTCTTTCATACCATAGCTTTAGGCCTTCTTTGTGACTGTTTTTTCTTGTTAAAGCACCAGAGCAGGCTCTTGTAGCCTATTTTTACTGTGCCGTGTGATTCTGCAGACATTGACATGTGTCACCTGTGATGCAGCTACATTTGTCAGCTCTCTGTGCTCAACAGGGAGGAATCGATCCTCTGCTTTCATTAGGTGGCAGGAGTAGACTATTGGCATAAAAATACTAAAAAAAATTGGAAAAGAAACCCCAGGGCTTTCTGCTTGGAGATCCAACCCGCAGTTCAGTGGTCATTTGAATTATTGAATGGGATTAAAATAAAACCATTTCCCTTTTTGTCTCTTTACCCAGATGAGCCATCTGAAATGCAAGTTGATTTGTATTTTCTTTTATCCCCTCAGCTTGTTAGGGAGAATATTTTATTTCAGATTCCATTCTTCAAGGTTCTCCTATCACCCAGCGTGGAGTGTTGCTGTCATGTCCTTATCTAAAAAAAGAGAGAGATGGAAAAGAAAACAAAGCCCACAGGTGACACACGTTTTATTAAGGTGTTCCACGTGAAGAGCAATTGTGTGCTTTACATTGCACACAGCACGGTAGGAGCCTTCAAGAGGAAGAGAGGGCTATAAAATGAATACAAATTCATCTTTCAAATAGGTTAGATTGGAATTGCTCAGGCTAGTACAGTGTGGACCATATTAAAATAGAGACCATTTTGAGACTGTCCTTCCATTCACTGTCACAGCGGTCACCTCCATTGGCAGACCACAAAAGCCCCAGGGCAAAGAGATCATCTTCATCCTTGAGAAAGAGCACAGGGGAATTTTGAGACGGATGTTAACTGATAAATGGCTAATAAGGTAAAGCTAGCACAGTGCTAATAGCTGAGGGAAATAGATTTTCATCTCTCAAAATCATTTCAACATTCGAGATGTTTCTCTGACTCAAAACAAAACTCGTAGTTCACAGCACCATAACAAGTTCCATGAAGAACGTGGGGTATGAAGCCAGGGGTTCAGGATATTTTGCCATGAGAGCATCAGCCTCATGCTGCACCTCCTACCTCCTATCTGGGATCCTGACTAATACACTTGGAGCTCACAACACTGGAAACAATGTAGTGGACACATTTACATAAATAGACTCTTAACCTCCCTGCACAACTCTCTTGACCTCTTGCCAAGTCATGGCCAAGCCATGAGTATTAGTGAATTTAAATCAAGCTGGAGACACTTTCATGATTTCACACTTCTTTCTTCAATTCTGCTTAAATAAAAATTGCACAGGAAACAGCATTCAGTAGCCACCAGTCCCCAGGTTGTTTTTTGAAGTTATGGCAGTATTTTGCCAAATATAATGTCAAAAGAAATTAGAGCTAAGGCTAGTGCAGTGAACACACAGAAGATGAGTTTAAAAATTTAAAAGTCCAGGAGCTCAAAATAGGAGACTCAAAAATTTAATAATGCAATCCACAGCCAGACTTCTAAGTAAGCGTGTTGTTTTTCATGGAATTAGGGTATGAGGATCCAACGAACTGTAATGTTTTTAACCAGTACACATGATTCTAAAAGCCTAACTGAGCTGTCTGCCCCGGAGATTGGTCTGTGTCTTTATTGACTCTTAGCAGTCCTTGAAAACACAACTAACAGGAAGGATGCTGTAAATATCTGTAAGGCAATTTGCAAGGTATGATAGTTGTTGCTGAGTGCAGGCTACAAGGCATTACTCAGGTCTTTTCCTCAGCAGTGCTTTATCAATACAGGTTTCCCCTAATGGTTCTTCTGCAGGTCTGAGACGTTTGCTGTTACACGAAATATTGGGGATTTGGCTGCTAGTAAGATGACTCCAGTTCTTTCACCTGAAGCAGTGCCTGACATAATGAAGACGTCCTTCAGCTCAGATTCTGCATCAGGCGATACTGATAACATCAGGGTAAATGACATAGTGTCTGACTATCCTTTTTTGGGCTTTTAAACCAGTAGGGAACCATTTCTTTTCTCTATAGGAAAGGGTACAATTCATCTCTGACCAATGCAGCTTAACTCAAAATAAGCCAGGTTCAATCTAATGATACAAATAACCCTATAGTAATGATATTTTAAAATCTGGAGTGTAATACATCAAACTTGCAACACTTTGTCTAAAGCAAAAGCATTTTCTTTGGTAATTAATTTTGCACTGCCATCTACAGGCCCGTGATCTTTAATATACTTTGCAACCATTATGCAAGCATCACATTTCTGGGGTAGTCACAAATATTCCACAAGATGCTCCACTGCTTGACTTGTAGAGCAGAATTTAATGCTTCGAGGCATCGTGATTCAAGGATGGAGTGCAGTTTGTTGTCATGACTTCCTGAGCAGGGTTTCCATAAAAGCCAGGATAGGCGTTCTAAGATGGGCAGTGCTGTGAAGGCATCGCTGTGACAATTCATTCAGTGAAAGCCTGACAGAGACGAGGAATACACTGTCCTGTTCTGGTTTCATTGTTATCCTGCAGCTCTGAAGGGTTTTCAGATAAAATAAGAGAGGAACAAAGGACAAGAACAGCACTTGCTATGGAGAAGTCAATAGACCAACGTGCTATCAGTGAGAGCAGTTTCCAATATCCTGGAACAAGCTTTCTTCTGCTTTGTGTCTCTGTGCTGCCCTTCCTGAAAACTCGGCACTCCACAGTTATTCTTAAATGAACAGCAACTGAAAAATGGCACTGAGTGGAGCATTCCCCAATATCACTAGAAATTCCAGGTTTTTTGGTAGGGTTCATGCAAGGCTGGAATCTCATGAGACATGATAAACTGCATAAAAAATTAATTGCAAACCTGAATTACATGAAATGAAAGCTTATGATTATTGTGTCTTTAGGTATTTGCTTCATTGCTTCAGGAAATCATAGTTTTCATTTCATGGATTTGACTCCAGTTTTAATTAATTTTAATTATTTCTTCTGCAAGCATTGCTCAGTACATGTAAATTACATAGATTTTAGTGGAAATTTCTAATACATGGTATGTTTTGACCACTTAATTGATATAGTGTCACATTTGTGTCAGATCTCATCTGAGTCAGAATTTTTGTGGACGTAGTTGAAAGTTCTGTTGTCTGACACATCCAAAATCAAAGGAAAGAACTCCAGTGACTCTAAAGCACACTCAGTTTTATCGAGAACCTGTTAACACTGTCTAATATTTCAGGAAAACAAAATTAAATATTTAGAATTAATTTGTGACATAATTTTCCATTCTTATAGCCTGAAGCTCCTTTTGCAGTAGGTAGTCTAATCAACCCATTGATGATAATTTTGTCCAATTTAAAACCAAGTTGTCCTATGTCACTGCCTCGCTATCTCAAACTGTTTAATTCTCCCTACAGAGTACACGTAATTATTACCAAAATATGATGCATAACATGCAGGTATTCCTCTCACTGTTGTCTGAGTTAACTTGATGTGTGTGCTATCTAATAGGATAGACAGTCTGCAGAGGATGTTTCATCAGGAAATCCTTTTTCTTCTGGACACTCTTCTTCCCTAAAAGAGCCATATGTTTGGTCCGTGTGCTTCAATGCAAGTACATTTGGAGTTCAAGTGTGCATTGAGAAGAAAAGCGTACATGCAGCATTTATCAAAAACGTGCCTCTTTATTACCTAGTTGGACAGCACGCCCTGAGGATGAGCTTCAAGCCAGGTAAACACAACTAGGCACAAAAAAGAAAATAGTGGGTGGAGGTGTGTGTATATAGACACACATGTATCTATAGATAGATACAGATATATATGTACATATATATTTTTTGCATCTTAAGTACAACTAAATCTACCATTAGAAGTACCAGGCCTGCCAGTATTGGCAACAGACTACCCTGCCCACAGCAGGAATCCATTTCTCCCCCACTCGCCTGAGCAGCAATGTCCCAGCTCCCCCAGCGATGTCGCTCAGCGTGGCCAGCATCAAGCAGAGCTGCTCTGTGCCTGCAGAGTGTGTCTGATGCCTCCTGAATCATTGGATTTGGGATGCAAGCACGAACCAATTGGTCATGGGCAAGAGATCTGATGCAGTGTCCTGTAGCTACATTCTAAAACCTAGACTCTAAAAGGGAATTATGGATTAACCCTGACAGGATCTAGTCCTTAATGTCTTAATCCACGATCATAAGAAATAAAAGCACAGCAGGCCACTGAATCTAGGTCTCCGAAGTATCAAACGAATGGCCTAACCAATGGGCCATTCTTTAGCATTCAAGGGTTGAGCCTCAGTTCCTGTCTGACATTTAATTCACTAACCCATGGTTTATCTCTTTAAGCAATCCAATTCACTTGACTTAAACCTGCTGATCTTTCTGTTTATTGACTTGGAAAGAACCCAGTATCATGGTAATATTTCAAAATTTGGTTGCCGTTATGTGCTTATTAGAGAAAAAATTTAACAAAGTTGCTCAATATCAATAATAATCATTGAACATTTATATTTGAAAAAAAATGGCTAAATAAATTATGGTAAAATTGGCTTATTCTCTCATTCAGTTGCTAATAGTAACAGTAATACTAACTGTCATGCAATTTCAGTTTCCACTGAGGCACCTATTGAAAAAATACAAGTCACAATTCAAGCAGGAGACCAAGCTCCTACAAAAATGGTACGTCTAGTAACGTTTGAAGATCCAGATGCCCAAGCATCTTCCAGAAAAGAAGCAATTAAAAAAGTGAAGAAAATTCTTGGTGACACTGATGATCAGGTACTGCTGCAAAATTCCACTTCCGGATTTGTGGGAGACATTACACAAAGCTTATTTTTATTTCTTCCACTAAGTAGCTTCCTTTGTTTAGATATTATGCTTAATGGAAAATAAAGACAGACTTTTTGGTACACAAGTCTTTCTGCAGATCTTTTGTTTGCCCTCATCCTTTCTGCAAGTGAAAGACATTCGAAAGAGCAGGTTGGTTTTGTATGCTTTTCTGAAAATCTCTTGTAAGAGATAAAATAGCTGTTTTGTGGCCAAAAAGTAGTCTGTTATTTACAGTTACTGCAACTGCAGCAAAATGCTGTGACACCAACTACACAACCTGCCCTGAGACAGTGACAGCTACAGCATTGTCATTACTGATACCAGTTACATGTCATTGTGTGGTCAAGAACTGCTGCACATGCTCCTTATCAGAAAAGTGTTTGGGGTATTGTTCTGCTTCTGTGTGGGTTTAACACATTATTATGAAACTGCCTTTGAATTACTGTGATGTGCTGCAAGAATGTTATCAAGCATACACCCTGTTTTCTAAGGCAACAGAGATTCAGAGGTGTCTGCATCTGATTTTACTTATGTCGTTCTGCAGGAACACAGAAAAATAATTATTTTTTCCAATGTTACCCTTGACTAGGGAACAAGAAAACATAGGAGCTCATCGTCCAGTGCCAGCAGCACCAGTGGGAGTGCCGAGAGTACAACCAGCAGCCCCTCCAGCAGTGACTCTGGTGACAAAGCATCACAGGGAGGCACCAAGATAAATCTGAAAACAGGGCAGTCCACAGCCAAAGGAAAGAAGTTCTACCCCTTTGGGGACAGTGGCAGTAGCAGCAGTAGTGGTAGTAGTAGCAGCAGCAAAAGCAGTAATAGTGGCAGTAGTAGTGACAGTAGTAGTAGTAGTAGCAGTGGCAGGAGCAGTGATAGTAGTAGCAGCAAGAGCAGCAGTAGAGGTAGTAGTAAGAGCAGCAGTAGTAGCAGCAAGAGTGGCAGCAGTAGTAGTAGTAGGAGCAGTAGTAGTAGTAGTAAGAGTAGCAGCAGCAAGGACAGTAGCAGTAGCAGTAAGGACAGCAGCAGGAGTAGCAGTAGGAGCAGCAGCAGCCAGAGCAGCAGAAGCAGGAGTAGCAGCAGCAAAGGCAGTACCAGAGGCAGCACAGGTAGCAGCAGCAGTAGCAAAGCATCTGGTATAAAGCATAAGGCAAAGAAGCAGTCCAAGACCACATCATTTCCACTTGCCAGTGCTGCTGAAGGAGAGGGAAGCGTCCGTCAGCAGAAGCCTAAAACACAGAGCAGCAGGAGCAGCAGCAGCAGCGAAAGCACTGGTGCTTCCCATTGGCACAGCAAATCTGACAAACGAGCTGAGACAAAATACAAGTCCCAAGTGAACAGTGGCAGTAGTCACGACATTTCTACAGGATGGGTAAAATGTCTAATACTTTGATTTCTGCTAGGAGGTGAGATCTTGACTAAGCTGTAGTAATAACTTCTTTTGGAATTTTGCAGGAATCTCACCTGCCAAAAGTATACAGTCTCCGCTTCAGGTCTGCTCATGTGCATTGGGTAGGTGCTAATTCAAGTGCACATTGTCATGGTAGCCACAGCTATTGTGATCAAGCCTGTTACTGAAGGGCTATGTTTGGGCCATTTCCCTTGACCATTCCATAATGCCCAATAACAATATTGATGATGAACAAAAAAGCAGATTTATTACTAAAATGTTATTACTACATCCTTTTGGTGTTGCAGCAGTTGCAATCCTCAAATTTGGGTCGGGACACACAAACGCAGCCAAAGTTAGGTTAACAAAAACCATGGGGGAATGATAAAACCGTGGGACCTTCCAATGGGAATAGTTATGTCCACAGTTCTTAGGCAACCATGGCAAAATCATTACACTAATTTTTTTGGAAAGAAGGTTCAGTACACATTATGGCACAAAGGTATTTTTAGCATATATTAGAAGGGTGATAATGGAGTGGCTTTTGTAGGTGTTATGTGTATGGTTATTATATGTCCTGCATGTGAAACAGGAAGATGACTTATAGTGTTACTTATAAAATTGTAATATCTTTTTTTTTCTGGATATGGATGTATTTGACCACTTATTAAATGCCACTTTTCATTTTCCCTAGCATTAGACCTGATCAGTGTGATGTTGCCATTTGCAATCAGTGTCTATGCAGTCTTTCTTTCAGCAGAGATGTCAAGGTGGATCTGAGGCACGTTCCAACCTGACATAGCTCATGTCTATATATGGAAATAAAAATAACAGTTTAGATATGTCCAAGTCTGTTACCTAAAAAGGGAGGCTGATATCTCTGATTTTGATATTTACACTGTAAAACTAGAGGCTATCTCATAGATTTTTAACCTATTTTTATTTCATAGCATTCAGATCATAAAGGATCAAGCAGCTCATCATCATCTTCCTCTGAGTCTGGAAGCAGCCACAGAAACAGCAGCAGCAGCAGCAGTAGCAGCAGCAGCCACCACCACCACGGAGAAAATTCTGCCCACAACTCGAGGAGCAAAAGAGTCAGCATCCACCACCACAGCCATGGCTCCAGCCTGACACGTGAGGTACAGCTCTGTGGTACCCATGAGTAGCCAGGCTTAGCTGGATGCTGAGATGCTGAGCAGGACCTGTACATTTGGTGGCACCAACCAGCTGAGGGGGTTAGGCTCAGGAGGGACACTAAGAGTCAAGCCTGTAAATTGAAAGTCAAAGTTCATTGAGATATTTCCCCCCTGCAAAAAAACCCAATATGTTTTTTTCAAATTCCCTTGTGTTCAGGCTTTTTTTTGCCAGTTTCCTTTCCTTCATTTCTGAAGGTGTTTTAAGTATGTGAAAGCCTGGATTTGGAAGTTATACAAGTTGAAAGGAAAGTAGCTATGAGTTAAAGAGAAAAGAATTTTCTTTTTCCCATGAAAGCCTAGAACACAAAATCAGTTGCTTTAAGTAAAAATGAGGAAGAAATAAATAAGTCTGCCTAATTATTTTAAAAGGTAGACTGGAGGTCATGAGTGCATGCAGAGCATAACTAAAATCAGACTTTCCATGGACATTGCTGATTGGTAAATGTGAAGGCCCATTAAGCACAGATCATCTTTACCTTTATTATGCACTTAGTACTCTATAATTGCACTGCATAAAGGTATCTACCTAAGAATAGAAGTAGCTCTGCAAATGCAGGCAACGTCTAGGGGAATTCTGCTACTGAGAAGGATTTCAAAATATTTGATTGGCTTGAAGAAACTGTAGTGTAGTAAAATAAGTTGTGAATCTGTGTACTACCCTGAATGTCTCTAGTACCCATTGTAGGCAGCTATTTGAAACATTAGAATAATGAACAGAATCTTGCTATATTCATAAAGATAGCTTGGAATAGTCTTGGATCCCTCATCAAAATAATCACGCCTTTGAATATTTAAGTTTCCAACCAAATTCGTCCTTAACTATTGTGGATATAGAAATATGTACTGCAAACTAAACTGATGAAGGACAAGGGCTGCTGCCTGCTCTCAGCTCGCATTAACTGGACTGCAGAAATACTTAAGCACAGATGGTTGGGGGCTGTTTTTCAGCGCAACTTCCTGGGAGACGTAATTCCACCTGGCATTACGATTGTGGCACAGGCAGTAAGGAGTGACAACAGAAATCAAGGTTATCAAGCTACAGCATATGTTCGTTCTGATGCTGCCAAAGTTGATGTGCAACTAGTTGTGGTTCAGCTGGCTGAAACCAATTGGAAAGCATGTGCTGATGCTGTGATACTGCCTCTGAAAGCACAGGTAAGTGCACAGACAGCTTCGCACAGAGAGACATCTACAAAGCACAGAGAATCTGCTGATTAGGAGTATTAAACAGGAAAGGCATGCTTATTTTGAAATGTTCCATAAAGTTCGTGAAGTTTCAGAAAATGTTTCACCATTATTTTTAATTAGAAATATATAATAGTAAAAAAAAAGTTACGCACTTCAAAATCTGGCAAAAAAATTATTGATTTTCAAAATAAATCAAAATATAACCACTAGAATAATAAAAAAATATTTGAAAAAATGATTTCTTCATCACTATTTATTATTTGTTCTACACTGAGTTTTCTTGTTTGGGAATCTGCCGGTTTTACTGTACATAATTTATTGACCCCAAGATTAGCTCAGTTGGTTAGAGCATGGTGTTAATAACACTAACAACATGGGATTTGATCCCTGTAAAGGACCATTCACTTAGGAGCTGAACTCTTTCTGGATGGAGTTGGATGATCCTTCTCAGTCCCTTCCAAGTCAGACTGCTCTGTGATTTCTAAAGACTCATAACTCAAATGCATTTACAATGTTGTATTTCTTAGGCTTTATACAAAAGGATGGGAAAAGCAAGGTTGAGTAATGGGTTGATGCCTGAGAGAGCATCATAAATGAGGCAACAGGTCTTTATTCTTTCGCATATCCCTGTGCTGTGCTTCCCATAAGCCTTTTGGAGCACAAGATCTTTGTGCGGCAATTTACAAACCTCTGCTTTTTGCGCCTGCAATTAAAAAATTCAGCATGATATTCAGTATTGAAAAAAGTGGGGTGGGTTCAAATCAGGAGGTCTTGGGGAAGGTGAAGGTAAATTATAATGCAGTGCTCTCCTAGGAAAAAATACATATTAATTAAGAAGTTACCACATCTAAGGAAATCTCAACATGTTTCAGTGGCTGCTTTGAGACAGGAAAATGTATATACAGTTCTGCACAGACCAGAAAACCTTTTTCCTACTATACCTCAGATTTTGCATGAAGAAGTCGAAATTTCTCTGTGAGCCTGATTAGAGCAAAAGATTGGAAATATGAAGGATCAATGCACAAATTGTTGAAAGAAAATTTTGCATTTTGAATGCTCAAGGTTCATTCTGGGATTCTTTTCTGCAATTTGGGTGACTGTCTCCCTGTTTTCAAAGGCCAGAGTGAGATGGGGCAAGGAGTGCCAGGATTACAGGATAGCAGCAGTGGCTACCACAGGACAACTGGCAAAGAAGCCAGCTGCACAGCTGAAGGTGCAATGGGGAAAGCTTCCGTCCTGGATAAAAAGGACAAGCACAGCGTATGTAATTCATTCTTTCCTAAGTTTTTATTTTACTTTTTTATCCCACTTGGCTTTTGAAAAACACTGAAAGAATTGGATGAAATTTTTCAACCCAAACATACTTGTCTGGGAAGTGTTTGGATGGAAACCACAAGTTCAATGGCACACAAGTATTTTATGAATGTGTTCTATTTTTTCCACGTTTCATATTAAAGGATAGCCCCCAAATTTTTAAAAACTTAGTATGCTTGATTTCATTTTCCGTATTAAATTATTTGATGCCTTTTTGTTTTAAAGTGTTCTTCTATTCAGTCTCAAAAAATAACCATTTTAAATAGGCAAAATAAAACCAATGTGTTTTTCTGAGTAAAATCAACCATTTAATTTGATCCAAAGTATCATTTCCTTGACTTTTCAGTTCTTCTATTTTGCCCTCCTTTTTTGGGTCTGCCAGTAGTCCTCACTGTCCTATGTGTGCTTTTGTTCATGTACCTGAGTTTGTCACATCTTGTTTATCTCTAGATTCATGCAATACATTCCTGGTGCAGCACTCATATTGGGCATCTCAGAAGTACATCAGAGAAATCCATCTCATGAATTTATAGTAAGAGCAGCTGCAACATCTCCACGAACAATTGATACAGTAATTAAAGCTCCTGAGGTACGTTAAATTTCTGTTTTCCTTTTCCTTACCTTGAATGATTTTCAACTTCGAATGTTTTGACACTTAATGTAAAGAAACAAAAAGCAAAACATTCCCTTTTAGAGAAGCAGCTATATACCTGACTACATTAGGTGGATGTTGAAATACATACAACAGTTCTCTTGATTTAGCACTGCTTTGGCCCAGTGCAGTAGTAAGTTGAAAATCAGACTCTGTAGTCAAATATTTTATTTGCATTCTGAGAACAGCAGTGAGGCCAAATCGTCCCAAGTATGACTGGTCTGCAGTCACATCTTTATGCATTTTTACCCAGTGTGACTAGTTGTTGAATGAGGGTCTCAGAGCAGGCAGTGGGGGCCTTGAGAACACTTTGCAGTCTGCTGCAGCCACAAACAGCATCTGTGTGTGCTGCCACTCCAGTCTCACATCTGCAGTAACCATGCTTGATGGGACTGGTCTGAGCAAGCCACAAATACAACTCTGCCCTAACCAAACTGGAGCAGTTAGTCACCCTCAGAGCAGCTTGCACAGGCAGCATCTGCACAGTCCCACTGATTAATTGGTCCTTGTCCACCAAATCCCTTTGCACCTCTTTGAAAACTTTCCCCTGTGGATCTCTGGCAACTTAATAACAGCTAGGTACTCATACACAGAAATTTGTGTGTCTTTAACCCTCTGTGTTGCTTCAGTATTGCAGGATCTTTAATATGTGATAATGAAGAAGTAGGCACATTAGGCATTCATTTGATTCTCTTGGCAGATATAATTTGTAGCTACAGTGAAGGATCTTACCCCAATGCTGAACATGGCAGTTTTCAGCCCTTAAAGGATGATATTCATTTTTCCAAACACATCCATCATTTTTTAAGAAGTCACTCAATTATCACTTAAACTCACCTCTATCAGTTACTTTTCAATGTTCTTAACAATTCCTCAAAAAGTCAAGTATGACTAGAAGAGATGATAATGATTCCTCACAAAAGCTGAAGGTTTGGGTGCACTCTGCAGAGACTAACACAACTGCAATTGTAGAAATGCATCTTCAAGGATGTTTTTTTTAGAGATAAGAGTGGGGTTTTTTTCCAGTCATATCTTGAGCATATGGTTCAATTTATCTTAATGTATTTTCATTTCTGCTTTTTCAGGTAACACTTTATTGTCAGGGATTCCGATTGCCATTCACTCTGCCCTTAGGCCCATCTTCAGCTTACGAGACTCGAGATATCACTGCCTGGAATTTATTTCCTGAAATAGCTTCACAAATAGCACAAGAAGATCAATGTAAATGTTACTTATATGTTTGTCTCATGAATAAGCAATGTGTGTAGATCCATACCCTGCCATGGCTGGGCCTTGCCTTTCCTTCTAATGGTCTTATAGGGAAGCACAGCATCTCTAGCCCTGCTTTCAGCAGTTCATTCCCTCACAGAGAAGTAGGTTTTTTGGCAGGCTTCAAACTGCTGTAAACATTCAGAGTTTGGGAATCACTCCTATCTTCAAGGATTAGAGGTTGTCTTTTGCCCCTCCTGAGAAGGTGCCAACTCTGCATTGAGAGGCATCAGATGATGGGTACAAGAGAGTCCATGTATTTTCTGCCCAGTTTATTTTATTCAAAAAGGAGCCACGTGAGTCTCTACCTGGTTGATGCCTAGCACCCCTGTGGGAAATGGGGAGTGTTTATCACAGTTTGTTATGGCATCCATTTTCTCAAGAATTTTGTACATTTTAGTCCCTGTTAGCTTGATTTTTGTGTTTGGCATGTAATCAAAATCAGTACCAGTATAGTCTACAGCAGGTAGTTATTTAGTAGTGTTCTCATGTCCCTACAGACGCTGGCTTCTGCCAAGGAGGTGAAGGTTCCTTCCTGTTTGCTGGGTAGTTCAGTCTCATAGGGGTGTCTTTCAATACTTCACAGCAACATATACAGAGGTCATATCTGCCATTTCTTTTCTGGTTTTGTTTTGCAGCCACGTGTGAAATCAGGGAGAGAAATTTCAAAACATTTGATAGTGTGAGCCATTCATGTTCTTTCAACAAAAGCTGCAACCTGGTGGTAGTTCAAGACTGTACTGAACACCCAAAATTCATCATTACTACAAGAAAGGTTGATCCTCAATCTTTCTCAAGAGAGGTTCACATAAATACAACATTAGCGTAAGTGTGGTTTATACTCAGGGTTAGATATTAGGTATAAAATTTCAGGGAGTTAGTCTGGGAGTGGGAGATGTCTAGTTTCTAGCTGAAACTGGTTTTCAATGAGACATATGGGGAAAGACAGATCCAGAAGGAATCCTCATCTGAGACTCTTTGGCATAGTTGCTCTTGTCTTGAATTCCACAGCCACAAATATCTGATAACTTGTTCACTAAGTCCCCATGTTATCTTTTCTTTAAAGTTTGAATATTAAATCCCAAAACCCAATGAATTTTGCACTGTGGAAAGAAAACTGTTCATTCATTCAAATTCAGATAGACACAAATATCTGTACTTTTGACATTTTAAATTAATCACTAATTTACTCTCTTTGATTTCTGCTTTTTCTGAAGGAACGTCACAATCTGTCCTGCCTCAAATTCATCTCTCCTTGTGGCATGCAATGAAGAACAAGTTCTATCACACAGTGGAGGTTCAGAGTATGAAAAAGGTACGCTGTGATACCCAGGTTTCCAGGACAGACCTGGGAACTAAATATCAAGATTTTATAAATTTTACAGAAAATCTCAGCGTAAAGAAAACAAAATTTGAATTAATTCAGAGAAAAAACGAAAGACTACTTTCTTAAGATTTGTATTATGTTCATGTTTCCTGTAGTATGTATACTCTTACTTTCCTCCAGCATAACTGACAGGTGAATAAAGCCCTTCCTTATCATATACCCAAGTTGGTGATTGTTCAGAAAAAGAGTTCATGTTATAGTCACAGAGTCTTTAGTTCATACATACAGCTGGAGCACCACCACTGTCATTATCATTTCAAAATTTAGCACACTGGGTACAGAAGTCAGTTTCAACTATAGGTAACAGCAGTAGAATATTTTTGAAAATAAATTATTTCTTCCATTTTTGTTTTTCCTCTCCACTTAAATATATGTATTTAACCATAGCAGCAAAATTATCATTGTGAAGGAAAATGCATTGTGGTGGGTTTTGTGTTACACAGTTTCTCCATTAATTTAAGCTGATCACCGTATGATTCACCTTCTTTTTACAGACAATGTTAAAATTTATAAGAACGGAAAAACTGTTACTGTGGAAGTTCCAGCACTTGGACTGAAGAAGGTGACTTTTGATGGTGTAAATCTTAAGGTACTGTACTTACCTTCAAGGTTACTGCTTTCTTTCTGCCTAGTACCTTGCCAGTGTGAAAGACCAACACTTCACTACAAAGATGTGCTGTTTTGCAGGTTACCGTTGCTTCATGGATGAGAGGAAAGACCTGTGGAGTTTGTGGTAATAATGACAGAGAAAAGGAAAATGAACTCCTCAAGCCAAACCATAGGCTGGCACACAGCTGTTCTGCTTTTGTTCATTCATGGGTACTGTTAGAAGAAACCTGCTCTGGTGGTGAGTGGATCCGGGAAAACTTGGATAGATCTATGCTTGGATAGATTACAATTTCACTTTTTGTCTGCTGACAGCTAGAAAATAATTTTTTTAAAGCAGCAGATATCTTTCACTTAGAAATTTCAGTAACAATATGTATCCATTTTAACTTTATTAGCCACTGACTGTTTAAAATTCTGCCTGTGAATATGGAGAATATATACTCCAGCAAAAGTCTTTGTCTCGTGTGCAACTCAATGTTAAATAACTAATTTTTATTTCTCACACTGAGTAGCTTTTTTCTTGAGAGGAAAAATGAGCCCTAATCTTGCTCCAACTGAAAAAAAGTGTGATTTTTCACCATTGTATCAAAATAGTTTCACCTGTTGCCTGCAGACTTAATTTAACCACACAAGTTGCAGACTATGAATGCAGTGTCAGATGCTACATTCACGTAAATTTCCAAAGTGCAAAAAACTTTCATTTTTGTTCTGCACCATGTGAGGGTGCAATCTCAGGAAAATACCTAGAGCTACTCCTACAGTAAAGAGCTTCATCTCACATGTAGCTGGACAAACAATGTTAGACTCCCATAACATCAATACAGTTTTGTTTGGTAGGTCTCCATTTACCTTGGACCTGAAATAATTTTATTGAAGTGAATGGTTGCTTTCTCCTTGACTTCAGTGGCAGCAGAATTGTACTTATCTGTGTGTCAGGAAACAGAGCCACAGCTGAGATCCTGTTAAGTTACATTATACCTTTCTAGTGAGATAATTGCAGCATTATAAAAATCATCCAATACAAAAATTATCCTTGATGTTATTATATAAATGCTGCCTTTTTTTTATCCATCCACTAGAGTTGACATTTTTCCTAATGCAATGAAGTAGCCATTGTGCTTGCAGTATCTATTCTTAATAGCTTTCAGACATGAGAGGTTATTTTCTGTGTATTATGTAGTTCTAAAAAACTGAGTATACATGATTCCATTTGGGTTATATTGTGCAATTAGATTTTAAAAATAGCTCCCCTTTCAGACTCTTTCCTCAACTTATTATTGTCCTATCTTGATAACTTCGCTACTGTGAAAATGGTTTGTCAGATACCTGTGTTTTAATAAAAGCTGAAGAGAAAATATGGCCCTTTATTATTGCAAGGATCGATTGGGATTTATTTCTACAATTTTAACTACCTTTGCTTTTCCTCTTAGGGTGCAAGCTGCAGCGCAGTTATGTGAAGCTGAATCGAAATCCTACTATTGATGGTGAGGAATCTACGTGCTACTCTGTTGACCCAGTACTGAAATGTATGAAAGACTGTACTCCAATCAAAAAAGCTTCAGTAAAGGTTGGCTTCCACTGCTTCCCAAAAGGTACAGTATTTTTCTCCCTCTGTGTGTCATGTACCGCAGGAGCTGTCAGAGCACTCGAAAGAACAAAACACAGCACAGCCATGCACAGACCTGTATTGCTCCAGCTCCTCTCTGAGCTGCTGTTTTTAATCCCATTAGTATTTGCTATAACTGCTGACAGTGCTGGCCAGCTAAAAGCTGGGTTAGGTGATGGCAGGTAGCATCATCTGAGAAAAACATTTGAGGTGGTAAAAGGGGCAGCAGCGATCAATAAAATCATGAAATAAAATTTGTCGTGTCTTCAGGATCTCCATAAAGTTGAGATAAGCAACACTGAGTCCTTCCATGCACATTACAGCCTGCAATTTCATGCAGACCAGGGCAGGCAAGCAAGGCAATTGAAAGTCAGTCAAGTAGTGTGACATGACTGCTGTGATTAGACTGCTGTGCTATGCCACTGTGCACTACATCAGCAAAAACACATCGCTGGAAGTTTCTCTAGATTGTTCCAGAAAATAGTTTGTTTCTTAAGGTATTTTATACACACATACTCATGCCCCAGGTCAAAAAAAAAAAGGAAAATAAAAAGAAACAAAAAACCGTGGGCCTTTATTTATACCAGGTTATGAGGCACTGTCTAACACTGGTTTGCACTGAAGTTATACAATCATGAAAGGAGAATCCAACCTGGAACCTACAGATATTTCTGGTGCATTCTTTCCTAAGTCTTTTAATTAATTACCTATATAGCTTACAGGGAAATCTACCATGAGGAAGTATTTATTGAAGTGGTTTTTTTCTCTGTTAACCATTGTTGGCCAAATCCATTGTTATCTGGGATAATCCAGTGCAGTTTCACTGGAACCAATGCACCCCTGTGTTGAGTAGTACTGGAGAGGACAGGGTATTTTATGTCTGAATTTAAACATCTGTGTAGAACTGTGCACTTTGCACGTGTTACTAATATCTGCAATGTGCTGAATCAGCCCAGAAAAGCAGAGAGGATCTCTCTATAAGAGTCAACTTCCTGCAACAGCCTATTCAACAAGTAGCACAGAGAGAGCGTTAATAGTTTTCTGACGGCTCCCTGAGATGAATGGATGCATTCTTTCATAAATAGGAAAACCCAACCTTTACAAAAAGCGTTCCAAAATCTTGTTATGTCCATGTTTTACAGATTTCTATTGTGTATCCAAGTCTGTATCTCTGAAGTGTCATAACCCCAGACCACTCACTGCCTGAGAATATTAGGCTATAATAAAGCTGTCTCATTCTCTCACAAAACTGTTTGAGAAAAGAGAAAAATCAGAAAAAAAGATATGTTAGTTCCTGCAGCCAGTGCTGCTTTCAGAGCAACTGCTGGCTTCTCTGGTTCATTTGCTGAAGCAGAGACTGGGAAGCCTGCTTGCAATACTTCTAATCAAGGCCTTATTTATCTATTTGTTTGTTTGTTTGTCCTTAAGAGGAGGCAGAAAAGGAGGAGGAGAGAGAGAAGGAAGAAAGAGATGCCATTTATTGTTCTTTGGCTTGCTAAATTGATTGTTTTTCTTATGCTAAGGATCAATAGGAATACAAGCCAGCCCTTAAAAACTGCTCTTTTTCTTTCTTTGTCTGATAACTTGGAGAAGCAGTAGAAGCAGTAGAAATCTTCACCTTTCTCAGTCTAGGAACATGCATGCACTGGACAAAGAACTTTTCTCAACTCTTTATATGAGAATTCAGACATGATATTTTGCTGTTTCAAAATAGAAGGACCCCATCCCTGTCAAGGGGATGCAAGGATAAAATGATGTACAAGAATGGAGAATTTCTCCTGTTTTCCTCAAATCAGCTAGACTGTAGCCTTAGGAACTTGACTGAGGCAGGCATCAGTCCAAGTTTATATCCACATATTGGTTTATATTTCAAAAACGCCACAAGGCCTACCCATGGCGATCAGTTACTCAGCCATGATCCAGTTTGCCAAGGAAACTATTTCCTACATGGATATGAATGTCCTCAGACCCACAGTGTGGGCAACAGTAAGAGACATAATGTATATACAAAACAGAATTCAGACATTTTACAGCATTTCTCATTTCACAGCCTGAAAACATAATATATTTTTTTAAAAGTATCTCCAGCATCTTTCAGGGAAATATTTATTATCCAGTTTATTATGCAAAACCTGCACTTAATGTTGGACAGTAATTTAGCCAAGGAGAGTGTTAACCTTTCAGAAGATAAGCGACAGATGCAACCTGAACTCATACAGCAGTGTCCATATTTCCCTGTGATGAGAGAGGGCATGTTATAAATGTACAGTCCAACTGAGGAATAAAACAAATGGAAGTAAAATTATGAAAGCTTTACACATTCTCATTATACAAACAATCTAAATGGATGTCCTAATATTCTTTCAGAGGCAATGATAAACCTCCAACTAGCTAGGAATATTTATTGGGAGGATGAGTATCATTATTCCATTTAGATTATTTCAGAATTAAGGGATATGGCGTATTCAGGCTGCTGTTGATAAAGCAGTGTGGTAAGGTTAATACTGCAACTGACAGTGCTCTGCCAGATTTCACAATATATGGGAAACTTTAATTAGAAGTTTATGAACCTCTGAAAATTCTCCAAAGGGCTTACCCTTCAGAAATGAACTTTGACAAATAGTCAGCTGAAATAGCCAGTGATATGCAGCACTAACATAAAAAGTGATTGCTGATATGGATTGGTACAGGGTGGTCTTACACTGACAGGGTCTACCTCCAGCACTTTCACAGCCTCTTGTCTTTGCTTCGTGAAATGTAATTCATTTTGCTTTTAGGGAAGTATTACAGTAATTATATCATGGATGAAAATCCTGTTCCAAGTCAATGAGTCAGTTAGATGTCAGTCGTGAGGGCAGGATTTCATTCTTTACTTGATGAGGGAGTTGACAGCCATCAAAACAGTATTTCTTTGAAATGTGTTAATTTGCTTGATGTTAGTTAACAATGGCTTCGCTCTTCTGACAGAAACTGCTGTAAGCCTGTTGGAATGGCAGAAAAGCAGCGATAAGAAATCTGCATCTGAGGATGTTGTGGAGTCTGTGGACGCTGACATTGATTGTACTTGCACTGGCAGCTGTAGTTAAGCTAAATGCTTTGGCGTTGTGCTATAGATATACTACACAAATAATTGAATAGCTGGACAGATAAGAAAGGGAACGTAATAACTGTAGTAAAATACTAAGAAAGGTACTTGAAGAAAATAAGCCTACTGCAAAGTCAAATGCATTATGTACAGTCTGCACTGCTTAATAAATATGTTCATTAAATAAGTATTCATGTGGTCTCTCTTTATTTTTCCATATCAACAAAACAATCAGGCCAACTATAATATTATACAGAAATTCTGCTCCCTTTTATCTGCGATATAATTACAGCAGTCCACTCTTAAAATTATGTTCACTGGGTGATGAAAGGAAAACATGATTACAGCTACTGCTAACATTCCATTGTGCAAAGAATTTAATATTTAGCATACTAAAGACACAGTAAGCATTTGTTTTCTTTTATGTTTTCTGGTAAAGAGCGACGTCTGTTCCTGGAACCGTTCTACAAAAAAAATATATTTTACTCCCAGCAAGACCATTAGCCTTAGTACATTCTACAAAGGAATGAATTGGACTGCTAGACTCCCACTGTAGCTTTCCAGAGAGCTATAGTGTGCAACACAGTCCCCATTTTCATTTAAATTTCAATGGATGTGCTGTTGCTTCATGAACTAACTAAAAGTGTGAATAGGAACTTTTTTTTGCTTTACCATCTCCTATTGTATATTTATGAAAATGATGGCTTCAAAAACTTCAGGGAACAATAATACATCAAGTAGCATTCCAAATACTCCAAAAAGCAATATATGTAAAGATATGTGAAATCAATAGCATCATAAAGCTAAAATAAAATACAAGCAGGACAGACAGACTGTGTTTAACCATTGAAGAGTCAATCTGCTAGCTTTCACTGTGCAGAAGGGTAATTCCCTCTCACCCCAGGAGACCAGGAATAGGTGGCACTTTCACACCCCCAAGCAATGGCACAATATCTCTTCACCCTGTGTCACAAATCAGCCATGCACTGAACCATGGTATGTTTTCCATAACAGGCAGTAGCCCCCAGCACGCTCTGCCAAGAGAGGCCTTTAGCGTGGGCAAGGAATGGCTGAACCCAAACCCTGATGGGAAACTGTCATTAAAGAAAATACTTTTCTTTCAAACTTAAAGCTGATCTATCAGAAAGATGATTGAAGACTAAATAGTTGAACAATTACAGCATAACACTTACAGGTTTTTCTTTCAAGAGCAGAAGCATGAGTAATGTATGGAGGTACTCCTTTTACTCTCTATCGAGTTGCAGCTTTCAGAAATGGCCACGTTTTTCTTCATGTACAGCCATAACATCATTGCTTCCAGGAGTAAGCCATTACCAGTTTGTTCAAATCAGATGCCTGGTGCATACCCTGGGGCAAGCGTATTTGCCTCTGCTCCAAGCTTCTCTCCTGTGGATAACCTACAAAGGCAAAAGGCCTGCCCCTTTCTCTTCCCCCAGCCCTAATTTAGTCTATGTATTGTATTAGAGAATATATGCAAATATCCAGTGCTCCATTCAACAGCTTTTTTTCATGCATGTATCTTCAAACTAAGTAAAATGAATTTTTGCCCTGTGCTTTTATTTGTAATAAAGCATTCGCAAATTCCCTGTACAAAAGCTGTGTTTTACTAACTCATCAGAAGTGCTAGACTGCAAAACAGATAGCCTCAAACAATAGGGGAGATGACGAATATTGCGTTCCACTTTCCCTTAAAAGCACACTAGTCTTACACCTGAAGAGCTCTTTCCTTGCTGGTATTGTTTTCACTCTGGCTTATGGGAGATTTGACATTGACGTTCATAGGATCAGACTGTCATCGTTAATCCAACACCTTTCTCTTTAATCCTCTTGTTTACAAAAGGGAAACTTTTGCCAGTCAACCACTTCAGATAAGACAAAGGTAGTAGGGAGAGAAGAAAAATGAAGTTTCATGCTCAACTACTAAAACAGGGATTCAGTAACAGCAAAGAGCCATTAGTAAGAGAAGCAATTCTGCTCCCAGGGCAGGGAATTCATTCACCATCACCCCACCAGTACTGCAGCCTGGGCTGGGGTGCAGGCTTGGCCAGGGGGAAAGCAGTCACTGGTAAAGCCTAGGCACAGACCTTTCTCTGGTCTGCACAGGGCACTGGTGGGACACAACTCTCATTATTTCCACTTCGAAGGGGCAGCTTTCCTTTCTGTCCAGCTCCTGTTTGTTAGTGCCCTCTTGCTGAGACAGCTGAATGCCTTTGACTGACTGAAAGGCTTCACTGCAGCTGTACAATCACAACGTAATGAACATTAGTAAAGCCTGAGGTTGGTAGTGTGCACAGCAAAGCTATAGAGCTAGAACCAGTTCATTTTGCCAAAGGAATTAAGAACATTAGCAGTACAAGTGTGAAAAAGCCCTTCTGGAATTTCTAATGCACCACACAGACATTTCCAACCCATCTGGGAGAATATCTGCAGTCCAGATTTAAACCTCATTTGGAAATCATGCCTGTCCTATCTTATAAAGCAAACCAAAGCTATGCACCCAACTGAGTATTAAAATGTGTACTACATAGGCTGAGCTTTTGTGCATTCTACTTTTCATTCCTAGTTCTTCTCAATTATATGTATTAATGAATTCTGGACATTACTGCAGTAACCAAGTAATATAATCTTGTGATTATGGTACTCTAGTATTGTTTTTTTAAAAAGAGTCAGAAAAAAGATGCAGACCTAAGCATAAGCCAGGCTTGAGTCCTAATCCTGCCCTTGCAGCTCTGTAATGTGGTTTTGCATGAGGCTGGGGATTTCTGTGTCTCATTTTCTGCATCAGAAAGATATGACTACTTACCTACTTGATGGAGTCAGAAATGCTTATGAATTTATAGTCCCATATGTCTTTTGCAAGTTCTTCGGTGATTCTAAAAACGAAAAGTAAATTTTTCCACTAGATCTCCTAACCACATGAGTATATTTTATTGCTAAGTTGAAGGTTTTCATTTTCAGATTCATCCAACTGTAAAATAACTATACATTTGGAAAAAATCAAAACAATATACTTAATTTGTTCACAGTCAGCTTTGGTTAAATCTTAGTGGACTATTCACAAAAGCCTAGAATTAGATGGTGCTATTACAGATAGCAGATAGGCAAAAGCTATTGGAGACACAGCCTTTTGTGTCCTAGACAAAGACAACAAACCTTTTGTACATCAGACCTGGCTCTTTTGATTCACTAAATTTAAATGACACAGTGACTCTCAGGAAAGCATGATCATTCTGCTCCAGAGAAAGGAGCTGCAGTGTGATAGGAAAGGACAAAACCACTAATACCAGACCCCTCCTGGAAATGAAATGCCGGCTCCACAGCATGAGCATTAAAAAAAAATAGCATCTACAATTCTAACCCCACCAAGCCAATGGTTAAACTCGACAGAGCTAGGCTTTTACTCAGCATGTTTGAATGAGTTATTAAATGAACTTTAGTTGTCCCTAAAAATAAATGTACTGTGCGGATCTAAGTGCAGCTGATGAATAAGAAACCTCAGGAATCTAGCAAATACAGTAGTTAGGGCTAAAACCAGAGACAGCTCAGAAGGTTGCAGAAGTGAGGAGCTATTAGTGGCCAAGCTTTATGTCAAATCTCAAGGTCTCTCATGCCATCTACTGGCTTCTTTATTTAGTTACAATGGAATAATTTGTTTTTCCTTTAGGTTTATTTATAGGTCTGATAAATTCCAGGTAGTTTTACATAAATTCCAATCAAGGTTTGGGGTAGGGTGTTTTTCCCTCTAATCTCCACACTTGATTACTATGTGATTTTTTTTCCTGTAAGTACGTTACAGTTTGGTACCATTCTGAATACCATTTCACATTGTCGCCAGAGGAAAAGGACATTGCACAAGACATTCTTATTTCTGGTATTGCTGGATAGGCAATAATTATACTGCAAGCAGTACTGGAAGAACAGTTTACTAAGAAAATCCAAAGCTGTTCAAAAATAGTACTTACAGTTAATTCTGAATCAGTGTGAGAAGGTTGTTATTTTGGTACCTGAAAATGCTTAATGCACAGAAAAAAAATCTGGTTATCCCTCTTTTTTCACTTGCAGATCATTTAGCTGTAATTCACAGCAAACATTTCTGAGTCCTAATATTATTAAGTTGCCTTTCAGATGGGGTTTGGGAAGTGGGAATTATCTATATTGATAGATCTGATCACAGAGCTTTCCCTTCATTATCTGTAGCCTGTCTCTTCCTGCCGTCCCAGTTTCCCTTCCCTATTTCTGCGTGCCCTGGTCTGGTCAGGACAAGTGCAGGCAGCTCAGCACACCCTCACCCTGCTCCTGGGACAGCAGGCAGTGCTACAGCTGTGCACCGTGCCCCACCTATTCAGGCATCTTCAGAATTCACACGGTGCCCCAGGTTAAAATGTCTGAGCTGAAGATTTTGGAGCTTTACAAACTTGCTTCCTCTCCTCTCTGGAGTTTCCTTCTGCCGTGCCTTTCACTCATCTGTGGTCACGAACAGGCTGAGTCAGGGGCATATGTGACACCGTAGTTGTTGTACAGGTGATGTTGATTTTAGGCAAGGTTGGAGTTGAGGCCCCAGAACATCCAAGTTTGAACATCCAAAACCTCTATGGATTATTGTGGTTGACTCCAATTGCCATCTGCATACTAGAGGCAAAATTAAGTCAAAATCATTACAGTAGCAGCTAACCCAAGTATGCTTGGGTCCTCTTGCTGAAAAGCCATATTCTCCACCATCTTTGATGCATTTGGTCTTTACATAAATTAAGAGTACTTTGGGGAAAAATACTAATTGGAGATGTGTACCATCAAACCCCAAGTCCTGCATAAACTCTGCAAGGATCATTATAACAACTATGGTGTTAAACTAGGGTGCTGAAATGATCTCAGGTTTTGCCACATCTCTGTTTTGTTTCACTTGGAAAAATGATCACAGTTTCTTTTCATACTGAAGCTTCAGGACATTTACATGACTTTAATTTCAAAACAGAGTAAATGGTGAAAAACACATTAAAGGTTGTGACTAGCTCCCTCAAACCTACCCCCTTTTTTTCTTTTACATTATTTCCTCTATGTATCTTCTTAACCTTCACAAGAAAAATAACTCAAAGTTCCTTATAGATATTATATGAAACAATATTTAAATGCCTAGTGTAACTGTGGTCATATCTGTCTCTTATGTGGTTGAGAATTTAATTAGAGCAGCTTTGATGCTTTGTTTTTTGCCAGCTGATAAAAAAGACAATGACAGCAAAAAAAAACAGAGCCAAGGCTTTGGGCTGAATAAGCTAACATGCTAGAATTCTACTCAGATTCCTGCTTCTGTGGTCAAAACAAAAACTATTAATATTCAAGCTCTGTTCATGATTTGGGAATGATATACAGATTAGGTTCACTATGGGCATAAGAGATTAACTTCAGGCCGGGGCTGGAACTGGCAGACAAATTCTTGTCTCACAGTGGCCTTAACGTGCCTAAATTACCACAGATACATCACTATCTCTGACTGTTGTTTCACCTTTGAGAAATAACACCGCTTCCTTTTGCTCTACACCGTGAGTCATGGTGCCCCCAATGTCTGTGGCATTCCAAGTGGCTGTATTACAGGACCTGACTTTCCTGTGTCTGAAGCCAGAGCACAGTGGTCTCCCCAGAGCAATGCACTTAATTCCGTTATTAAGGAGAGTAAAGCACTTCAGGTGGGATCTAAGGCATCTTTCCCTCCAGCCGGATACCTACCCCTACAGGGTCTGGGGTCCCTGAGAACAGGTTTCCATACCTGAAATCACCTTCTAGGTTTTGGTAGCTACATTGCCCATTGTGAAACACAGCTGGGAGATGGTGAACCAGGGAAGGAGGCTCACATCTCCGATGATTGTTCAACCTGTTAAATCAGTGTATGAAAATAGGCATAAGCATAATCACAATCATAATGGAGGATAGAGGGAAGAACAAGTTTTGTGACACTTTTCATGTCATACATGTGAGAAGGGGCTGAGCCCTGCAGATTTTCCACCATTTCTTAGCAAAGCCAAGGCTGCTTTTTGGGATGCTGGAGAGCTCTACAGCTTGTGAAAATTAGGCAGTGAAAGACTTTGCTATTTAAAGGTATAGAAGGGAGTATTAAGGATGTCAGTCTTGAGTATAAGCACTGCATTGTATCTAAGTCTTTTTCTTTCCTCTGTGAAGCTGGGCATCAGTCTCTACAACACTACAGCTTCACATTGGAAAATCCTAATGCAACCAAACTGAAATGCTCCAGAGGAATTAATTGGTGACCTTGCCTGACAGACCAAAATAAATCTGGCAGGCAGATTGCCCGCTTTGCCAAGTGCTCAGATCCCCAGCTGCAGCCATACGGATTACACTGCTTTCTGGGCCGGGTACGGCTGCCAGCTCCGAGTCCAGCTAGCAGCCAATTCCCCCACCCTGCCTCCTGCCTTCAGCTTGGCTCTGCAGGCTCCTAAGCATGCCCAGGGCCAGCTGGTTAGCACCAGGCAGACAGGGAACCTGGCACTGCCCCCACCCTTTGGCCAGCTGGTAGATCGACAAAATGGATTGCTCCACTCATGAGAAATGCTGGGATGCCGACGTCCCCCTCTGTGCAGAGCAAGGCACGGTGTGACAGCCCCAAAGTGCCCTGGGAAGAGGATTCTTCCTGCAGCACCTGCAGGCTGCTCTCTGCCTCACCTTCTTCACCCGGCCAGGGACCAGAGGAGCTTTTCAGGGGTGCTGTTACGAAGTAATTTCATTTATATTTCTCAAAGGATCTGAAGTTCAAAGCACTAAATTTTTGCACATCGTTTGCTATTCCATTTCAGCTTTCTCTTAATGAGTAGGCACAGAGTGGCTGAATTAAAGGTCATTGTTTAAGTTATAGGCACAGGCAAAGCTCTGTGCTCTGTTCTACCAAATCTGCAGCTTTACATGAACAAACACCTACAGAGTAAACCCCGTCCTGGCCAAGCACAATCATAGCTCTGACTATAGTATGGCCCCATATCACGTCAATATAAATATAAACATAATTAAGAAGGATTTCTCATTTCTTTCACAGCTTCTGTTATCAATTCTAAGGGTAACTCCTTTATGGTACAAACATTTGAATGTCACCTTCACTCACCTGCTACATGTTTTCAGCATGGTACTGAAAAGTAGTTGAAACATATAAGTTTTTGTTCCCTCTGAGTTTCTCCTTAACATTCTCATTTTATAGAAGGTTTTTTAATTATTTATATATGCATCTGATTTGTTCTAAAATTGGTGATCAGGACTCTATACCTGAATGGCCCCGTAACAGCAACAGAAATATTTCCTGTAATTGTGTCCATCCCTTCACTATTGTTCCAGTCATCAAATCCGTTTTTAACTGCAGCTCCATATGGAGTAGAACAGATAAGCAGTGCCACAACAGCTTACATTTGCATAACCTCTGGGCTGTAGACAGTGTGAGATTTTCACAACTGGTAACTGGAAACGTATTTGTTTAGTCAAGTTACCAAAACTCGTATTTTAGCTTGGGAAGTCTCTCATCACACTTCCACTGTTCTACACGCACTTCATCCTAAGGCAATCAAGGAGGCAATAAATAGTGCTTTTTAAAAACCAATGGCCCTAAGTCATGGGTGTTTGGAATACAGATGAGGTGGGATCACCCAGAGTCAGCCCCTCAGGAAGATACCTGGTAATTTCCTCATTACATCATCCTTAAACATCAACCATTTCCTTTATAATTGCACTAACACTGAAAACAAAAGCCTTGCTGTTTTCCTCCACACCAATATGCATTTAAGGAAAAAAAGAAAAAAAGTTTCTTCTGCTGCAAAAATGTTGATAGATCTTTTAAAACAGTATATAAGAAATAAAATGTGTGGCAGAGTCTGCCTTACTATTCTAATGTCTCAAGACTGAAAACTGCAATAATTTTTCTGAATGACAAACCAAGCGCTTTTCTTGCTTGGTGATCACACAGCAATTTCACAGCTACTGGGTTTCATTACCCTCCTCCCTCCACAGAAGATTTCCTTCCTATGAAAAGACCTTTCCTACTTAAAGTTCTTCTCTTTGCCTGAATTCTGCATTATGCTATTTGTAGGGCTTATTTTTCCCTTGTTAGTCAGTAAGCAGGGTTGTCAGGAAAGCACTACATAATCAAGTGTGTCTCAACAAGCTGAACATATTCCTACAGCAAACCCTCAGGAAAGCAAACTGCAGCCCCCTCTGCTCCCACCAGCTGCTGCTGCATTTACCTTCTAGATGAGAGACTTAGTGATCTCCTCTACAGTTTTACCCTGGAGGGAATGGAGCAGCAGGAAAAAAGGTTTACTCACACTTCACCCTGACCTCTAGGTGAGAGGAAGCCTTCCCTGTACAGTTATATGCTCACAGTATAGGCTGATAAATAGACAGAACCATAAAACAAACAACAGAGTTAAATAAAAACCATGAGTGATGCTCTCTGCTCCTCTTGGCCAGTTCCTAGGGGTCCATCATCTGCAAATTCACTGCCACTAGAGGGCAAACATGACCAAGTCACTTAACAAAATAAATCCCTGTACATTAATATATAACCAGTTTTTGTTATGGCTAATTTTGTGAGAAGAAGCCTCTTTGCCTACATGTACCTTCAGAAAGGATACAATGATGGTATCTTCTACCAGAGACACATATGTCAGAGACTAAAAATATTCATTGTTGGAACTCTCCCAAAACACATTGACACTTCATTACACGTGTCCCTAAAAAATTTTATAACTGCCAGCAAGCCAAACACTCTCCTCAGATATTCAAGTAAAAATATGGTATATGCATTGATGTTCTTCAACCCAATACAAATGAAAATAAACTAGATATTATACACCCTATGGAAAAGAATTATTTTGAAAAAATATATTCACAGTAACCACTCAGAAGGCTTCCAGAAAACTGTTGAAATCCCACTCTAGGTGTTTCCTATTAATGCAGAAGGTGATACAATGAGACATCCAGACTGACTGCCTCTACAAGGCTCTTGTCTGGCTTTCATCTCATTCTGAATGAGCACATAGGCAGCTCAAGTCTTGTTCAATAACTCTTCATAGTGGCTTCAGGGTCTGTATGTGGAGTTAGTCATTATCACATAATATGGGCATTTAGCTATTCAACAATTCAAGATACAGACGGTAGATTCTAGTGCAGAAAAGTGAAAGAAAGAAAATAACACTGTGTAGGGAATCATCAAGATGCAATTTAAACTGTGAAGAGGAAATAGTATTTTTTTGGTAATTTCTTGAAAGATTTGTGCAGGTGATTTTTCTAATGGAAAGAAAAGATAGGTTTAGAAAGATTCTGCAGAATTGGTATCAAAGTTCAGAAGCTGGTGAGTCTGTTTTCCCTTTAATGTAAGCAAGGCGATATTTTTTGTTAACGGGAGGTCCAGCTCCCTAATTGCAGTGAGATGCAGTCTCTGGACTTTCATTTGTCTCTGGTATCAGTAAGTGACCCCCCAATATCAGGATTTTACAAAGATTAGCCCAGCAAGCACATCAAATGTCAAAAGCTACAGGAAATTTTCAGCATTTTTCTCCAGCTTCTCAGAAGGAAAGTTGTCAAAGTAGCTGTCTGCTAAACATATCATCTGACTTACTATAGAAAGAAGGATGTCAACACTGCATGTCAAATCCAACAGTGATATATATTTTTTAATGGGCAGGATCTGACTTAGACAGATCCCAAATCTCTCAGCAATTACCTGCATCTCTAGGAAAGACACAAAAGGATTTATCTTAAAGAGCTCTCAAACTATTTTCTAGGCTTGCTTTTTGTGACAAAAGCAAAGCAAAAATCTTAGGAAAATATTTTCAAAGGTATTGTTTGAGGAGCCTGTAGGTGTTAGCTGCTCCCCTGCCTTCACACCATCCATGGTGCCACTTGGGTGCAGTTTGGCCCATGACATTTGCTCTCAACCAACACCTTTCCTGGGGGTCTGATGACCCTTCCCACATGAGCCCTCTGTCAGCACCCAGACACCCGGACACCCTTTCAGGAAACCGGCTGCTCACAGGTGCTAATGCCACCAGAACTATTCATCTACTACTGCAGCCTACTGCCTGCAGAGAAAGTGTTTGGGATAATGAGAACAAAAATTACTCTCTCTGCACTGTCCCTTAGCCAGTAACATTCCAAACATAGGAAGGGAGGGCACAGAAATGCAAGAACATTAAAAAAATAGCTCAGCACTTTCAAGATGTTTCAGCTTGATGGGTGTAACCTATGGAGTATGTCAGAGGACCCCTGACATGGCCACCAAGGACATGCCACGGCAGTGGGAACAGACTCTGCTTCCTGAAGCCAATGTTCACACAGGTGTAAGAAGCAAATTAATTCATTCCTGCCCACATGGACCATCATCTGTTCCCTGCTAGGTTTTCTTGCTGTTCAAAGCATACTTCAAAAACAAGCAGTAATGTGACCTGAAATCTAAGTTGTGCTACAAGAAGTTCAGCTTCCGGGAGCCCATCCCATGGGTAAAGGGGACTCACGTCAGCCAGGTGTGGGAGTCACCATGTTTCACAGCTGCGTTCTCAGCTATCCCCCTGTAGATGGCCACTTCAGAGCTATATCCAGACATTACAGCTAATTAATCACCCAGTATTAGCCCAAGAGCAGGTCTACAGATGCAAATCACAAATAATGCCCCTTTAGGATTATGATATGTGATCCTTTACACCCTTCTTTTTGTGTGTCATTTTTACACCCACACAAGGTATGTACAGAGCTCTAACGTGTCTTTTTACAAAAACTTCATGACTGTCCACAGAAGGGAATAAAAGGAGACACAAGCCCTTAAGGTTAAAGCAAAATTTTTGCCTTTGTAACTAACCCTTATTCTCTCCTGGATTAGATTCATCAAGCATACAAAAATGTGCGGTTTTGGCCCAGGAAAGAAAAGTTCTCTACAGGTTTTGCAAGTGCCCTATGGAATCTTAAGTGGAACATGAGGAACTGCTCATTAGAAGCCAGCAGTGTGCAGGTGTTAAGGAATGAGACAGCACATCATCTAACTGCCAGCATACCTCACTCCCTTTCTCCTTCTTTCCCTAATTATGTATGAAAACTTAAAAAAAAAAAAAAAATTTAAAATAGAGGGAGTTTTGTAGAAGGTGATTGTCCAAAAACATATGAACAAGATTTTTTTCCTTCTGGGAACTCTTCAGTTGGATTGGCCTGGATGCAGTAAGTCATGCTAGCCCTTACTTTTCCTAAGTTTATCTTTTTCTCTGCTAACAGAAGACAATTTATTCTTTAAAGAAGATGTATCATTTCAGCATATCTTAATTTTTCAGAAGGTGAAAAAAGACACTGGATTGTCATATGACTTATGTATTCAGAGTATGGTGATCCCTAATGGGACAAAAGTATGGTAGAAATGGAGTACAACTGCGTTCTTTTCAGCTGGTGTGCTTGAGTATGGGGCCTGAGCACCTTCCTCAAAAGAAGGAAATATTTTCCTCATTCTAGAAAGAAGTATGCTCTGGCACCAAATAAATGGGCAACCTTCTAGGAACTGCTCCCCAGGAAGCCTCTCTGCAATTGCTTCTGGTTGAAGCTCACACAAGAATTCAGTTTTTCACAAAGGCATTAGGTAGAAAAGCTTTAATTATTAAAAGAGTGTGAATTAAGCAGACACTGTGCTGCACCTACAGTGCCTTGGTGAGAAGGCGCTCTGTAAACAGAATTATTATTTCATCAACACAGTAGACTCCTCGCTTAATGGCTCACTAACTGGGCCAGAGATGAGATTCAATGTGAAGAAATCAATGACTGAAAGCAAGAGATTCAGCAAATATGAAACACCTAGTGCTCAGCTCTTAGGATTGCATATTGTCTCCTGTGGAAGTGACTCGTATCATGCAGGGAGAAAATAACACTCCTGCTGCTGTGTCCAACTGTATCCATAGGAGATAAGACTGAACTGGTGCTTGCTAGCACTAGAGTCCCATACTTTAGGAGGGGTTATTTGCTTTTTGTTGTTCTCCTTCTGTGCTATATCTGCTAAATTAGTAAGCATTGCTACTTCATCTTTTCAAAATGGTCTTACTGCTTTCTATCTTCTTTTTTGTAATTCATGACTTCAAAGTCAGTATTTCTTAGTAATGGTACCCTTATTTTGGTGTCCACCAGGTGTATACATCAATCAGAATGACCCTGCTGTACTGCAGAGCAGAAGCACCAAAGGGCACCCTGCAAAATTAAATGGGGAGAGTAATGAAGTCCTTCACAATTCCTCTCTGTTCTAACCATTATAACAACTCAAGAGAGCAGAGAAGATATTTTCAACATGTGGCTATAGGTGCATGACTCTTCCTCAGACAGCTGGCTAGAGGGTAAATGGCAAGAGCAATAAGTATCTATCTTTTCTCCCCGGGAGTGAGCATGATTCATGGATGAAGAATACTTTATTTCCCTACTCACTAGCACATTGAGGCTTTACTGTGAAATTACTTCTTAAGTTTTCCCCTTCTCTTCAGTGCTAATTTAAAGATATAAAACTCACCACGCTGGCTCACTTTCCACTGAAGTGATTTCAGCTTCACTTCCAGATTCTCAGGGAAAATCTCAGCTTTACATTCATCAGCTCCTAATGAAAAACAGCAAATCTGACTCTGCAAAGAAAGGTGCCTGGTGTAGTGAGGAGGGTGTGTGCAAAGAGGGAGAGATGAGTTAAATTGCAGAGGAAATCCTTCATTAATAGTACCAAAGGACGGCACAAAACTCAACTAATTCTCTGAACAAAAGAAGGATTAATATCCCATTTTATAGGAAGGAAAGTGTGACAACAGAGCAAACACCCAGGAAAATTAACAGACAGGATCACTGTGGCTTCAGTTCCACATCCATTCCCAGGGATGGAGAGCCAAATTTGGGCAGAATCTCTTCTATTGGAATGGCAGTTTGTTTATTTGTTGCAATAGAAGGAACAGCCCAGCAAAATTTCTCACAAGCAATTTTCTTCAGAAAATCCTGCCATTTCGTCTTTGGATTTTTTTCCTATCAACATCCATCTTTACCAAACAGGACAGTTAACAGTTAATGTGACAGAAAAAAATACAAATTGCAAAAATCTGTGTTAAAATCAGACTGACACCTTTCATGTGTTTTTGAAGAGAATGTCTTTCTGATACACATTTCTGGCTGCTTTTTGTAGGGAGGAATAATACAGCACAGAAATACAGCGCTGAAAAATGGCAGCTTACATCGCCTTTCTCAAAAAAAGCAATAACCTTTTTCTACATGTAATTGCACTAAATTCACCAAGGGCACATAATGGACAGGAATACAAAATGAATCACAGCATTTCTATATGAAACAGCTGTTCCATGAACTGGCCATGATGGTTTTTGACTATATGACTGCATCTGTAATTTGGAAACAATTAGCCAGGAGCAATTATTTATCTTGAGTTGTCATACTTATCAGCTCTTTAGGGGATTCTCTTGTAATCACAGAACTTGGAGAACTGGAAAAGGAGGATTTTCCTGCACCAAGTTGGACCAAGAAATAAAATGCAAATCATTGACAGTGCATTTAAATAAAATTTGTGACATCCAATTTCATCCATCATTTTCTTCCTTTCCTTGTTAAGATAACAAAAAAAAAAAATTACATTCTCACTAAGACTCGGGGGATCTTAAAATATATTTAGTAGTCACACCAGTATACAGGAATCAGGAGAATGCAAATAAATCCCATCCTTCATTGCCCCATACTTTCCACTCACTCCTCTAATTTGCAGTGGTAAATTTGAAATCTGAATAGTGTCATTTTTCAGCAAGCACTGAGCACTCCCAGGTGCCTTTTGCTGCCACTGGGACGTGCAGCTGTAACATCCAACGCCTACGTAAACCTGGACTGAGTTTTCTGTAGTGAGACAACTAATGCAGCTGAGAAAAAGAGCTGCTTTACCATCTCACAAGGGAATGAAATATCAGTAGTGAGCTGCTGACTCTGTTAGAGGTAACTCAACAACTTCACAATAATGTAAGCAGCCTTAGGAATAGGCTAAAAGTCATTAGGAGGTTGGTTTTCAGAGCATATCAGGAGACAATATAGGGTACTGTCATGCATTCAGGAAATCATATTCAGGTTTTATAAACCACAAACGCAAATAAGGCCTGGCAATCCTTATACTATGAACACATAAATAGATTTAGTATGTATAAACCATTGTGTAACTCAATTGGAGAATTAATACTGTCTGGGAAAAGACGCCAGAGTAGTAAGAAGTTTCTGAGTACCCAGGACAGACATAGGCTTTCAAATTTCATATGTCTGAGACAAGAACTAAGACACAAATGATGTTGACATTGGACATCATTTTCCAGGACATCCTGAGTAGCTAGCCAAGTGCAGCATAGCTTCACAAAAGAATTTGCTGTCGCTTGTTATTAAGTTATCTGGCTGCTTAGGTATGGGCCACAGCCTCTGGACAGTTGCTCTGAGTGCTCAGTTTGTAAGCAATAAACATCACTTTTTGGGAAACTAACAAGGCTGAGAGGTTAACTGCTCAAGTGTGTATTAAAAGGCTGTTTCCTTTCAAAACTAGATTAAAAAATTAACCTCTTTCTTCTATCTAGAACCTTCTCTCCTTTATTTTCTTTTGTTTTTTGGAAGCAGCTTTTGAATATGTAAGCAGACTGGGGATCTGTTTGTGCTTTCCCTCTTGATAAATCCACCAATCTCCTGTTCCAAATTTTGGTTCACTGGGTGCTGTCCCCTGCCAGACTTGTGTCCTCAAACAGCCCAGCACTGCTCCTGCTCTCAGTGCGCTGCTGCTCTTTGGCCACAAATTCTTTTACAGGAAAGGGACTCTGGGTGCAGCTGCTACAGGTGCACACGACAAGCAAAGCACCTCATCCTGAATGCCAAACACGAATACTTTTCCTCACAGCTCAGGGGGTAATGAAAACTGAAGACACAAAGGGATTTTGCACTAGATTTCTGAAAAATCCAAGCTGAGATGACAATCTAAGCACCTCTCTGTCAACAAAGGCCGCTTAGGATTTACAAACTAGCTGTCCCTCCTGAAGAGCCTGATTTATTTGGTATGCTTTGAGCAATCTTAATGCATGCCAAGTTTTTATTCACAGACATGGCCTTTTGCACAATACCCGAATAGAGTACTTGCTCAGGAAGTGGTAGACCTGAATTCCAGGCTTTTCCCTGCTGAGGAGGGCTGAAACTACAGCTCCTACTTCCTGGGGGAAAATGCAGAGCTTGCAAAGAAGGACAAACATAGATTTGATTAGAAGAGACCTGGGACTCAGTTTCTGCACCCTGGGATGTTCAAATATCTATCAGATGGCATCTGGATTAAAAAATAAATACAAGCCAGAAATAATCAAGGACAGAGAGACTGGGACCAGGAATACATCACTGTTGGCCAAGCTCCATAATCACTAGGTTAGATAACGATGCCAGTCCTCTTGGCAGACCTTATTTGCAACATGCTAGTGCAATTATATTACTTCAGTTCTGCAGCAGCTTGAATGTCTCTGCATCGCCCCTCCATGGCACAGTGCATATATACTTTCTTCTCTTTCACTGAAGTATTTGGTACAAGCTATTGTATTCCCTGGGTCAGAGAGAAGTTATGTGTAATAGTAACATTAATGGAACTACTGCAGCTTCACTATCATTATGCATTCCTCTTTGGGACTGTACATATCCTTGGTATCAATGGTACTGCCTGCACCTGGAAAAGGAAACTTTCCTTTTAATTTCAAAAATGTTCTATGATTATAGCAGTCGTCCATTTAATTGGGGCCTCATCCCCCCCCATATCAAGTAATAATTAATTAGGTGGCAGTAAAAGGAAAGCAAAATTGAGAATCTTCTATCTGGGAATGAATAACCTAAAGGGTTTTAGAATAAATATCCTCGAGGATTTTAGAGTAAAGATGATTTGAAAAGGGATAGTATAACTCATCTCCCCTTGTCTTTTCTAACACATCTTACTCTCCCTACAATGGGGATGAGATTTTCTGGACAGCTGCATTTCCAGGTCAGCACCCCAAGATCAGGGAGCATGCAAGAGGCACTGCTTCATTTCTCCTCTCTGGGTGGTGCTTGTGGTGTACCAAGCCTTCTGCCTCCCACCCAAAGTGCCTGTCTGGGCCTACTAAAGTTACTCTGAGCACACCAGCTTCCAAGAATCCCACCCTTGAGCCCTACCGATCCTCTGGAGTATCAGGACAGCCAAGAGTTGCATGCCTTGACTGGAAGCATAAAACTTCTTGTATGTCCTTAGAGAGCGGGCCCTCGGTTTCCCTCTGCGCAATATCCCATCTGACGGCAGCAGTTCGGGCATAGATGCACTCGGCCTTCCAGCCACTCGGACTTCTAAGACTTCTTCTTAGAAGACTTCTTCTTTAGGTGGAGAAGCACCTAAAATTCAAGCATCAAAAACAACTAAATGAGCTCCTAGGAGAACATGAATCTACTTTAGTTAGTTCCCAAGAGAAGCCACCTTCCCAACCACAGTCGAGAGTAGCTGCTGCAAGGACTATCTGCCATGCACTTTGTGTCCTCTTTCCAGGAGACAGAGCAGTGCAACATTCAAAGTGGGCCAACAGAATTTTTTAACATCAACCTGCCTTTGACTCACATTCCACAAGATTTAGATCATTTCCAAGGAAGTCTTTCACACTGAATGTGCAGTTTTTAAAACCTGATGTTATGGCTGTGCTATTATTGTGCAGCATGTGTAGCTTGCACAGCAAGATTAGAGACTCGTTTCCAAAATGAGGATCAAATTTACAAACTTGCATGCAGTGCATTGTCTCTAATAGGATATTTTTCCTTTGCACTCTTTCCTGTTTAATGTAAAATGAAATTCCATTTTGTCTTTAGCAAACTTTTCAGCTGAAACTTTGACTAATAAAAGATCTATAAACACCATGAGTTTTATTACGTATGACTGTAACAGTCAGACCTTGATAACAATACTTGGCATGACTAGCAGCAGCGAGGTAACCATGGACACTGCTCTTATTAAGAAGAGATAAAAAATTACGTTCCAGTAATTTAGAAATAATTCTATTCTCTTGAATGGGAAAGTGAAAAAAATTGTTTACAGATCTATTCCCACATCAGATGTCATGCCTGTTACTGGTAACATTAATATTGTTATAATTTTAGCTGCAGTGCTTTGAAACAGCAGCCTGAGGTCAGGGCTACTGAGGTCAGTGAGATGCCTGAGCAGAAATTATGGTCCTTGAAATTCAAGGCCCAGAGTTGGAACAAACAAAGCAAACAAGAATAAAGGAATCTGCTTTTATCACTATTTTTAAGATAGAGGAAAAGAAACACAAGAAGACAAATCTTTAACAAGCCTCAAGGACTTTGTCATCTTTGGAATTACTTTTTCTGTATCTGTTAAGCATAACAAAGGCATCGAAAACTGCTAGACTAGTCAATGCTGAACAAGTAAAATTGTATCTATGTCCTCACTAATATTTTGCATTACTTATAAACTTTTAATAGATGTATTTAAAATAATAGTTTCTATAAAGACTGATCATACAGCAGACTGTTGTACTGACATTTTTATGGTCTACAACAACCTCTTGAGTTCTGGAATTTCAGCAAACTGCATACCTTAGGGAGCACATCAATTTTATCTGTCCATTTTTCTAGACAACTTGCATTTTCCTCTTTGTGCATGGGTGTCAAAAATTGGTATATGGGTTGACCCAACTCAAACCAGCTGTTGGTTTTCTTGTTTGAATTATTTTTCTATCACATCCTGCTTTTGCCCTTTGCCCTTTTTCATACTGACAGCTTTTCCAGAATAAATCTTCGCTGTTCAGCCAGATGAGAAAACAGCTAACAAACAAGGTTATTGTCCTTTTTTGGCCAGGTATGCATAGTCCAGATTAGTGGGTCTAAGTCCTGACTAAGTGGGTCAAACTGTTTTCACATCTCTTATTATGTATTATCAAAAGGTCTCTTTGAGTACATCTACCTGTATGCTAGAAAATAAATCTTCATGTGGCAGGATGCTTATAATTTAATTTGTCTAAAATACATACAACATTACCTCCTCTCAGTTGCAGATAATTTAAAAGAATCCTTCTAAGATTCCCTGAGTAGCATAAATCCAGGCAGAATAAAAATGATACAAAAGATATAAAAGGCAATAAACCTGTAGTTCATCATAGCCCAGGGAGTGCTCCCTAACACTTGTTGTTTTGAAATTACTTCTGTCGCAGTGGCGAGCAAGTGTCTGTGCTTTCATCTGGAAACAAAGACTGAATTATTGTCTCTGATGTCAAGGGAATGTTTTAATTTCTTGTGTTACTGTCACTAGAAAGTATGTCCCCTAGCCTGCAGTCTCAGAGAAAGGGCTGGGGTTACACACTCACTAATGTTCCCCATGGAGTTATGTGCCTGTTCTCTGCCTGAAACTCATCACTCTGGTTCTCACAAATAAAGCATGATTTCATAAATACAAGCACGGGGTTCAGCTATTCAGTGATAGACCTCACTGTGTGTTTCTTGAAAATGTTCATTAAAAGGGCTATTTCTTTGGAAAATTATATTTCTTCATGCAATCTTTCCTTCTAAAGAAGTGTCTTCATCCACTCTGCACAAACTGGGAAATGTCAGTTTCATTATGCCCCATCATTTCTTAAAATTATCACTGGAGAAAGGATGGGATTTTCACTAAGATTTTAACTGATCAGAGAATGGGATGTAGAAAAGCTGAGATGGCTGAAAATGTCTAGCAGTAATGTTAAGGATCCAATCACCAATTCTATGCATATATACACACTAAAACATGTAAGTAGATTCTGAACCAACAGAAGTCAAGGGCTCATAGCCCATTCTTATGTATTTATGACATCATTTAACCAGTATGAAATTTAAATGCAACCCTTTCCACATCTATATAATATCTATGTAGACTTGGCTCATCCATTTTGTTTTTAAAGAAGTCAGGTTTGCTGAGACTCCCTTGCCTTTCCTCTCACACATACCTTGCAGTCTCCATTAGAAAGAAGATTGTGAAGTTCCTCTGGATGCCACTTGCTCTCTTTCATCTCTGTGTTGAAAAAAATGTACATGTTTTAGGGTGAACACTCAATCTGGTCTGCAGCTTTGGACTCTGAAGCAATTTGGGGTTAATATTTTTGTTACATGGTACTTTTTCCACTGTGGAGACTTAGTTTTCCTTAAACCTCAGATCCACAGCATTTATCTATACCTTTCAAAGAGCAGGAGTGAGTCAGCGAGGGCTGGGCTCTATCCTGGACTTCTCTGCGGTCTGTAAGTTTCAGTCTAGAAATGAAAACACCAGCAGCTTGAAGGGGCAGAAAATAACAGAATGAATAGCAGGATGCCAAAATGAGATGGCTTTCATCATTACCAGTTGAAGAGAAAGAACAAAGGTTCATTAACCTGGTTCGCCAGTTTAGTAGCTGGAAGACAATGTGTTTACATACTGCCCAGTCCAGCCCTAGGCTATGGCACAGCTTGGGTTCTTTTAAATAAAGATCAACATTATCTGTACAGTCATTTTATAATAAAGCATGCACCATAGCAAATGTTCTTAGGTTGTATAAGAAAACCTTACATAAGAACACCTGATACTAAGAAACATCTTCTTACCAATATATGTAGAACACAGAGAGTCCCTTTACCTGTTCATTGACACCTCACTTACCAGTAAGTAGCTGTGTAAGCAGAGGTAGCAAAGTAGTAACACCTCAGAAGTCAAGAGGCCCTCAGGAGGATGGAGAACCCCATCCATTCAGACCCCACCTCTCCCAACAAAGAGGACAGCACACAGACAACAGCAGATCAACAAATGGGTAAATTCAAAGTGCTCACAGCTTCTGGTGTTTTGCTACAGTTGTATGCTCACCAACAAACATTCTTGTTCTTGTCCTCTGCAGGTGCTTTGCTCCCATAAAACATCTCTTGCTGCAACAGGGCTCAGAAAACAGAGATCACACTCCTTTGCCTTCCCAAACTAATGTTCAAAGTGAGAAATAACAGGAAAGTTAGAAGCCAAAAAATCATGCAAATGCAGTCTGTGGAATTCAAGGAATTCAATGCCACAGGACATCAACAAACTGAAACACTGCAGATAGTTCCACTGCCTACACAACATACAGACCAAAGGTCTGAAGAATTCATCAGAATTCTTGCCACACAAAGTAAAATCTAAGGGATGAGAAAATGAGCTTCCTTTCTCTTCTGTAGGGTGGTGATGGGTGCAGTGCTGGGCACACAAATGCTGCTTGCCCTGAAGCAATGCAGTGGTCACCTTCCAAATGTCCCCAGGCCTGTGGTTTGAGTGGGCACAGAAGTTCCTGCTGCTGTGACCCACAGCTCTCCAGAGACATATCATTGACATAAATTGTGAAGTTCAAACATTTGTTCCTAAAAATTTGCTTTCACTTTCATTGTGTTCCATTCAAGTATTTTGCCAGCACACTGAGGATCATACTTCACATCTCTAATGCTTTTTTTCTGTTTTGGAGCACGTCTTTTGACCAAAGTACATGAAAGTTACATTGCTACTAATAGATTATGAACCACTAATGCAATTATCAGTTTAAGTAAAAATAAAATCTTTTTTTAAGTTACTAATCCATGCATATGTACCAGTAGAAAGAACAACATAATTTCCTGCATATTTAAAAAGATTCATTAGAACTTCACTTTTCCAATTCTTACTAATTAAAAAACAATCCCACAGATTAAAAATGGGGAAAATAAAGATATTAAAATAGCTTTCTTGCCTTCAAGGCACTATAATTTTAGATAATTTTATTCTCCTAAACTTTAAGTTGTACTAATTTTTTTCTCTCTACTTCCATATTATTCTCCTCAGGCACTGATCATGCATTTCCCCCTATCTTATGCTTCTACTTCAAGTATGATTTTTCCTAGGGACTGGTTTGTTCAGCAGCAAGCAGGCAGTCATTTTAGCTCCTTTATTCCCCTTATCCCCCATTCACTTTTGTGGATCTAAATGATACACCTAAGGTGAGCTGAGACACTTTGTAAGATCTTTCTGTCCACCCCCACCCCAATAACAATAATCACAGACAAGGTGTCCTTGTTCTTTCCTTGCTACCAGAACATTCAAGATTGACAACTCTATACCGAGTTGCTCAGTTAATCATACATGTTCTGGTGGAAATTATTACCTTTATTGCAAAGCTGTGTATAGATAGAATTAAATGCTCATCTTTGCAATAAAGAATGTGCTCTTCTGTAAAATAATTACTCCATTATGAGGCCTGCTGTAAGTATTGTGCAGTTGCTAGTAATTTTTCTCATTCTGTGAGGATTATAAAGAGAACCTGAATTCCCAAAGTACAGTATTTAAGACTATCAATTATTTCCTTCATGGCTCCCTCCCTTTCCAAAAGAAAATAATCTCCTCTGAAGAAGGTGTCATTCTTATGACAACAGGAGGATTGCAATATCACACATTCAATGAGAATGTTAGACCTGATTCAAAGTCCAAAAACTTGAACTACGTGAAAAGTGTCCTATTAACATCAGTGAGCTGTTCATCAGCTCTACTGAACAAAAGCTTCCCCTCACTTAAGGTTCTACTGATAGCTGTCAGGCCCTTGAAAGTTTTGACAACCTGGTTCCAGTTACATCAGCTCCCCTGGTAAGATTGATGCAGGTTTTCTGCCCATCTTCACTGGTTAGGTATATTCAAGTCCTCTTTCCTTGCTTCAAAAGCATGTTTTTATACAGCTTAACTTTTAAAAGTCTATTGAAACAACAAGCATTATAGAGACTGTGCCAGCAGTAATAACCAAAGTCATAGCCCTTTTAAAATACATAAATTTTTGAAACCAAAGAGTTTCCTCCATGCCTTGCAATACATGTGATAGTAAAACTTGAAAGAAATTATTGTAGTAGAATTATAATTTCCTGAAAAAAGACCACTAAAATAACTTACAATTGTGAATGTTAGGTGTGGCTGAACACATTTACGCCTTCAGAAACATCAGGAAGGTTTTTTCATTCTATAAATACTCCTGAGAACTGGTGGGCTAAACAAGCCTTCCCTGCCAGGTGTACTTTTTTATGAAATAAAGCATCACAGGAACATGTCAAGAAAAACAAAATTAAGACACTTACAAGTACTGGGAACAGACAAAAGAGAAATAAATACTCTGGGACAAGAACACAAAACAGGAAACCCAGCCAGGAAAATGACAGTTAGGTGACAGGCCTTACAAGTAGAGCAGATAAAGGAAAGAAAATAACATATGTACATTGTCATGATATCCAGTCTCCCACAATCCAACTACTTCCATTCTTTTGCTTCCAGAATCATTAGTGCAAAATTTTGTGATTTAGAAGTGGAAGCTAAAATGCAAATCATGCTGAAAACAGAACTGCACTGGAAAATACCTATGTCCAACAGAACACTAAATATTTATACCCCAGAGGAGAAAAAAGGCCTTAATCAAGGCTAGTCCCAAGCTCACAAACTTTCAGTCCTCTCTGCTCAACGGCAGCAAACAGTAATAATTCAACCCACATAAACCAAAGCTGCAACATTTTTTTCTGCCTGTGCCCAAAAAGAAGAATCACAGCAGGAGACAGCCAGGACTTTTCCCAAAGGGCTGGTTTTTGGTTCACCACAATCTGTAACACTGACACAGGCTTCCCCCACCACCCTGACGGGCACCGCAGCACCACGGAAGCGCCTCGGAGGCAGGACAGGGTGGGTAATGCCAGCTGAGCCCAAGCTGTAAGAGCAGCAGCAGCAGCAGCACTCACCCGCAGCCAGGGCTGCTGACCCCGCCAGGGCGGCGGCTGAGCCCCCGCGGTCACTGCTCGACCAGCCCCGGCTGCTGCGTGTGCTCCCCGCGGCTGCACACCGGAGCAAAGGGAGCAAAGGGTGCCGTGGGAGGACCGTGCAGCCCGCAGGAAACTCTCCCGTGGTTTGGAGCGCAGGGTCTTTCCGGTCACAGCGTTTTCTGGATAGCCACCATTCCCCTGAAGGACGTGCTGGTATTTTGAGCCCAGATGGACGCATTCTGCTTCTCCAGCTCATTAATGCCCATCTCTTCTACAATAAATAAGCTCGGTAGCTGGTCTTCTCTGGCCTCTCCTGGATGATTTATGTCGTGGGCTTGCAATAAGTCATGCTGAAGTTTCTCTGACCTAGATTCACTCCAACGCTGTAACTAGTTTGGTGACTTCTTTCCAGTCTTTCAAATCCATTATTCAGCAAGCTGGTGCTGATGATGCACTTTCAGCCAGGTTGCTTTCATCTTTCATTTTATTAAATGCAAATTGGATTTGAAAATGAAAGCGGACACTGCTGTAATCATACTGGCAGGTAACAGTGTTACTCAGCTGTCAACTGAATTCAGCCTAAATAGATCATGGCACAAGAAAGAAAATTGTATCAATGACTTTGCTTTGCTTGTATTTAAATATTACATCAAACCTATACTGTCACAGGGGACAAAAAAGTGAACACGAGTTGCAAACATGCATTCTATATCCTCTCTCTTTTCCCTTCCTTCTGCTCCTTAGCTAATCCAAGGGGAGTTACTACAGCATGAAATTCCTGCATTGCTTGCCAAAAAGGTAGCAGGATAATAATAAACCAGACAGCACCAATGCCATGGGTTCCACTTTATATTACTGGTTTAGATAAACTAATTAATTAAAATATCAAGAGCATGTTTTACACATGAATACTCTTGAGTTCCAGAGAGCTAAAAGTAAATCAATATAAAACACTAGGTACAGATATACACTGCTAAAACTGATTTGCTTGCCTGTATGTTATTCGTAATAAATAACATTATGGTCTGCTTTTGTAAAAGTAACTATTAATAATTAATCAATTGCACTAACCCTTTCTGAACACTATCCTTATGTAAAATGTGAGCCAGCTGTGGCAAATAAAAAATATCAATGAGCATTAACCAGATTTCAGCAATTAATTTGATGAGGCCTCATTCATGAGTTGAACTGTGTTAATTTTTCCTATCTTTGCTAACATTTTAATACTAAGGAACATGTCCATGCTTATTGTTCTTTACTACTGATATGAAAATATTCTGAGGCTTTCATTAGAGGGTGTAATATATTATAGTAGAGAGATGTTTCACTGTATTTTTTTGCAAAGGTGCAATTATTCCCTACAAGGAGGAAGGAAATGCAACTACAATGCCTCCAAAAACAGACCAAACACTCTGAAATGTCTCAGCACAGGACACAGCGTTTAGCACAGTCCCAGATGGAAAAACCCTGTATTTTCTTTAAGTGGGGACATTTTATTAAGTGGCAATGTCATAAGAAGATGGGAGGGTTAAACATCTGGTCTGAGGTCTGGCAAGATTTGGGCATGTTGTTAGAATAATTCCTGACATGTCTCATTTATTCTGTTCTTCTGTGCAAGCACCAAAGTCTGCTGTCAAGAGTCTGTCTCATTTTGATTGTAGCAAGCAGTTTTCTCACCCACTACAGAGCTGAAATTTTGTGTGCTCACCACTTATTACAAATGCTCTCAGAAACGGAAATGAACAAATGTGAGAAGTACTTACATTCTGCCACCCTTCCAGTGCAATGAAAAAGCAGAAGGGAATTAAGAATCCTGTTGGTGTGGTCAGAGAGGGGACTCAAGACTCCTGCCTTGGCTCTCTCCTGGCCAAGACACGAAACCCAGCAGGCTCAGTCCATTCACCACAAGCTCCCCCCCATAATCGAAGGGTGCCAGAGATGGCTGCTGCCCTAAGCAGGGTCATTGATTCCTCATTCCCCTGCACAGGTTCCCTCAGAAAATGGAAATCAGGTTTCTCCATCTTCTGGGGAAAACTTCAACTAGATATAAAAAACGGTCATGAAGCCAAGGTGTGCAAATTGACCTTGGAGTCAAGAACCGTTACCCCTCTAAAAGATGCAGAAGTGTCAAAACATCCCCTCAAATCCTCACACACACCTGTGCTGACAGAGTCCCAAGCAAGTTTGGATCCAGGTGTTTTGCAATTGAAGGATCTTGATGGTTACAGGGGTAAAGAAAGAATTCAATCCATTTTGCATATATGCATATCTATCTCAATATTTGTGCTTTCAATGAAGAAAAATCTTATTTATTTGTACCAATTCTAAACTGAATTTCTTAAGGGTTCCCTTTCTTTGTTTTTATTCCTTACCGCACCATTCAAGAATGTAAGAAAGTGTGCTGTGTACATAAATTATATACATATATCCAGTGCACTTCCTACATGGCTCTGTACTCCATCTCTAACTGAGAGCCTCAGCGATTCAGCATTACAAGAAAAATCACAATATCTCTAATAAGTATTCTATACTTGTGTAATGTGACAGGTAGATGCAAGAAATCTCTTTTTTAAAAAAATAAAAATTCTTAAATAGATTTAAATGCCACAACTCACTCAGCTCACAATCCCTCTACTGTGTCAGGGACTTCTTTGCACATGGATACATTTCAGTGCTGGGATCTGACTCCCTGAGCAGTCCCCACTTTCCCAAAGGATGCAGAGCAGACCGAGGGCTCTGCTGTGATCCCAATCCTCTGCCTGCAGCAGAGGGCACTGTGAAAGCACCAGAACTGCAGCCCTGCACAGAAAGAGC
>WEKY01007429.1:0-15444 GCA_013390045.1 Picathartes gymnocephalus
TACTGACCAAAGAATCTTCCATTTGCCTGGCATACAGTTGTCTGCTGTGTAAATGCTCATACAGGCTCACCTTCTGCACAGTCAAATGTCCTCATAACTCCCAAGTGAAGTTTAGATGTATCCTCTTGACTAGAAACCTTTCAAGCTAATAAAATAGTTTTCCAATGACCAGAGACTACTACATAAAGAAAGATGACAAATTTCAACATCTATGTTACCTTGCCCTCAGGATTATCCCACTTGCCCATTTAAGTACTTTAAAAACACTTTCCTCTTTCCCTTTCATCAAGGTGCTCTGATTCATGACCCAGATACTTTAGCAGTTTACCAAAAAAAAAAAAAAAAAAAAAAAAAAAAAAACCAAAATCTACATACACAGTAGTTTAGCTGATCGCTGCTACTTCATTTGCAAGTAAATTAATAAAACAAGAATGGCTATGTCTGCTTATTTTTTAATTCCTAATATACATTTTCTTTCTGTCAACAGGACAACCTTGCCTCTTCAATTCCCTGTAGGCATGGGCTGCAGACTTTGACAGATGTAATGGCTTACTGCTGAAGGATCAGTGCAGCCATCAGGAAAGAGAAAGCACCAGAAGACGCTCAGCTCAGAAGGATGAGGAGGCAGGAGACACTAGCACTATTCTTTTACAAGGCTGAGATGGCTTGCAGAAAGAGGCCCAGCTCCATGGGCCAGAATAGGCACTCTAGCTCTTTCTTCCAGAACTTACACCACACTGGTGACTTGGAACACACTGGTTTATGATGAAGGAGAGGAAAACCTAGAAGAGAAGTACAGAGCTTGCTCGGAGTCTCTGCAAGAGACTAAGATTTACTATTGGAAAGGGATCTGGCAATATACTTTTTTCTCTCTTGTTCCCTGATTTTAAGAGTTACATCTAATCCCACCTTCTACCTTCACTCTTTCCTAAGGAAAGAGTGAAGCCATCAGCCAACAATTCTAGCTCCATCCTTTTATTCCTCATTTGTTCTGAATCAATGAAGACTGTTGCAAACAGAACAGACTTCAGTAGGTAAAAGATAGCTCTCCTTTCCAGATCCAGAGCTAAATCAGCACTCCACCCTTACTTTTCTGTAAGTCAAGCTGTGAATCACAAATCTCACCCAGCTGTTCAGCCAACCATGAGAGAGGTCACGGCATATCCCCACTTACCCACAGCCCTTCACTCTGCTGTTACCACTTACAGCTGGGCCCTGCCACCTTGTTGTATCCCCACTGCAAAGTGTTACCACACAAAGCCTCCACTATCCAATCCCTACTTTTCAGTCTTTCCTGACAAAATCCAGTACTAGTTAATAAACACATCCTAAATGGCTAGTTCTGTGCTACTCAGTATGCAGTGAAATGTGCACCTGAACAATCCCAACGCTAAATTACTTGTCTGGACCTTACACCTTCTCATAAGTAAGATTCTTCTATGCAATACAAGGCAAAATCCTTGAAATGCAATGCAGAAAGTGCAGACTGCACAGTCTACGGGGTTAGAAAAGTTGCGTCGTCTTTGGGAAAAACAATGTACAAGACATACCTGATATACATTACAAAACCTTGTATGTAACATAACATTTACAGTCATTAAGAGTACACACAATGAATACTAAGTACTTGAAACTGGAATGTCTCAACACATGTAATAGCTATGCATTTTAACTCCTATTTCCCTAACAAATAGTTACAGTCCTCCTAGATATTGAGGTGGAAGGTGAAGTTGGAGCACAAAGACACCAAAGAAAGAGATTAGCTGTTGGACAGCTTCATTATTTCTCTGCCACTATCCAGGAATTAGGAAAGCCCGAACACTAATATATCTCAAAATACATTATCCTATTACAAAGTAGCAGTATCACAAAGTAACAGCTGTGATAACCTTGGTGTGCACAAAACCGGAAAATAACCAAATCACATATTCAAGATAATACAACAGCTGCTGAATAGAACAACTCATTTATTTAAGTCTATCAGATGAGGAAAAAAAAGGCAATTTTGCAACATAAGCAGAACTTTTTTGGGGAAGGGTGGACAGGGTGACACCTACAAGCCCAAACACTAAACCTATTTTATTAATAAAGAACATTTAAACATAGGTGGAAATTTACATACCACTTTGCCAACACTGACAAAAACTAAAGAAGTGCTTTACTCTGAAAAGTTTACAGTCTAAATTCAGCAACACAAATGCATGAAGGTTAATCCTTCACAAAAGCAAGGAGAAGTGGCTGAGTGACAGGAAACAAGAGCTTGCTTTAAATGGCAAAGCATAAAAAGAAGAGAGGCAAGAAGGGCAGAAGTTGAACATTTTCTGTGGCTAAAAGCCATGTCAATTGGAACAAGGAAATAGAAAAGAGCCTGAAGTTAGTGGAGTGGAATGAGGGACAATGGGGTGGCGGAAGGAGGTCATTTTGTGAGTATTCCACATAGAATGTAAAAAGACCATTTGGGGTCATTTAACTCAGCACCCTACTCCTGGCAGTGGTAAGAGCCGACTCCTCAGAATAGGTGACTGTGGACACTCTCTGTAGTCCATTCCCATTGTACTCCCTCAGAATCTGCAGCCACCGGATTAGGGGTGCTAAAGGGTACATGCCTGACTTTTCTCTTTGTATCTGCTTATGGACCTGTTGCTCATGAATTTGTTCAACCCACCTTTGAACATGCTGATACTATCTGCCTCCACAACCTCCTGCAGAAGAGTTTCCAGAACCTCACTGCCTAATGGGTAGAAGGACCTAATCTGTTCTGAAAGGACCTTTTAACAGTTTCAGAGAATATGTGTTTCCAGTATTACGGAATTTACTGAGTAACAGCTTTTGCGAGGCTTCTCTTCGAGTTGCTACAAAAGCAATGCGTGCTCCTTTGGGAGATTCAGATTCACAGGGCCTTCAACAAAATTAATTTGCAACTTCCTATCTTTAATACTAGTCTATCTGATTTGGATTGACTGAGTCACTTGTTCCTCTCTCCATTTTCTGTCCTCTTTCTCCATTTCTCTGCCTGCTTTTCACTCCCTCTGCTCCTTTTCTTGCTATCACTTCCTCAGTTTTTTTTTTCCCCTCACTCCTCACTGATGTGCTTCTAGGAGGACATGGCTCAAGAGTCACATGTGACTCGAGCAGCAGTTCAAAGAGGTCTGCAAAATCGCCTCAGTCATCCCGATGGGCCATCTCTCTCTGCTGCCCCTTACAGTCTCCATTAATGCCTTGTACAATCTTGCTGCCTTGAGTGGTTTTATGTCCTTTTCTGTTCCTCATCTGCAACTCATTCATCTCCCAGTCTTACCAATATCTGCAATCTGATTAACCTTATAAGAGGAGTGAGGGGATGGAAAAATTGGAAAGATGCTATTTGAAAGAAAACATTAAGATTTCACTAGAGATTTCAACCCTGGGATGCAGCTGAAAGACAAGCAGCAGGGCAGCTGAAGGTCTGGCACTAGTTACATTCAAAACTTAGATCTCCTAGGTCACTCTTGTCACACTGTACATCTTTCTGCCTGATTTCCGAGGTTACAAGGGTGCTGTTGAAATTCAGTTTCAAGTAGAAAGGAAAGCACCACCACAACTTTAATGCAATGGAGAACTCAGTGAGATTCAGGATACTTTGAGACTTAGCATAGCTATTTAAAGCCTTCAGTCTTTCTCTCTCCCACAGTCACCCAAGTGTAAGGAGGCATAAATACTTTTACCAGAACTCAAAGCACTACAAAATAAGATGAGAACCTCATATTAAGAATTACCTCATCAAAAAGAAAGCTAGAAAAATTCTTGTTGATAAATAACTTATAAGGAAGACAAGGAGGACACCATAAAGGCTTGCATGCATCAACTAACTTACTTCCTTTAAAAAGGTTCCTAGACATATAGAAAACACTGTGCAAATACAGTATTATAACAATCTGATTGATCAGAAACTTCTGATAAAATGACCTTTTGTGGTATACTACAGTATTGATCTAGTTACTTTAAAACTGTATTATTACAACTGTGTACATTTTAGCAATCTTTCAAAACCATCTGCAGCAGCTAAACATTGCTTTAATGAAATAAATTGCACTTTCCCCACCATTTATAGGCCACTTCTCAGAGCAGCTACACTTGTTCAGAATATAAAATAACACACCAAAAATTCTAGAAGTTGTCCTTGAAAACTGCAAACATATGACAATCTGTAACAGTTGTCACCTAAATGAGCACCTTAAAATGTCAATGAAGATATTCAAGCTGCATCTAAAACGTTTGAGACAGTTACCCTGGCAGTTTTCCTTGTAGAACAATCACTGTCTCCAATAAATCTGACAAAGTTCTTAGACTGTATCAGAAGTGGTTTGGCTTTTTTTTTTTCCCCATCAATTGACCTATTGTGAAAAGACACTTTTGACCTCAGAATTAATTTTTAATGTTTTGGGGGTCTTTTCACTCCTCCGTGCAACTCTCTGTATGATCCTAGGCATCAAAAGAAAACACACCAAGACCCCTCTCCTGACTTCTCCCAGCGAGATACTGGAATTAGCACAGTGGCCAAAATGTATTGCTCAGATATCCACAGCAGAAAAAGCATTAAATATTAGCAGTCCACCTGCTCCAGAAAGCTCCTTCCCATTTTGTCTTTACAATTCTCAGTACCAGCTCAAGATTCTCTGTGTTTCCAGCAAGTTCAGCAGCTCCAGAGGGAGAGATGAGCAAGCTTTTTAAACAGTCATTTACAATGATACAAACTACAAAACATATCTACTAACATGCTGATCTGATTTGCTTCACACTCACTTTTGACTCTAAAAGTTGAAGCTCCTGGAGGAATTGAGGCCTAAATTCTACACTGATTCACAGAAACACAGAAGCAAAGAAATCTAACAGGACTCTACATCATCAATCGTACAGCCCCTTTAATTCAATTACTTTGTATTTTCTCTTAAACAAATGAATTGCCAAAACTTGGCCTGAACCCAGTTCTCAAAACAGCTCAATTTCATCTTACCTGACCAATATTTTCAATTGTGAAATCATAGAAGAGACTGGAGGGAGTGGGGAGATTCAAACACCACATCTGCCCCGAGCTACAGTCTGCATGCCCCATTCTCCTTTTCTCCCCCAGCTTCTTTCTCCCACAGTCCAGGTTAATAAAGAACACTGCAAACTGGATATTGAAGTTAAGCATACGGCTCTGCAACATTTCCTTGCAATGTCAATTAGCCCCTTATTCACAGAAAATATGTATTAAATGCATGGTTGCAACCATTACACTTTCCCCAAATGCCTTGGAATTTTAATTACATGTTGCTGAAATTTGCAAATTGGCAAGAGAAACAAGAAAATCCCTCTGAATTCCTGAGTGCACAGTGCTTATTTTGACAGTTGTAGTTTATTTATAGTACTTGACAATACATGTTCTCTCCTCGGTTTTGTAATATAATAAAGTGAGTATTTAGACCTCCACTGTTAAGCCTCAGAGGGAAAAATAAGTATAAATTTATTTCATTCAAATAAACTTACAGATTGGCAAGATTCTACTTATAATGACTAAATTGCATCATTAATTTAACTTAGTTTGAAGTGCTTTGTTTTGTGAAGAAAGCACAGCCCTTAACTTTGAACATGGTGTGTGTCTGCATAGGTGTACAGTAATGTCTTATTCACATAAATGGTATCATTTTTTTAGTACATTAAATGTTACTGAAAAGTGCTGCATGGAAGACTGGTCTGTCATGCACAATTACAGAAGAGTGCAGGCAGAGGCAGCAGAAGTTTTACTGTGCACAAACACACTGATAACATTAATCCACCGATGTCCTAGTGCACATGGGCTCCGTTTCCATCCCCAGCACCACCCTCTCCAACAGCGGGACCAAAGCGAACATCTGCCAGACGCAACGTTACCAGCTCTCAAAACCAACCCATTCTGCAGAAACCACAAGGCTCTCAGCCACTGGCAACCCACTCTTGTTCAAATCTTCAAACACAAACCCATCCTTCTCAATCCCCTAGACAAGCCACTTATACATGGGCAATTTTATCTTCATGTAAAAAGGTAAGAGAGATTCAACCCCTAAAGTATAAACAGCATGCATACAGTGTTTCCCATTTATGTCCATGAAGTACCACACACATATAATGTGTATTTCTTAAAACAAAACCAGACATACAAACTGCTGCTATACATATATCCAATATAAAAATCTAGACAACCAGTGCTGAAAAACCAAACAAGACTGTGTAACCAAGACGAAATACAAGAATTTGTCAGATAAAACATATATGCAGCATCATAAAAACAGTTACACAGTGCCCTCCAAGGGCAGCAAAATTGAAAGTCAAATAATAAAATTAAGTGGTATACAAGGGAGTGTGCACAGAAGGGATTTCAATCCTCTTTGTTCTTAGCCATGATACAATTTCACAGCCGCTCTCAAGATTCATCATTTCCATGTTTGGCATGCAAGAGCACAGAATGCAGTTCATTTGGGAATTACTGAGCCCAGACGTGCCAAGCAAAATCTACCACAGCATTAGCCAGCTCCTGCCACAGCATCCGAACAGCCTGGCCATCAGAACATTTCTGACAGTTAAAATAAAAACACAAGTAGCTTCAGAAAAGTAATTCCTGTAATGTTAACTAATTGATCCTAGCAAAGAAACTGCTCCTGTGCAGCCTTTGTCTGAGTACATCGGGCAGAGGACTTTGTCTGCAGGAGCTGCTACCTCCACATACTTAAATTCCACCAGTGCAGAAATGTATTATTTTTATGGTTTGCAAGTTAGACCATACACAGCTGCAGAGGATCTCTAAATTAGTTAATACACCATTTCAAAAGGAAGAGTTATTTCTCCAGGGATCGTGTGCCAAACAAAGCAAGGAGGGAATGCTGAACCACTGGTAGTTTATATGACAAAAAATATTTTTCAACTACACACAGCACTAATTACAAAGGTCCTTCCTATCCTACAGCTGGAAACTTCTCATCGAAAACACATTTTCAACACAACACAATGGGGGGGAAAAGAGTTCTAAAACCACTTCTGCAAGCTGAAAATTTCACCTTCATTAAAGATGATGTTAATTTTTTATTTCTACAAGGAAGCAAAAGCTGGCATTTGTGTCATTCCTGATCTAATAAATTGACTGTGCATACTAAGGAAAAAAGTCATAATGAAATTAAGCTTGTTACTTAGAAAATGTATGACCAGAAAGTTTATGCTGGAACATGGTTGTGTTCAGGAAAGGTTATTTCACACATGAAAATAACAAAAACAACACTGATATCAGAGTTCAACAATGACAATTCATCCTTAGATAATACACTAGATTTCAAAGCAAAAGCATTTAAAGCATTATTGGAGTTGAAAGTATTGAAAAAATAAATTTGCAAAAAAATTACAAGCATCATAAAAAACAAATGTAAGCAAGACAAATGCCAGACTTGCATGGTATGTAGATGAAATATATTAATTATAATATGAAGCTGTTGAGTTCAAAACTGCCTTTGAGCCACACATTTTATGCAGACTTCTCTCAAGCCAAGAAATCTTAATTCCACATTGCAAAGTTTTGAAAACTATTAATATTCCATTTGTTATAACAGAGAGCACTTCTCCTCACCATCCTTATAGAGACACATATTTATTAAGTGCTGACAGTTAACTTTCACGAGACTCTCAAGGAGAGCTAGTCCTTATTCTATGAATTTACAAAAACTGGACTGAAGGTGCCAAGAAAAACAACTGTATTTTATTATTATTTAAATAATGAATTTGTGATAGCATTTTACTCTAAAGCAATGGTAAGCCCTGCAGGCAAACGCCTCCTTCAGCAAAGGTTTGAAAATTATTTTTGTTTAAATAACAGCTGGTCTTGCCTATATGGACTTAAATGAGCCATGTGGAGACAAACTTGTTTCAGTTTGGCTAAGATAGATTAAAAAACATTAATTCTAGTTAATATCCATTTTGGTCCCTCTACACAGATGGGAAAAATAACATTAAATTACCATGCTTACATACGGTCAATACCAGACACCCAATAAAGTACAAATTCAAAGCCCTGCTCGTAATGCAACTGATGCACACAATTCCAGCAGAACAGCTCAGCTGCAAGTTAGCTTAAAACAAATGAGATTTACATTCATTTCTCCACTTTGCCAGAGACTTCTGGATGATCTTGGACAAGTCACTTGTTTTTTGTGTGCTATAATTCCCCATCCCTAAAAATGGGGGAAACCACTTGTTCCATAACCTCATATCAATAAGCACATTTACCATCAGGAGATGCTTAGATACAGAGGTTAAATAAATAACACAAAGCAAATAAAGAGTACTTAAAGCTTTAATTATCTTCTCTTAAAGCTTTGGACACTTCACCACAGAGACAGAAGGAAAACTTCTGCACAATACTCACAAATGTTACCAGCAAACAAAAGTCAGCACTGCCTATATAGCAAGATGGAACCATATTTTGACATCTGCAGACCCAAAGCAAAGGCACGACACCTCCTCTGTCACTGGCATATACAAAAGACCAAAAATAAGACGTCTCTAGTTACCTTCTTTGAGTTCTAAAACAAGAGTTAAACTTCCTGATATAATACAAAGTAGGAGAAGAGATCACCAGATACACTCTTAAAAGATTTAAAACACTTTGGTCCAAACAGTCATTCTCCAATTCATATTAACCACTAACCACCTTTTGAACTTGAAAGCCACATTTAACTTTCATAACTCAGTATTAATATCGGGAGTCAAATCATCTTGCAGAAATTAAAGACCTTGATAGCACTGGCCTATTGAAAACGATGAAGAGGACTAAAATCCATTCAGAAGTAGCTGCCAAACATACATTACAGTACAACGCTTGTGAGGACAGCATTGCTCCCCTCAGGAACCCACAAATTTGCGACATATATTAAATATATCTTTTTAGAAAATGTTTTCAGGTCCAAAAATCTACTTTTGGAATGCAGGCCACACAGAGACTGTTTCCATGCACATATTCTGCACCTCTGCACAACTAACTGCACTAGCCTGTGAAAATCAACATCACAGCCTCAGGAAGGAGACACAAGGGCAAAGGGACTATGAGAAATGAAGCAGCCAATGAGAGACAAGCCCAGGTAAGCTTCTGGGGGACACAGGCAAGCTATGGAAAAACCAGAAGCAAGCAAAGTACTGAGGAGAGAGGAAGTTCTGGAATAAACTTCCCCTCATATTACCCACATATGTGTAAAAACCACACAGCTGCTCAATCACAGGGTGTTGAGTGTGCCTGGGGTTTGGGTTTTCTGGTTTTTGTTTTTTAAACAGATGATCTGTGGGTTACACACATGAAAATACAGTCACTGCAAGCTACAAAAATAAAAATGAAACATTTGTTTTTTAAGCTATTTTGTTTGAAATGTCAAATGGTTGTCACTATTTGTAATTGCATCTTGTATGGCGTATTTTATAAGAAGAAAAATACCTCACGTAAGATGTGGTAAAACAGTTCTTACTAAAAATCATTCACAACCTGCACTTTTGTCTTTCAATATGCAGAGCTGCTCTGGCATGTGTTAAATATCTTGAACTCCCATTACTGCAATAAGACTGAAAGAACAGTATTTTGCAGTGAGGCCAAAAATTAGAGCACAGCCAACCATGAACTTCTATCAAACACCAGGCATAGAACAGGGGAAAATACAAACATGGTGGTGAGGGGTGTAAGAACAGATGTCCAGAAAAGAAAAGAAAAGGAAAAAAAAAAAAAAAAAATGATGTTTCCAACATAACACAGGATACAGTTTCTGACTAACATTTTCAAAAGGTGACTTGAGGCTATGGCAGCCTCTGAAATTGACAGCACAACAGGTAGTACGTGGCATCCTATATAACACCCTGAATATGTAAGTTTTAAGATTATACTTGCAGGAGAGAGTGAGATGCCTAAAAGGAGAGGATTGGCCTCTCCTCCAGTGACACCCGAAAAAAATCTGTAGAGGCACAAAGGCAGCACAGATATGAGGGGCAGGAGGTCAGAGGAAAGGTTACATTAAGCAAAGTTATAAAGGCAGGAAATTGAAACTAAGTTCTCAAACTATGTATTCAATACCTCCTTCACAGCATGCCAGTAATGTTCATATGAAAGGAAAAGATATAAAAAACAGTGACACTGTTAGCAGGCTTCCCAAGAACAAACTCTGGCAACCTTAAACATCATGCAGCAACCAGAGTCTCTCACTTGCTTAATCTCCTCACAGTCATAAATTGACTATTTCTGTTTCTTTTTTCACAAGAGGTGAACTTTCCTCATAACTGCAATAACTGAAACTCATCTCACTGTTGTGGCAATCGGCACCTGCCTGCCTTTTTACAAACCAGCTGCTACAGAGGCTGGACTGCACAACTGGAGGGAGCCCTGTTAGCCATAAGCAGAGCTGCTCTCCTTCACTCTCAGCACCATCTGTGCAGAAGTAGGATGACTTTACCCCAAGATGAGCAATACCAAAACTCCTTTGGTCACACACACACAACAAACCCCTCCACTCATGTTTTCCTACCTATCAACATATTAAAAGGCAGTAACAACTACACCAGTTTCATGTATTACTTGCAGCGTTGCCAGCCTTCACTGTCACTCATCTGAAAGTCAAAAGGAATGCAGAATACTTGTAACTTCACTATGAGTGAAGATTAATCATCACTACTTGTACTCTGAACTAATTTTTACCATTAGAAATATTTGAAAAGGCTGAAATAACACAAACTTACTATCTGGGCCTTGCAATGGCCTGTGTAATTAAAAAAGAAAAACCAAAACTACACTATATTTGACAAGTAGTCTGCTAGTTCATCTTTACTCCTGAATGAATCCAGTTGAAATGGACGAACTAGGGTTCTATTATTATTACACAAACCTTCAGAAGAAATATACAATCTAACACATTCATATACTATCTCAACTTTAGGACAGATTTGCAAAGTTCACACTGAAGTCCCAGTAGCTGGACCATCCAGACTCAGTCATCTAGACAGCAAGTAAACGTGCCTGAGATGTACTTCTGTGCTTCTTTCCCATGAAATCAGGGTAAGGTGGGAAGAGGAGGGAAAAGCATGTAGACTTTACCCTGACACAGAGCAGGGATGCACATGGGACAGATGTCTCCAGCCCAAGAACTGGAAATTTTGTACTATTCGCGTTAAGTCACTACTGTCCCTAACACAACATTGTCCCAGCTAAAGTTTTCAAAGCTTATTGGTTATCATCCCAACAGCACAAAAATCTTAGTATCGGTCTAGATGTCACACATCACATTCAATCCCTCCTTTAATTAAATATGATCCTTGGGACTGGTACTGAAAGGGTGGCTCTGGACCTGTCAGGCTAACTCTTCTGCTAATGCCTCCCTATAGACTAACAGTGGCAAAAAGTCACAATAAAAAGGTTCATGTATGTTTGTGGGTGGAAACACAGTACTAGAAAGACCAATTTAAACAGTTATTTATAAACATAATTTTCTCTGATTTCTGCTATTACCAACATCAAAAGGCATCAAAACCTCACCTACAGCAAGAGGATGGAAACAGAGTTGGGCAACTACAGCGAACACAGACCGGACCAAAAGACACTTTCCTCTTGGATGAGCAAGTATATCCAAAGATGTTACACTACCACTCCATCCTCTCCAAATGCAAAGAGGCTCAGGGAAACCACGCAATGAAACAAATCAACCTGCCAGATTTTTTTAAAAAAACAATACAAGTTTTTAAAATATACTTAAAAACAAGCTGCTTTATAAAGGGCAACAGAATATCCCTGCTTTCTGTTTCATCAGTTAGCATGTATGTTACAGTGGGGCACCCACTGAGTGATGAATTTGCACTTCTCTTCCACCGTCAGCTGCTGTTCACAACAGAACTCTGAACTAAAAACATCAGAGCATTCTCTGCTTCCTTGGCAGGACTCTTATTTATATAAGATTAGTGCAGTCAGGCATTAGATTTATAAACCAAAACCAAAAACAAACAAGGAGAAAGTTTTCACACTCTTCTTTATAGACCAGTTCCTGAAACGTACACACACAAAACAGTATAACATATTGAAAGACAATTGCTAAAAAAAACAAAGCAACCCCCAAAACAAATAGAAAACTGGTCAAAACACATACAATCTCCTGTGGTACCCCCACCTGGAAACTATTTAAATCATGCAAACATTCACAAAAGTACTGTTGGACACCTAAACAGCCATTCCTCTGCTCCATCCAGAGCTTCTGAGGGCAGTTACAACACAGAGGCACACTTCAGCCCCTCACCTTCCCCCACCACGCTCAAGTCAAATCGACACCAACCTGCAGTTGGGAGGTGGATCCAAGGTGATGTCAGCCAATTCCTTCTGAATCCTGTGGCAATAAAGCAAGGAGGAACAAAGGTAAGTCACTGTGTGGGATAGCAGTTAACACATTCTCCTTGCAGACATACTGTCACTGTGAGCTTGGCACAGTACATCGAGAGGGGGGCACTCGCAGCTGCAGACTCTCACCAGTCCAAACCCCTCAAGCAGCACAGGCACCTTGCCCTGTTACAGAGACAGGCAGAAAAGCAGACAGGCATCCTGCATTGAACCCAGGCAGGTGCACTGCTCTACACTCCCACAAAGATGCCAGCCACACAGTGGAAGAGACTGTCCCCTTTGCTCTGCCAACCAGACTGGAAATGAGGGGAAACTTCTGCAAATGTGATGCACCAAGAGGAAACTGCACTTTGAAAAGGAATTTTGTCTTACAGGATTGAGAGAAACAGTCACTGCCAAATTGGCTCCCTCCTCTCTCCCCCAGCTTCCCATCACCATCCTGAGGAAAAAAAAAAAAAACCACAGCCCTGAGGGAGTCAATAACTGCACCATTCTCAAGGACACTTTAAGGAAGGTGAATATCTGTTTCCGAGGCTCCTGCACATTCCTACCACCTTCAATTCTCCCTTCTCTTCACCCTTGAGAGCCACACAATACCCCCATGTCCCCTCCCTAGGACTCCAGACGCTCCCTCTCTCCACCATGCACAGCCAACGCCCTGTCCTCCCGGCCCAGACTATTCTGGGCTTATGCTGCTTTTGCCACAAAACATCCAACCAGCTATCATCCTCTTCCCTGGAGTCCCATTACTGTCACTCAGGCTTCCCTTCCAGATTTCCCCACCCAGCATTCAGCCTGCCTCCCTTCTCCTTTAAACTCAGCCAGCATCTCCTGCCACTTGTCATACACAAGAACCACAGCCTTTCCACAGGAGGCTGTTTAAAATCTTCTCCTTAAAAGAGTGAAGGGCACAACACGTAAACACTGCTTGCCACTGTCTATGTCAGTTTACCATGGAAACCTGCTGAGTGGAGATCTGGAATAACCAAACTGCCTAAATTCTACAAAGCCACAGAGAACTTAGTTGCTACGACAGGGTATTTGCATAAAACCCCAGTCACTTTAGACACCTACCGATACAACCTCTCTGCTTCTTGGCAAAGCTGTTCAGTGAGATGGTTTATTATTCTTACTGAAGTACTGCAAGTTTGCTGGAAAACTTACATTTGTCAGCTTAGCTCCCTGGAGCAGGATGGTGCTGAATTCAGGTGACACACAGAATAAATAAGAAAGGGTATTTTTTTTTTTTTTTCTTTTTAATAAGTAGCTCCAGTCTGTCCAAGTGAAGAAAACTGACTGACATAGATGTTCTGGAATTACTATTCTACGCAGGTGTCTCTCCCTACAAATTACTCTGGGATAAAAATTACTTTATTCTCAAAAAAAAGCCCAAACCCACTCTGTGCTGTGAACAAAGACTATTTTAGAGCAGAATGTCCACAAGTGGGCCTGCTGTGGGTTATTTATTCCAGTCAGCATCCAATCATACATAGAAAATTCAATATAAATGATGAGCAGACAAAAATAAAGTAAAGATCTTGGGCTATATTATACCCCTTGCACTGGAGTACACTCCCCGCAAAGCAAGCAAACTCAAAACTTCACAAACATTAGTTAATCTCCAAATCAGTCCTGGAAAGAAAAAAGGACACTCTAAACTCCAATCCACAGGAGAGGGAAATGGATGTTGAAATACAATGCCTTACTTGGGACCATATAGCTTCCAGTAGGAGAGAAAAAAAAAAATGGTCTAGATGTCAATCCCATAGCATTCTCATAACAAATGCTAGTAAGGAAAAAGGAAAAGAGAGCAGAAATAATTGAGGGTCAGAATAACAGGCCAGAAGAAGAAAAGCCAGGAAAATAATTGGAATAAGCAGGAAGAGGGACCAGAGAGCAGTGAAGTTGGGAAGACACTGCAGCGAGATACTGAAAAAAGTGAGACAATAGCAGCTTCATGCAGAAAGGTTGACCACAAGGGCTAGAGATGAGGAATGGGAGCAGCACGGGAACAGAGCAAAATAAAATGAGGAAGAAGGGAAGATGCAACAAATCAGTGAGAAAACTGACTGCAGCCTCACCTCTTGGCACTGGTAGACAGTAGTTTAGAGTTTTTACTCATGCTGACTTTGCTTTCCTTCTTCTTAGGCGTGCTTGTCTCTTTCTCTGTCTGTTGGTTGGAGGATGAAGATGAGGAGGAGCTGGTGCTGGCCCTCGAATCGTCATCCGACATAGCGACCCCCCCACCACACACCCCAACCTGGAGAGGAGACACCATGGGGTGTGGGGAACAGACAGTGAACACAAACACACACAGAGAAAGGCTGCTGACAATCTCGCTCTGTGTTTGGGTCATGCTCCTTTTAAACGATCCTCGTGTCTCCCTCTCCTCTCTAGGCCCTACAGCCCTAGCAGGAGGAGCAGTAGCCTCCCCTGCACTAGTAACACCGAGGAGAAGGGGGAAAGGGACTTTAAAAGCTTCCTCTCAGAAAGCAAGTGCGGAATGAGAGGAGACTGGAACGAGGACGACTGCGAGGATCAGGGAAGCTCAAAGCAATTCTTTCTAATCTCCCCCAAACTGCACACACAAGAGGAGCCATCACCACCCACCACTATCGAGCCTAGGGGTGTAGGAGATAAAAATGGAACAGCTCCGGTCCCTTGGGTTCCCGGGAGGCACGCGGGGGAGGCAGGAAGGGATGGGGCTGGGGGAATGACCGTCGCCAGTTTTAAAATGGAAGTGGGGCATCACTTCACACGGGGAAGACCCTGGCAGACCTGTGACCTATGGCGGGGAAACCCCTGCCTGCTGGATAACCCCTGCCTCTGGGATCGGGTGTTGGAAGCCGTGAGGGAAGGCGAGCAGGAAGGGAGCAAACCAAGGGAAAGGCTAAGCAAGGAGTGGGGTGCACCGGTGGCACCCACCGAGGCCCACTGCACGGAGGGGCATATGCCAGCCGAGGGGAAAGGGAGCAGAGGGTCTCTGCCGGGGGGGACGTGGGGGGAAGGAGGGCCAGGGCCTACGAGAGGCGAGAGTGGAGGGCCCGGGG
>WEKY01007429.1:16618-42745 GCA_013390045.1 Picathartes gymnocephalus
AAAAAGAAAAAAAAAAAAAAGAGCCTAACCCAAAGCCCACTCGCCCCCATCAATCCAGGCAAAAGGAATCCCCGGCAGCTTTCCCGTCTCTCACCTGTTTCAGCCCTAAAGCAGCAGCTGTGTCCTCCCTTCCCTCCCCCGGCTCAGCCCTGAACCAGCAGCAGGAGCAGCCGCTTCCCACTCGCCCTCGCCCGGAGTTCAGGATTCCATTGTCCCCCACACTGCATTTGGTGACATCATTGACACACAAAGAAGGGGCACTTCGTGATGTCATCAACGCATGCTGGGAGAGAAAACAAAATTCTGGGCTTGGCAGCGACAGCACTAACACACAGACGCACACAGATACATACACAGACCTTTGAATTTTCCAAAGGTAAAAGTGTTACGGATGTTTTTTTCCCCCAGTCCCCTGATGGGGAGCCCGTCTGCGGGAAAAGGCGTGTTGTATTCACTAGAGCGTTGCAATTGCGAGGCGATTTACTTATTTCTCCGAAACCTCTGCTGTCCATCTCTCTCTCCCTGTCCACCCAAAGGAGAAAAGTGATTTGGTTGGAGCGACCCACCACCCCCGGCCCAGGCGCGGGGAGCAGCCCCGGTGGGCAGCCGCGGCTCTTCCTGGAGGTGCCGGACCCACTCGTGAAGGGACAGTGGGGACCAGCATTCCCACCGACCTCATCCGGGGCACATTTGGGTCGGTGCCCCCAGTTTCCACAGCCTATCGAGGGATCGTCTATCGAGTTACGTGGTGTCTTCAGTGGCCGAAAATACACTGGACTGTCACCAGCACGCACCACGATAATGGATCGGAGTTTGCATGTCACCCTTTCTCCCATGGGAGGACCCCGAGGTGATCCGCAGGCACACAGGACTGCTGGCTCCACAGGGCGCTGTTAGGATATGACGCCTTGGGAGTCCCGAGGGGTCAATTACAAAACCGAAGCCGCAGGAGCGGCGGGGTACGGGGGCGGGGGGACAACCCGAGGCTGGACATCTCCGCTTCGCAGCGACCGCGGGGGGGAGCGAGGGCAGCCGGGGCTGGCTCCTCCTGAAGCCCGGGCTTCCCGTCTGACGCTGCCAGGGCTGCCCGCTCCCGGGCTGCCAACATGGCCCCAGCGGCGGGCGCGGGTCCGGCCGGGGAAAACCCTGCCCATTCCCCACGGCGAGCCCAGGTGCTGCCTTCGGGCTCCCGTGGGACCCGGCGCCCTACCCGCCGGTGGGACCGGTGTTCTGAAGCTGGCCCCCGGGGGGAGCCTGCCCCTTAGCTTGGGCGGAGGCTTGAGTGGGGATTAAACCCTTCAGGCTGGGGTCGGGTAATGGGGGCCCGTGGCTTCTTTTGGGATCATCTGTCAGCCGGGCTACCTGGGGATGCTGAGCGCTTCCTCCGTGGGACAGCAGCTTCACATTTTGTGACTCAACACAAGGATCTGGTCATGGCACTGACCTTTCACCATTTATGTCCTGTAATCTTTGAGCCAGAGGTAGCTCCAGAGTAGACATCCGTGCAGGAACAGTCTTTTCCTCTGTCACCCTCTCCTCTGCTTCCTTGGACCTCTGCGTCTGCTGTTTCTCTCTCCTCACCCTCTCTCTTTCTCCTCTCTCACCCGTTTTCTGCACACATCTCAGCAGCACCTCATTTCCCCATGGCCAATCCCCAACCTACCTACATTCCCCAAACTTGCTGCCTAGTCTCCTGTTTGAGCTGTGCAGTGTGCTAGATATCTACACCCCAGTGACACTGCGAGTGTCACCCTGACAACAGAAGGAATTCCACTGCAGTGTCATGCTTAAATGGTCTTTGTGTGTGGGTTTTGATTTTAGGGTTGTTTTTTTTTCTGCTAACCCTGCTCTTCAGTTTTTATTACCTGTAGTACCATGTATTAGGCTTCAGTGAACTTTCTTCCAAAAGCAGTTTGCTAGCAGAGACAGCCTGTCCCATTTGACCTATGGGAATAACACTTGGGAAGCTATGTTCATCCTACCTTCTAGGAACTGTAGATCTGTGATGTCTGCACCATTGACCATGGCCCTGAAGACGCATAATAAATATCATGAAATCTAGCATTTAGATAAAGGTGGATGATCTGATTACTTCATGCCCCTCATTGGCAAAACAGGGTGCAAATTCAGCTCAGAAAACTGTGATGAGCCCCTCTGCCAGCATTTTCCTAACTGATTCAGGGGGCTATGGACGATGGGGCTGGCAGTATGGTGCTATGTGTCAGGTGACAAATGCAGAAGATGTAGGGATACGTAGGAAGGTGACCAGGCTTAACAAATTTCACTGCTTATATGAAATAGCTCTTTTAAAACAGAAAATCTTCATTTTCACCACAAAACCAAAACAACTCCAGCCCTTTCCTGTTGTCACAGGAAACCTTCAGCAAAGTCAAGTGAGACAACATATTAATAATGAAAGCCCTCCACTTTTGTAATAAGGGGTAGGGAAAATGTAAAGATTGTTACAAAAATCACACAGGCGCTTTTTCTATATTATGTTAATAATCTTGGTGGGGGTTATCTGTAGATTAACCTTTTCTGTCGCACACAATCCTTGGTAACCCCGTTCAAAGTAATAATACGATAACCAGCAGCAGCGGTTATTTACTTTGAAGCCTACCCAAAAATGCTTTTGCTGTAAGCACCTACTAATGTCAGCGCTGGAGCAGCTGTTACAGTGGCAACTCCCATTTTATGACTCAGCCCCTAGGTCACAGCTAGGATCAGCAATGGGCTGTTCTCCATACCATACCCAGAGCATGGGAGAGAGAGGGAGCCAAGGAGCCGGCTTCCATGTCCAGAAATGTTTCTGCAGCTTGCCCTTCTTCCATGCTTGGCCTCTCAGCTCTGCATGGACACGGAAGAAAGGGAAGAGAGTGTAGTACATTATTCTTTTTCTGGCAAATAGAAGAACTACCTCCTCTAAACAATCTCATTCCATCTTGGGAATTTTGACAAAATACCACTGATCTGCCTCTATTTCTTTCCTGTAAAGTGTGTGCACTTTACTGGGTGAGCTTTCCTTCTTATCAGTACTTCCTCTTCCTGTCTCCTTAGTTTGTTTTTTTTTTTTATTTTCCTGGCCAAGTTGTGCAAAGGACTTGCAGAGGAAAACTGACCCAGATTATTCATTTTCTCTGTGCCCCAAGCTTTTTTAATCGATGGCACTAGTTCAGTGTAGCAACTGAATGGGATTAGTCACTTTTCCCTCTGGATTGAGTTTGGAGGAGACTGAAAAGATGGATGACTGGAATCGAGTTGCCTTTGGTGCTTTGAGCTAAATTCACAACAGAAGGTAGCCAGTTCAAATCGCTGTGAGTCTTCTGCTAAGGGAAGGTGACTCAGATTAGTCCTTTTGTACCATCTCAGTTCCAGATACCTTTTCAGCATTATTTCTAGCTGGTCTGTTTGGTTCTGAGCCAAAGTGCCTTATATTTCCAGCAATTCCAGTGAGTTTTGCGTCAGACCTTTTGTGGGGAGCAGAAAGAAATTGTCATTTCTTTGGCTCTCCTAATGTCACGCTTGCAAGTGACAACGGCAAAGTGAGAAACATGCTGATACCTCACACAGTCCTGTGATGACACACTTTGTCCTCTCTGTGTGACCCTGTGATACAAGGTGAGGTGGCAAGGATAAGTTACAATAAACTCAGGACTTACGACACAACTATTTGAATAAAGCTAGACAGAAACTCTTCCAAAAGAGGAAGGAACTTCATTCAAATGAGACAAAATGTAACAGAGAAAACGCAAGTGTCTTATGTATGTGACATAAGATAGTGAATTTACCCATTGGTTTCCTGTTCACAACTACCTTGCCATAACTTAATAATGCTGTCCAACTTCCCTTGCTGTAATTTTCTCACACAATACAGCTCTTAGTCCTTAGAATTATATCTTTTTCAGTTCCTTACAGAAGAATGAAAGGGTCCACAAACAGAAAAAGACCTGTTTCCTCTCCTTTTATTCCAGTACAAAAGAGGACTTACTTGTGAAGGAAAAGTTTAGGTCTCACTGTCAAACTCTTGCTATTTGCTGCTTGGTTTTGGTTCTATTTGGGATTAGTCCTGGGACCTGAACGCCTTGCTGGGAGACTGTCATGTGCACAGAAATACCTGAGATCCGTTACATGTTTTTGCTTTGTTAAAGTCCTGGCTGAACCCCTCTAGATGTGGAGACTGGATGGCAATTAGTTCCAAAAGCTTAAGCAGAGATATATAGCTGCATATAACTATACGTGTCTTTTGCCTCTACTGTGCTCCTTTTGTGCATCTCCTGGTATATGTCTGGTTCATTTTGGTAATTGAAAAACTGGAGATGCTTAGATCCATTCAAGCCTCAGAAGAAATTTCATGAGATATATTTCCAGGGGCTTCTGCCTCACTTCCAGGTGATAAGATTGAGTCTTAAAATTGCTTTACCTTAAAGATACAATGATTCACTGCTTTCTCAGTTTGCCCAATCTATAGCTATTACTTAGCAATCAAGACTGAGACATACATGGTGCTTCTCTTGTCTGTGTTTCTAGCATTGACTCCATATTTCTGATCTTCATTTCCCATCCTGTAAAAAAGGAGAATGATGTTTATCTGGAATTAGACTGAAAGAGGTGCACATTCAGACTTCACTCAAAACCACTCATTAGACTTTCTTACCGCTTCCTTTTTTGTGCCTGATGGATTGATCTCCTTTTCTGCAGAATGCTGCTTCTCTGTACTTCCAGTGGTCTCTGTGCTTCCTTTGGGCTTTGCAGTAGCTGACTCTGCTTTTCTTCATAGAATCATAGAATGGTTTGGTTGGAAGGGACCTTAAAGATCGCCTAGTTCCAACTCCCCTGCCATGGGCAGGGACACCTTACACTAGACGAGGTCGCTCAAAGCTCTATCTAGGTTCCCTGGATTGCTGTATTCCAGACTCTTTGACTTTTTCTCTTCTGGCAGTGCATGCTCTCCTGGTTCAGATGGTTTCCCTGTTTCTGCCTATTTTTCAGTTTACAGGAGCTGTTGCTTTATTGATTACCATCAGCTTTCCATTTCTACATACCCCTTTTCCTTGACAGCAGTACTCAGGTTCTGAAGAAACTCAGATGGTGGAGGGGTTATACTAGACTAAGCAGTAAATGGACTATCATCAAACAGTACTGCCATAGAAAAGACCCCAGGGTGGTGGCATTCCTATTGTCAAGAGCTCTGGAAGACATGAAAGATGTGGCCAACATGACCCAGACAAATGGACTTCTGGAAGTGATGGGTCAAACTGCAGCAAATGCACTGCTTTTGCCTCTCTTCTCTTGCTAGCATGCAGGAAAGTAAAACTTGACGTTTAAACTTGTGTTTGCTTTTTATTGGTCACCAGTAAGTGGCCAATGGCAATGTCCACTGCTAGAGCAAATCTGTATGGTTTGGTTATGACATGCCTATGCTGGGATAACACCAGGTGTAGCCCAGTAACAGCCAGTCTAAAAGACTAGTTTGTCAGCACAGAGTGCACCTCCTGATGTTGCATTTGTCTGTACAACTGTATTGCCTGCAACAGCTATCCAGGAGATCTTTCTCTGGTGTAAGCTTAACCTCAGAGTGTCTCTGTCTTGAAACAAAATAGTCAGATAGGGGAACTACTGTGGATGGGTTATTAATAGTGTAGGCTCACTGTTTATGCCTCTGCCTTTGATTTTGTCTCTTTGATAAAATCAAATGAAAAAGGACAGTATTTATCATATGGTCACCAGAATGTTAGATTGACCATGGAATACATATCCTGGAAAATCACTCATTGTGGTGATGCAGATCTGCAATAAGACATATAAAATGTCAGTCAGTTGTACTGAACGGGCCATTTAAGAACTCAGTAATAAGTGGACAAAGTAATTTTCCTAGTTTTTGAGATAAAAGTGTTTCTCACTTTATAAATAATATTTACATCTACAGTCCTTTCTTTCTGCACTTTCGAATATTTCTCAGTGTCACAGTAAGTGTCACTCTGGCTCAGATGGGTTAGTACAAGAAATTCTGCTTTGCTTGCTCATACGTTGAATTGGTAATATCCTAGTTTATTCTTTCTATTAAAAACTGAGAGATTTCCCATGTGCTCCAATTCTGTGCATTTCTAAATCCATGTTAGGAAAAAATCTACATGTCCTAACTTCCTCGAAAATGTATTTAGTGAGGATTTCAATTGAGTCTTTCAACCTCTGTCTCCTCATCTAACAAAGGTTCTTCTCAACCGAGAAGCATCAGGAGAGGTGTTCAGGGCTCAGTAATTTCACTCTGTGTCTTGACTACAGTTCAAGACTTCAATGGTCTTCAACCGCGTTTTTTCTCGCTAGGCCTTCCTATTATTAAAGCCTTCAAAAGGAAGCAATAGAATCACTCAGACTTTTACAGATCCCTGATGCTGCATTCTTGAGAAACCAGTGTATTGCAATTCTTTTCTTCTCTTTTTGTCTGACCAGTACATGAAAGCAAAGTATAGAACATGCATCTGATTGTTAACCAATACTTACATTTAACACCTGAATCATGTAGTTTTTCATCTTTATTGAGTGGTAAAGCATTCTTCATTTCCCATGTAAATAATTAAAACAAAATCTGTAAGTTTTAAAAAACTCCAGCATTAGAGAGCCCTTCATTTCAGAACTTCTTAAACATTATTGTCTATTTTTTTCTTCCTGGTATAGGCCATGGTAACTCTTAGATTATGCCAAAGGTTATAGAAGTGTTCACTGGAAGTTTAGCATGGACTAAAACTTCACACATAACACCTTTTCGTTATCCCTTCTCACATTCATGTGTATGGAAATTCCATGTAGCATATTCAGCAATTGCTGATGTGGAAGTATAAGCTTAGGAAACCTAAACATTTCTGAGTACCTATAAAATAACCTTGTGCTGTTTTGTTCTGTTTCCATACCATCATAAAAGGTGTCTTTGAAATGTGACATCTTGCTAAGCTAAAGAATGTCATGTCTGTGGCCTGAAGGGCAGCTAGATATTTCAGACTTTATCCACACAGACACGTTTCACCGTTCACGTCAGTGCAACCATACAGATACTGTTAAACAAGCATAACCCTACCTGTGAACTCCTGTCCCATCGTAAAAATGCTGTCTCCAATTAATAGTCTTTCCAGATCAATATAAGCCAAAATTGGAAAAAGGCTCACTTCTAGAGTGTTCACACAAGGTACTCTATCAGTATAATTATATAACATTATATAATACAATAACCTCTTTGGTTGCACAGACATGCTTTGGAAAACTTTATCCATGGTGTAATGAACTTTCTTTGCCAATCTCTTCATTCAGCATTTCTGTTGAGTTAGAACTGGAACAGGAGGAGCTTCCTTTGATGCTGTGTTTGCAACTCTTTCTCAAGTAATTTATTGCAGCATTTCTACCCCTTTGACTTTTTCTTCGTTTTCCCTAAAAGCCTGAAGCACTGTCTTTTTCCATATATGTATGACCATGATTCTGTGATTGTATTTACCTTTTCCATTTCTTCTTCCTTTTCTCTTTATTTAACTCTTTGCAACTGATTCCCTGAATTTTGGCCAGTATGTCCAGTCAGCCAGATTTTTTCGCCCATTTTTTCCAAGCATACAAAATGGTCAATTGGTTCCTTTCCCCCATTCCTTCCCTTCTAAGTGCCACTACACGAGGTCCTTCTCCATATTTCCTGTTTCTTCTAGGCTGCTCCTTGAAGGGCCTTGTGACTGTCTATGGAATCAGCTTTATCTCGGTGGATCAGTAACACAGCAAATTCTCTACAGCCTCTCAGATCCACAAAGGCCTACAGTTTGAGAACCACTTCCTGTTGCATCAGTTGATGTGATAAAAATAGGAGCCCTCTGGACATGAATTTTTCATTTCTACAGCATAATTGGGCTTTAGGCATTACCACAATATAAACAGGACATAATAAAATAATTGTAGGATTTTAAGTCCTGTTTCAAGGGTTTTAACTCCTTTATTTTTTTTGAACTGTATCCCAAGTCAATAGATATTTTCATAGAAATGAATCTGTTGTAGTAAGATGTCTCCCAGCCCAGAGACGTGTGTCTGGTAAGAATCCAGTGATGCGTCTGCTTAGAACAAAGCAGAAGAACGTGCCTCCTATAGAGAATACAATGTTTAAGGTGTCAGTGAAACTGCACAGCTCTGTGGAACTTTGGGTGGCAATCGTACCACACCCTGGAAGGGTTTGTTTGCAAAACTGAGGTTGAAAAAAATTATATAAAAGACACGGAACAACAGATGTCAAGAGTATTTCCTCTGCTAGGTGTAGTCAGAAGGAGAGTTGCTCTTTGAAGATTTGCACATAAATTGTCATGTCCTCAAAAATGAAATTTGCATTTCAGATCTCAGAATTTATGTATTGAAACTACAGGCAGCCTTTACAGCGTAGGCTGATATGAAAGGCATATTAATATGATTTTTAAAAAACAGCTAATATTACCATTTTTTTTCTAGGAATTTGTTGGCAAAGAACTTGGAGATTTTTCAAAGAGCGAAGACAGAACTAACACCTTTCCAATGCCACTTCTAAATTCTGCCATTATTTTTGCTTTAAACATCTACTAATCTCAGAAGATGCCCATTTATTTTTTGTTCATGCCACAGAAAGACGACACTCACCCTACTAAATATACAGTGTCACACAGGACAAACAATGTAGTACAATCATCTGCAACCTCAGAAACTGTGGGTTTATTTAAAATGACAGTATTTCACCAGTTTGCCTTTTATTTAAATTCATCGGGCCTCATGTACTGACCGTCAAGTCAATAAGATTCTTTTCATTAGTTTAATATGTTTCAAATCAAGCCATTGGATAGGAGCAGATTTTTAGAAGGAACTCATTAGTGGAAATGCTGCTGCTTTCTGCAACTCGAAGATTGCCATTGCAGGAATCCTTTAGTTGCCTTAACATCTGTGCTGTAGCTGGGTGTCGTAGATGTGTTACCCAGGTATTGTGGGTTTCTTTAGTTTAGCTGCCTTAATATCCATTCAGTTATGTTTTTTCCACTGCTGTGAAATACTGTTTTCCCATCTTCCAGTTTCTGTGCTATTGGCAGCCCTTCCTCTGCGCTTATCAGAAAAGCAAGAGAGGGGACGGTGTCACACTTGAATGATTTTTTATAAAGTTGGGATATACTGTGGGTTTCACAATAAGATAGCCTGGCCAATGCAGTTTGTATATATGGATTTTTCAGTTTTGTTGCAGCTATGGGATTAGGCAGCACAGTAAAAGAAAAAAAGTGAAGAGAGGGAGTCTGACTTTGCCTTGACATAACTCTATTGAGTTCAGCAGGCTTACTCCAGATTTACACTGGACTAAAGGGAGCTCAGAGTCAAGCCCAATAGATCAATTTACGGTGCTTTTGGAGGCATCAATTTACTCAGTCACTTGGAAAATCTTACTCCCCTACTGCCAAAGATCTGGGGCAATTCACAGTTCTAATATATTTGTGGGCCTGCTCTGTGGTGTGTAGATGTGTTTGCTTAGCAGAATTAGGAATCTGTTAAGCAAATTTCATACAGCAAGCCCTTCCCTCTCTTATGCTCAAGGGCAAAGTAGAAAATAAGATGCACAGGGAATTTCCCACCCCTGTAGAAAGATAAAAAACTAATGAGTGCTGCTGGCCTGTAGCAGACCTGGATGTAGCCTCACACAGCCCTCAGAAACAAACCTAAGAGGTCTGAGTGCTCTTGTTCATGGGGAAGAACATGCCAAGAGCCTGCTGTGAGGAGCCCCGTCCCAACTGGTTGGATTTCTCCCATGCTGAACAGCAGCTTTTCTCCTCTTCATTGGATGGACAGTATTTTTGTTCCTCTATTGAATGTTTTAATATACTACCCTTGTTCTGTAATTAGACAGGCTTAAGCAAGCTTGGTGATGTGGGCAAAAAGGCTGTTTGCTTCCTGTATCAGTGGTGGTTACATGAAGTAAACTTATATATGGTTTTTTGGTCCTCTCCAAGGTATGAATTGCCACTTGGCAAAAAGTATCTGGACACTGGAATGTGTAATTTGGTGCCCTAAAATGTTAATGTCCAAACCCCTGCCACTGATGACACAATATGCTGCAAGAACCAAAGTCTGTTGGCTGAAGCCTGCAGTGGTTTCCTAATTCACACCTGTGCACTGGCAGACAAGCAGCCATCAATCACAGACTCTTGCGTATCCTAGGTACCCTGTTATGGGCAGGGCTGGAAACATTTCTGAGTGCTGATGGGAGAGATTGGGTAAGAAAAAACAACAGAAGAAAAGTAAGAAACCAAAGGTAGTAGATTTATACGAAACAGGGCTGCAAGGGATATTAGGAGGCTGGATTGACTATACTTGTGTAATTCCAGATGAGATTTTAAAAAATCTCTTTGAAATGCATTATGGCCACAGAGCCACAGATACAGTTTTTTAGAAATAAATTACTCTCTACATCTGCTAAATCTTAAAGCACCTTCCCAGAGTGGTAGACAGGAGTTTGAGTTGCTGTACAAAAGTTGCTATATCTTGTTTTATTTGAGTATGTATAAAGTATCTGTATAAAATATTTATCTACAAGATGGATGAGTATATGTGTGCATGATTCTTGTAACACTCTGACAAGAAATGGAATTTTCCTAGAGTAAGACTTGAAATTGAGCTCATAACCAGCTTGTACAACTTTCACGTTTATGGATGGATTTTGTGTTTAAGAAGTAGAAGTAAATAAAAGCAGATTAAAAAAATTTACTGCTATGCAGCTAAATCATCTTTAGAAAGGTATCAAGGCCAGGTCTCCTCATTAGTTTCTTTCTTCATTAGTAGTGGAAGAACAAAGAACAGCATTTACTCTATACTCTAAAGATTAATTGAAGTGGGGGATGGAGCAGTGAAATTGAATTAGTAAATTATTAACCAATTTCTAAGTAATAAGGAATAATCTATTACAGAGGCTATCCCTCCATCTAGAGATTTGTCTCAAGCATTTGTCTTTAGGAGAGATGGAAGGAATAAAGGGATACAGACTAGAGACCATCCATCAAGTCAGTTATTGGAACATGAATAATGAAGACCTTTGAACTTGGCAAATCTTCCAGATCTCTCTCTCTTAACTGTGACTTACAGACTGTTTCAGGGCTGCTACTTAATCTAATAGCCTCTTTTAAATTTTGCCCCCCTCCCCCCATTATTAAAAATATTCCTGTTATAATCACAACATCTGACAGTTAAAGCAACAGTTAACAAGGCCTGAATTTGGCAGTGTGTCAGCTCAGGAACTCCCTCCAGCCTGCAAATACAACTCCACCCACTCACATTTTCAGAAGAGGAGCCGGGTGCCAAGGCAGAGCTGGCAAGGTGGTGGCTGGGGAAGTGGAGGTTCTGGCTTCTTTGATTTCTGAAGCTGCCTATGAACAACCAGGTTCTTTTTTCCTTTTTGAGTCAAACCTCACTTTGATGGCTGGAAGGTTTCCTCATTGGCTGTTTCTAAGATTAAAACTCTGATTTACTTTTAGAAACCAAAATGAGTAACACTAGTGTCCGACTGAAACCAGCAAACTTGCCTCTGGTGAAGTTCTGACTAAGAGGAAGGGTCTGACTCTCACTAAGAATACTTCTCAATAGCCTTGTGGTCTAAAGGTGTTTTGAAGCAACTCACAGGGGTGAGAATTTAATCTGTCCATCGCTCCTGGCATATGGGATGCACTTCCAGCAGGTATGAAAATACTGGGAAGGAGGAGGGGAAAAGGCTTATGGGGTACTCACAGGCATCTTCACCCACTCCAGCTGCCCAGTGGAGGTTTTGGCTGTTCTAAATCCGTCTGGTCCCCTGGTCTGGGAAGGGCTAAAGCCTTTACACCAGGTGTAAAGCTCTGTTCCTCTCTGCCTGTATGGTGGTCTCCTTCTGCCCTGCTTCTTATATGTATCTCTCAGCTCACAGCTGCAGCCCACAATACAGGCACAGTGTCTGCTCAGAAGTACAGATGTGTTTTGTCCCAAGGTCTAACTGTGCTCCACAGTTTATAGGGCCCTATGAATGGCCTTGATAAATTTTAGAGATGGGAGTGGAGAGGCCAGAATTTGGAATTTTTGGAAAACATCTACCCGGTGGTACCTGTGCTGTGCCAGATTTCCCTGGCTGGGCTGCGAACTGGGCTGCAAACACACATTGCTGTCTCTCAGACTTTTGCTTAGGCTTTAGTGCAAGTCCACAAATAAAGTACTGCATTCTTTACTCCCACCTCCAGTGTTAAATGAATAGCAGCTTGACTCATTGTACTCTATGCAGAGTTTTAATGATTTACTTCAGCTCCAAGGGTGAGCCTCTCTCCCCAGCCTCCTTCGCTGTGTGTCAGCACCCCTGTGTCCTCCCCACCCTAGTCCAATGGCTTAGACCATCTTCCATTAATTTCCAGGGCCTGCCAGGCGTGGGAAGTTGCAAGAGGACACAGGTGAAATTGTCCTGTGACTGGGTTCATTTTCACCTCAAATGATGCTCCTCTTGCTCCCTATTAGCCTACAGCTCTTAGCTCACATTCAAGAGGGGCCTGAATCCAATTTCTCCCTTCCTCCCCTCCCTCCTAATGATTGTTGGCTCCGGTTTGTAAACGAGAGAACAGCTACACATCTCAAGCAGCTGGTTCACAGTTTCCTCAGAATATACCCTACGTCTGAAAAAGTGAGAGGAAGCTCTCGGATTCATTCTGTTCAGCTTCACTGTGTAATTGGGCTCTAAACAACGTCAGACCCAAAGGTAGATCCACAGTGATTGCCTGCTGTCTGGCAGCTCTGACTGGTGATGATTTCTCAGCAGAGCTTTCGCTTGGAAAACTCAATTCCTTCTCAAAATGCTCTCATGACACTGTATGCAAAGATGAGCTCCAGTAGCATCCACAGCAGATGCACTTCTGGGTCTGGCTCTCCCATCCCTCACGCCTCGTGCAAAGTTCTGCCCTTCCTCCTGTTGCACAGAGACACACTGCTTCTAGAAGGCATGGACAGGGAGAGCCTGCGCAAAATTGTTCTGACTGCAATGCATGTGGTGCCCTCTCTCAACACTAGTCTGCACTCACTCTTCCTCTGTGATTCAGGGGCAGGCTTAGTGTCTGAAAAATTCTGTTTTCCCCCTCTTATATCCCAAGTCCTTTGAGTTAAACCATTACAAAGGAAGATACAGAGATTGCAAAGGAACAAGGGATTTTCTTGTAATTTTCGCATTTATTTCCTTCTTAAAGATGAAGTTGTATAAAATAAGTGATGTCCTGGCAAAGGCTAGTGTTATGCTGTGCCAGACAATTTTATCACCCTAGCCCATGAAGGCTCTAGTGTACAATATAAAGCTGCTTTGCTTTCCAACACGCCAGTTCTTTTCAGTGCCAGACCTCCCTTAGCGGCGCCAAGGAGTTTTCCTTCAAAATTAGCCCCTCCTCAGCATCCTTCTTCCCTGCCGAAGGTGCCACCGGTGCCGAGCCGGAGCCGCCCCGAGCAGAGCCGTGCGGGACGGCACCGTGTCGGCGACAGGAGGGGGAGCTCGCAGCGCGCCGGCTTTAATCGGCCACTTAATTTAGCAACGCTGCAAAATCACCACTGCGGCTGAGGTGCCCATAGGGCCTTTCTCCACACCTCCTCCCCCACCCCCCACAAAAACAAACAAACAAAAAAGGGAATAAGGGGGGTTTATTTTGGGGTTCAGTTCAGGATGGAGAATTAAAATAACTTAAAGGGGAATTGAGAGGCAATGTAACTGCTGGGAAGTGATGGAGAGGGTGGATCTTAAAATATATTTATGTGGCTAGCAGTGATGAGGATGCTCCCAGTTGTCAATAACACCTCTCTTCTGGTAGACTGGGACAGGTTCAGTGCTGGTGTAGGCTCCTCAGTTCAGCTGAGGGATCAAGGGTTGTGCCCACTTACACTAGCACTGAATTTAGTTGTGTATGTGCTAGGACACGTGAAAAGAGCAAAACGCATGCCAATGGGAAAGTCTTTGTTTCCAGAAGTGAGACAGAAAAGCATCAGCTACCAGTCTCAGCATAAAATCACAAGACTCATCAAGCTCTCCTCTGGAGTGTGAATTCAAGAAAAGGATACTCAAGTCTGTGCTGTTACATGGAGAAATAGGGGCAGAATTTGGGTTCATGCACAAACTTCCTGCCACACCTTTTGGCCTGACCCAAGGCTCAGGCCAAGTTAACATTAAGCTTCTCAAAGTTAGGATGCTTTTCTGAAAAATTCCTCTCAAACTTGGAGGCACCATACTTTTCTTCTTCTGCTTTTGCTTTTGCTATTTTTAGTCTTTTCTCTGAGAAGTCAGCTGAAGGCAGAATCTAGGAAAAATTCCTAACCTGTCAAAGCACTTTCCTGACGATATTTCTCCCCAAAAATGCAGATGAAATTGCAGCTTTCAGAATGCATTTGTCCAGACAAACCTAACACCAGTTTTTATGGATCTAAGCCGCGAGGAAAAACAGAGTTGGTTTCACAGCAGTGGTGAGAGCAGGTTTTCATGGTGGTAGGACCAAGCCCTGCCTGCCGTCGTGCACAGCCTGCTGGTGCAGTACTGCAACCGAGCTCGTCTCTAAAGTGGGCAGTAGTTTTCCTAGTGCAGACAGCCCTGTCGAAAGTTAATCTCCTAATGTTGTAGTGATAAATTGGAGAGAGATTTCTTTTATGGCCCCCCATAAGTGCCTGCATAATTCTCTTGTATAAAATCCATGAAAGTTCCCAAATTTGATATCTGGCAATCTCTCATGAGATAGCTTTTAAAGGTAAAATATCCCTCTCCTTATCTATAAGCCCATGACCCTCATTATTAGTGGAAGCTGAGCCTATGACTGGTAAAAAAGAGCTTACCTGTTGACCTAGAGGAGAAAGAATCTAGAGAGATCAAATATATAGTGCCAAATTAAATAATTTCCTGATGAGCTCTCACAGATAGAGAGTTGCATCTTCCCTTGCTGTGGAAAAGCAGGTTCTCTGCAGGCACAGAAAGCTTTCTACAGATACAGCCCTGTGATACATTTAAACAGAATGAACCTCATTCTTAAACCTATCTAAAAATGTTAGTAGAATCATGAACACTGACCTTAAAATGAAAAATGATTTGCAACCTTTGCAGAGGTGTCTTTATCATAGTGCCATATTTTAAAGTATTTTATCCACTCAGCTACACAATCTTACCATTCATTTGCAGTTGTCATTTTACCTACAAAATAGTTCACTTAATATCCCCCAAAGCAAGAGAAATGTAAGGAGTATTACAAGACGAAAATTATTACAAGTATGTTATATAGAAAGGCTGTAAAGTTCAAACAGAGGGAGTTGTGTGTGCACACCACGTTTCATGCAAATTACGCTTAATAGTTTAACGCTGCATTAAATTTTGCCTCCTGAATAAAAATGCTTCTTTAGTTATTTTTCTAATAATCTATGTAACTTTGGGGAACTAATTAAGGCAAACCATTTCCAATGTGCCTGTTTAGCTGCCTATATCAAGTGGCCTGATTTTTAAAAGTGCTGACTACTGAAGTTATAGCAAATATTTGCATTGCTCACTACCTGGTAATTTTTATGTGGTCAATATAAATTTAGGAGCCCTATGTCAGCTACCTATGTGATACTTGTGGTTAATTATCTTAACTGCAAGACCATAGTTCACAGTAGGAAAATTAAATCCAAGAAACATTTTTAGTAAGCTTATTTCTCCTTTCCTTTTCCTCCTTCTGCTCTAGCAGAAGATAACAACCTGTAAGACTTTCAGTGTAAAAGTGTTTCTGTAGCTGCAGGAAAATGCTGATATTTCTTCCGGGTTGCAAGACAAGCATGTGACACATAATTAATCCACATACGGACAAGGATGTCTTCCAAGAGTGGAAAGGGAGAACTAATCAAGAGCACATATGACACACTGGTTCCAGCACACATGCTTCCCTAGGACTTCTTGGCTGCTTCACATCTGGCTGGCTTGGAGTGCAGGCAGAGCTACACATGACTGCCTGCCTGCTTTCATGGAGATAACTGCTGGTCTGAAGCCTGGCTTTGCCAGCAAGCCTTCAGTTTCATCAGCTCAATGAGTGCTAAAGTGTGGTTTATCTTGCCTGGACTAGGGTTTTGGACGTATTCATTTGCTTCCAGTGAACTAACACTATCCAAAATGAGTGGTTTTGATCCTAAGCCTTTGACTTGCTGTATATACAAGTTTTGTACTGATGTAAGTAACAAAAGTGCTAGCATAATTTTTAATTTTTTTTTTTTTTAATCCAGGGACATATCACAGAGAAGAAAATCCCTGCTGGCAACTGACTTGAAAACTGCATACCAAGACCTTATTTTGACTACTGATACAGATGCTGAATTCTCATTGACTTTAGCAGAGGATCTGCTTTAGAAAGGATGGAGGTGTCATGTTTTATATTACTGTGCTGGCTACTAGAAGCAGCTGTGCTTTCCAGTCACAGGGAGCATTACTGAGGTCTCAAACAGGATGCTGAGGTTCCCATGGCTGAGCACCTCTGGAGAAGTTTAGATTTGGTTTCCCAGGAACTTATATCTTTCTTCAAAATGCAGATGAACAGGAAGACAAACTAAGTCTTCATTTCTGGATGCCATATGTTGTATAAAGATTTACAGACCTGTTCGTAGCAGGTGCTTTGGCAGTGCTGTTTACTGCTTCAATGAGAGACGAAGTAAGATTTTTATATTCCTCTCCCATAATATTTAATGAGCAATATTTATGCTTATGTCAGAGATATGCTTTGAGCCGTGATTATTGTCTGCAATTTTGCACTCTAGTACGATGTCCAACTTCAATACTCAGTGTTATGAGGCACCATTATGAGTCAGTGGTCCTTGTCGTCTGATCTTACAAAACGTGGAGAGTGGTTATGGTTTAGGAGGCTGAAAAGGTCTGTCAGTGTGAGTAGTGAATTATGAATCTGTTGTATTTTTGTGTCCTGAATCTGAAGAACAGCCAACCAAAGCAACATACCTATAATGTATATAAACACACACATAAAAATGCACACACACAGAAACAGTACAGGTATGGAGACAGAAATTCAACTCCATATGTGTGTCCTGAATCAAACATACTAAAATAAATCTCAACCACATTGTCTCAAAAGCATCCCATAAATAGAAAAGTGCTCAGACATGTTTGACCCTGCTAGCAGGGTACCATGCCTCAGCTGCTCTGTAATACCACACTTGAAGTATCTGACTCATCAGTCATGCTGCCTCCCTTGTACAACAGGCCAAGGCGATGGGCACAATCTCCCATCTCATGGGAGTCTATTTGTTGGGCCTTGTATTGAAGGCAGGAGTCTGAGCTCTGTTTCTGAGGGAAAGTGATGACACAAGGCTAATTCAAAGGAAACACAAGGGACAAGGCCTTGGTGTGGCCAAAACACTGTAAATGTATCAAAGTGGAAATTTGCATCACCTCAAGACGAGGACTGATGTACTTTGAAAACTAAGAGCCTTATGGAAACAGGGCATCGTTTCTCTTTAAATATCTGTTATTTGTTACAGATTCAATCAGCACTTCAAAATGCAATTGATAGGCAAAGGTTGAAAAAGTACTTCAGGCTTCCCTCCAATATTCATCTTAGTAGAAGTGTGTTCGAGGTACAAAACTTCCATTGATATCTTTGCACAGAGTCTTTTAATCCTTCTCATGAAAGATGGAAGGAAAGGATAGCAGAGAGTGAGCAACACTCATGTACAGGTTTGTGAGAGGGGGAGAGAGGGGGTTTAATGTCAAGGAAATTTTCAAATCCAGAAAAAAACTATCAAAAAGGGCTTTCACAGCAGCTCTCTTGGGGAGAACAGTTCTTCAAGCAAGTTCTCTTGGGGCTGAATCACACAATTCATTAGAGACAATTGGTGGGTAAAATACTAGCAATGATCTTCGAAAAAGAAAAGTCCAATTTCCACTTCCCATTTTGTCATAAGCTGTCAGGAAGTGTTACACAGTGCTATTAAACAGCTGCTGCTGTTCTTCTTAAAGATGGGTGATGTAATGCTGGTAGAGAGTCTTGCTCTCAGGTGATCTGTGAAGTGTGATGGAAATACCCCTGATCCCCACCCCATAATGCTGTGAAATATTAATTGCCCTGCTTTTCTTTCTGAATTCAAGAAATACCATTTTGTTCCCTGGAGCATTCCTGGGCTGTATTTTAATATTTTTGTTGCAGGGTTCTGTCACCAGCAACTGTCACTTTGAATGGTTCCAGGTCTGGGTGAGGAGGCAGTGGAGAAACGGGAAAGAGGATAGTGGGAGAGAAGATGATGGTCATACAACTAATGAAAGCAGGTTTTTTAATAGCTAGTCCTAGGAACTACTTCAGCATGCTTTTGTTTGACTGCTGACAGGCAGCAGTTCTATAGTGATATTGACACTCTGTTAGGAGATTTGGAAAGGAATTAAGACTGCACTTTAAACAGGGTCTCAATTGCTCTTGTTGACATCCTCCTGATTGATGCCAGCATAGATGAGAAGAGAACCAGACCTTAGGGCTTGTAAAAAGCCCCCACATTACTAAACTAATATTTTTCATGTAATTAAAGCTGGCAGAGTGTTGGTGCTACCTCAGAGAGAACTGAATCAGTACCTGGTCACTTTGGTCCACTTTCCTGCTGTTCTTCAGGCAGCAAAATGACAGTGAGAGGGAGGAGATGTGATGGATGTGTTGCAAAAAGCACTAGAGTGCAAGAAGATGGGGGAAGAGGCAAGCAATTCCCTGCTCCAAAGCACCACCCAGCATTGATTTCTAACTTAGAGGTGCAGCTGAGGCTGTCAGCTCACATCCGACGGAGTTGGTTTGGATGGCCACACTGAGTTGTTTTGTGTTCACTCCACTCCATGAACCCAGCTGATGCTGTGAGGCTTGTATACCTGTGTCACTGTTAGTGCTGGGGGTCCCAGCTGGCAGAACGGTCCTCCCACTCAAGTTATCCTACTTGCAGCAGCTGTGGAATGTCTTTTGTTGCAAGGCATCACTAGGCACATGAGGGGCGAGTCTCTCACTGGAGATGGATCTTGTGGGAAAGTGCAGTGGACAGCCTTGTTCTTTAACAAACTCAGCATCTCCTGGGTTCTTGTACTAAGGAGACATGTTTATGCCTGCACGCAGACAGTAGGTGTTACTTTGCAAGGATTTATATTTTAAGGTCTCACAGTCATTAGTTTCTATTGACTGCCAATTCAGATGGTCCTTTCATCCCACAGCTGCAAAGGAGCTATTATTGGGACACCTTTACCTCTGATCCAGTCCAGCAGCAGACTGTGCAAGCTGACACTCTTAAGAGGAAAGAGCTCACTCACGCTAAAGACAACGCCTATTTTCACAGTATAAGGAATCACATGCCAGTGGGAAGACCCAACAGTTTTCAGGCTTCTCAGAGAAATATTATAAACAAAGCAGAGTAAAAGCAAAGGTGTATAAAATGCCTTGTGCCAGTGCCTTTTAAGAGAGTTGCCATGTGTTATTTTAGTGAAGTCTTTATTCTTTTCTACTTAATGTTGTGTGTTAAAGTTCTCAAAGCTGCTGGCAATACTCAGTGGAATAATTTTAGAGCAACCTTGATAGAATGAGCAGAATAAAGGATTGTTCAAATATATTGTAGCAAGATAGCTTTTTAATAGAACAAGTTATTCAAAACACTGATGGCTAGGGCTTGTGAATGGAAAACATCTCCCCTGTGTTTAATTACCCCAGCCTGTCTTTATTTCCTTTGTATAGTTCCAAACACTGTTCACTTGTGCTGGACGTAGTCCAGGTGGAAAGTTGGTATTTGTTCAATGATGTGTCCTATTCACAGACTGGAAATCCAAGCAGGATAACTACAGCCAACCATCCTACCTGACCTCGCACATAGTGTGGGTTATGCCATTCCCCAGAAAACCTACAGTGGAAGAAATTACTCTCTGCCGCTATTCCAGATCCAGGAAAGCATTTCTGTTTAGAGCAATGCTTAGGCACACACTTAACTTTAATGATATGCTCAATTCCCATTTAAATATGAAGTGCAGCTTCTAAGTTTGCACCTTTGTGGACAAACATTATGGGGTCCAGTAACTTGGTCATACTGAAAGGTGTACTACCCAGAGCAAAGTTAAATCTGATGAGTTTATTCAGAAAAGTCAGATGGCTTGCTGATATGACCTCCAGAGAGGTCAGTTTTGTTTGGGGATTTTCAGGTCTATGGGGCTGCAGTGGTGTTGCCAGTTGCAGTATGAAACTGCTCAGGAACTATAAGTGGTATCCCTTTTCATTTCACTTACTAGAAAGGATATATGAATCAATAATATTTCATTAATTCAGTAACAACCTCTGTTAAACCTCTGAAAAGATAAGAAAGAAGAGAAGCTGATTTTGTCTTAATTTCCAAGGTTTCTTTCACTTGCTTGGGGAATGGAGAAAATCTCTGCTGCACCATAATACCCTACTTAATTGAGCTCTTAGATTAATGTTTAAACTTCATTTGCAAGTCCATTACCAAATCTAATCAGTTACAAAGGTACCATTAAGGAAAGGCTTTTTTTTTCAAATCCACATCTAATTCACATTTCCCCTCACAACTGTCCAAGGCACTGGCAGTGGCTGCAAGTACTGTGTTATAGATATTGTACTTATACCAGGAGGGAAAAAGAAACTGAAAAAGAATATTATCAGTGGAGATAATAACACACAAAATTACATGAAGTTCATATGCTGGTATGAGCCAAAAAGGGATTGGCTAAATCTTTAATCTACTGAAACTTTCAGTTATCAAAGAAAGACAATACTAATGTTTAGCCTCTTTTAAAGTGACAATACCACCTTTGAGAAGGTGTTAGATTGACTGCACTGAAGGCTTTTCCCTAAACCTATTATCTGCAAGAGATGTGCAGCATTATCCACAGCTTCTTCCTGTGACCTGAAATCCTGGCACAGACCAGAAGTTTCAGGTCTGCTTAATTTTCAATGCTCATGTAGTCCTCAGCCTTGTTGCTGATAAATGCTCTTCACGTTCGAAGTGAAGTGTTCCTTTTGAGCTGCACATCAGAACAGGACCACCAACTTCTCAGTACTTTGGATAGCAGACAAGTGCTAACACACGGCTGACCTGACCAAAGCTGAATGGGTGACTTCAAGCCAAAGACTGTCTCTCCCATTACCTAATCCCTGAGACATCCAGACTCCCATCCTCATCAGCACTTTAAAAAAAAAAAAAATCTGGACTTTATTTTTATAACTGTTCTCAGAAGATAAACAAAGCTGAAGTGAAGATCTAGAAATAAGCTGTATGATATTATACAGACACCACTACTTTCAGGCAAATCAAAATTTTGCTGTAGTGTCTCTGTAATTGAGGGAAGCTCTGCCTACCCAGGGAGGTCGGCCCTGAGCTTTGGAAGGAAGGGTTGTTTAGAGGTAGTTGGTAATAGTTGGGGTTTAGTGACCTCTTCTAAATCTCCTGATGCATATATTCATTTCCTAATCCCTATGCACCCTTTGCAGCCTGCTTACCCCATCACCCTAGTAATCTCTACAGAAAGCAGTGATTGGGAAGGAATTTTGGAGAATGCTGAGAAGAAAGTAACCTATTACCACTGTAAAGATAATATGGTGCTATGCTGGCTTGCCTACTGAAACAAGGACATCTTCTGCTGGTCAAAAGCTCTCTAATTATGGACAAGAGAGGCCTTTCCACCAGGCTTCTTGGCTTAAGAAGCACATAGCATAAAACTGTGGAAACTCTAAGGTCTCTCCCATCCTGTAACACTGTCCTGCTGTGTGCCGCTCGGCTTCTCTCTTAGCATAACTTCTCTGGTTCGACGGAAACAGGAATAATTATTGTTGTATTAGCACTTACCTTTGTAGAGCACTTGGAGATCTGTGGATAAAAAAAGCGCTGTGCAAGTACTTCTGCAACGATATGGTGCTGCCTTTCTGTCTCTCTGTGCAGAAAAGAATAAGAGCAAAGAACAAAAAGAGAGGCAGGTAAGAATGATTAATAAATATGCAGCCTACGACGGCCTCTTTCCCCAGGTAAATGTAATAGTGACAATGAATGCAGAGGAGGAGAGGGGCCAGCATATGGCAGAAATGAAAGTGTAGACAATGCCAGTATTATATCCACAGATCCTTGTCTCCATGGACTTCAGTCACCGCTGTGCGCTTGAAGCCGGTCAGAAGAATCCCCAGCAGAGGTATCTGACTACACGCCCTTAACACAGGATCACTCTGCCTGCTTTAAACATGAATTAAAAGGAGGGAGGGAGAGCCCCAGGGTTCAACGTCAACAAGATCTAAGCTACTTGACATTCTCCTTCTGAAATGCCAGCTCTTAAATTATCAAGGCCCTTTTTCTTTCCTTTTTTTTCCCCCCAAGAGCTGTGTATTTCCCCATGTAACAGTGTGCAAACATTTTATCAGCAAATACCAAGGGGGTGCGGTGGGGTGTGTGTGTGTGAAAAATCGGCTATCTAGAACTGATAAAGCAATTTGGCACAGACACAGCAGCTATCACTTTTAAATGGCTACGGGCTTTCCGAGGTTTAACAAGTTGCAGGGATAAAATTTTGGGGATTGGCTGCTGTGAGGGTGAACGGGAAGCTGTGCTCGCTGGCCCGGTGACATTCCTGCCTGCTCCACTGCCCGCGTTACTGGGGCTGTGCCCTGACGGGAGGGGTTGTGCTGCCCTGCCGAACAGCAACAGCCCGTGACACTGTGCTAACAGCATGCTCGGGACCATTACTTAAGTGATAATCTCACTGCTCCTTTGTTTTATGAGGCAATAATCTGATTCCCATGTGCATAAAATGAGGCCAAAGGGTAAATAGTTTGTTATAATGAGGGAACAACATTAAGACTGATGAAAACTAGAGGTCAGTGTTATTATTTCTGTTATGACACCCATTCATTCAATAATCCTTCTGTTCATATCCTAACAGCAGGGATGCATGTCCTGGCTTTTCAAGGCGGTATCTGTCCCCTCATAAAGGCAGATATTATCCTGCTGTCTCTCGTCTCTAACTCGGCTCGTTCTCATTACTATCACATCTGAGAGACTCCCAACATGGCTGTGTGGTGAAGGACTCCTGGAGAAGGACCAGAGACACTAAAGAGACATTATCTGCATGGCCTCGAGGTATCGGTGGCAGGCTAGGGAACTCATCACAGGTTTTCTGTTTCACAACGAGCTTCCCACTTAGAGGATTCTCCTTCCTTTCTGCTGCATTTTCCCCTCCCCGCAAAGTATTTACTCTCTGCTGCCGGTTTACCATTCCCAGCTGGGAAAATATTCCCAGTATGTGTTAGTACATCACTGATGCATTTCTATAGATCTTTCTTTGTTTCTTTTTTTCTTTATTTCTTTCTTCTTCTTCTTCTTCTTTTTTTTTTTTTTTTAAGAAAGAATAGCAGCATAGTTGGTCTATTTAGAATGGATCTGATCATAGCAATATTACTGGGTATTCTTAATCACAGAGTAAAATCAGTAGTGTCAGGCTTTTTCAATGGGAAAAATTTCCATGTGTTTGAAATGTATATAATGATATGTATCATTTTGTAAACCATCTAAATATATAAAACATTTTTATATAGATACTTATTATAATATACAATCGGCAAGTATCCTGGATCCACCCATCTTATTCTCTTGTCACCCAGTTAACCTCCTGCTAGGTAAATTCCTTTTTTATCTTACAACTGGCACATATTCTTCTGCCTGTGGAATATATATATAATTATTATTACTATTACTATCATCATTATTATTACTTAAGATATTAAGTATGTTTTCTAACTCATTTAATGTACAGTATTTGCTATTAATGCCACTTACACACGCAAAAAATTCTTACTGATATTAATAGTGAGGAAATTTGACTTACAATTCCAGTGAAATCAGTGGAAGTAGAGCTGGCTCTAACGTTCCACATCAAATATCTTTACTTTGCATACACTTTTTTTTTTCAGGTAGTCCTAAAGGCCAAGTTTTCAAGAGGTTTGATGTAACAGAGAGGCAGGTAAGACAGACAAAATAGTTCATTTTAGAAAAGGGCATTTTTATTATAGGAGCTATATGAAAACTATTGGGATGAATTCCTTTCAGATCTTCTCGAATATTGTCTCTTGCTTTTAGGGGAAATAGGAAAGTTGAAAACCAAAATTATTTGGTATTGGTATGGTGAAACTGAACTTTATGATGGAAGTCAAGAGTTTCCTTGTTGTGGGAAAGATACTGTACCTAGAGAATAATCCAAATCTTGGCAAAATATCACTTGCTGGGTGGTTTATTTAAAAAAAAAAAACCAAAAAACTTTCTACAGAGTGCAGCGTTTGAACCAATGCAGATGGGCTACCCTGGTGTGCATCCAGATCTATGCCAAAGTAGCTGAAGTCCATTCTATTGACCAGGTGCGGATACCAGACAACTGCATAATGACTGATTGAATGTCAGTGAATCTGATAAAACTTTTACTCAAAATACTCTGTGGAGACTCTCTTTAATTTCAATGGTCTTTGGACTGGGCTTAATATTAATTATTTGTCACAGATGGGAACTTCTAGATGATTTGTTTCATTTGCTAAGCAAATGAAGACATTTGTTTAAGCAAAAATTGAAAGCATAATTTTGAGTTAAGAAAATAAAGAGAATCTGTTTTCCAAGCCTGTCGGTAGGAAAGAATTTAGCAATGGAAACACTCACCCCCTAAAATAAATTAATCTAATGCCCTCTAATATTATTACTAAAGGTAAAGCTATAACTAAAGTAGCAATCTTCTGGTTATTAAAAGCAACTTTCACTCCTCCCTAGATGCCAAAAGCACCAGTTCATCCTCTCCCAGTCATCGATATCCTGTAGTACTAGAATCCATTCCTTTAATTTACTCATGCACAGAAGTTAAGGTGAAAAGGGATCATTAGATATTTGGCATAACCTCCTGTGCATCACAGACCATTAAATTTCTTGCAGTTATGTCTGTAATGAAGCCAATAATTTGCATTTGGCAAAAGCACTGCCTGATTTGAAGATGCCATGAGATGGAGAATTACTTGTTCCTTTGGTCATGTGTTCCAATGGCTGATCACCTTCATTACAAAACAAACAAAAAAGAAAAAAGAAAAAACAAAACAAAACAAAACCCCCAAAAAACCAAAACCCACAACCAAATAAACCCCTTACTTTTTAAATTTGAACTTGCCTGGCTTTAATTTCCAGCCATTAGTCCTTGCTACAATCTTCTCCACTAGGCTGGGGAAAACTATTTTCTGCCTACAACAAGGGTACTTTGTGCTATAATTCAGTGCCTTCAATGTGCTTTACAAGAAGCTAAAGCACTAAGCCTTTGCATCTCTTGCTGCAAAGATTTCTCTTCTTTCGGATTTGTTTCAAATACCCTTTAAACCCATGGACACCAAAACCAGATGTTGTATTCCAATATAACTTGCCACAGTGTTCTACCCAGAAAATCACTTCCTTAGTCCTACACAGTAATCATCAGTTTAGAAGTCCCAGAGTAAGACTGCTCATGTTTTATCATGAAATTACCTTTGGAGCCCAGGCTGAATTGCTTTTCTGCTATAATCTTTTTCAGATCCATTCTTCTACAGGATGAAGTCTGTAACTTTGGCTTGATTCCATACTACTAAATGAATTGCTTTACATTTCACTGCATAAACCCACACTTTGTCAGAATGATCCAGGATTGCTAAATTCTTGGTCAGTTTGTATGAGTGGTCTGTACTAATAATTGTCTTTATGTCATCTGCAAATTTTATTAGCAGTGATTTTATATTCATTTCCAGGGCATTATTTTAGAGATGTTGTATGCCCTTGATCCTAATGTTGATGCTTACAAAAACCCAATAGAAGTCCCTCAATACCATGTCATACACTTATTATTACTTTTTGAGCTCTTAGTAGTGTGTCTCCCAGTCCACTGTAGGCTAACCCTGTGGAAATTGTATAATGTTAAATTTAAACAAAATGGCATGAAGCACTATGTCAAACATACCAGCTGGTAAAAATAACTACATAGCTATAAAACATTCAGTTTGCTTGACCTGTTTTCCACAATGTCTGTTGATTGACAATTACTATATTTTGGCCCTCCAATTCATTATTAATTGAGCTCTGTATCATCATTTTCTTTTT
>WEKY01007429.1:42784-63157 GCA_013390045.1 Picathartes gymnocephalus
TTTTCTCCTTGTGATTGAAACCTGCCCAACCAGTCTGTACATCATGTGGTGACCCTGGATCTTTGGGGTGACATCTACTAATGACCAACGTAACAGTTATGCAATTTATTATATTATATATATGCAAACCTAATACAGGGCAAATCTCATATATAAAAGATATTCATAAAGCTTCTGTAAAAGTCAGCTTTGTAGCAATTGAACTTACAGGTGCTCCTTAAGATCAGGCACAGCTCACCATAAAATACCAGAGGACACAAGGTATGGTTACAAATGTCTGGAGAGCCAGCCAGGACTGTGGCTTGTGCAGTCTGGAGATGCTTGGTGTCGCTAGCACAGGCTCAAGCTCCAAAACTGGAACAGACTGTCCTGCATCACACCGGGACCCCTTCCAGCATCCAAAGCAGGCAGGACCATGGGAGAATTCAGGTAGCTCTCTCTTCCCAGTGACAGGCTTTCTGCAGCTCCTCTCCATACATGTTTGGGTGGGTTTTTCTGCCTTTGTACTTCTTGACACAGATGTGTATTAAGTACTTGCTGGCCCTTCTCACAAGGGTTAATGTGATGTTTGCTCTCTCTCTTGCATTCATCCCAAAACTAAGTGACACAAAAAATTAGCATTAAAAATAACAAGGTGCCTGAAGATATTAATGCCTTTATTAAACTGTGTACACATCATAAGACATACTAGCAGTACTCACAGGCAACTGATGCTATCTTTTGTCCTGTCCTATCTACAAGTCATTGCAACTCTGAGTCTCAATTTCCCCAGTTTGTACATAACTAATAAACAGCCATTAGCACCTGGTGTATTTTTATTCTGTGCTTGAGAACAAAAAAGTAGTGATAAAAATAGAAAATCTCCACTGGGAAACAAACATTAATGCTACTTAGCATTCTGAATAAAACCAGAACTTGTTGGAACCCTACAAGTATAGATAGCTGATGTGCCAAGAGTACATCATGAACCTCCCTGAGCTCAGTCAAGGTTTTCCCGGTTTAGCTGGATAGAGCAAAGCTTACTTTTTTTCTTACTTATATTTATTCAGCATGAATATCCATTTAAAATTGCCTGGATCAGGGCTCTGATTTGTTTGCAGTGGCACTGGTGGAGAAGCTCTAACTTGAAATTAGGCCTGAGGTGCCTACCAAAAATCGTGGGCACGGAACACCTCCTGAGAACACGTGTGGTAGCAGGAATGTTGCAAAATACCACAGGTAGCTCCACAGATGAAGGAAAAGAAAGCCCAGTGGTACAGTCCAGGGGATTAGGAAACCATGTGTCCTATGATGAAGGGCCATGTTCTACATTCGAATGACAAGGACAGTGTATGATCCAGATGATGACGGACAGAACAGGAAATACTGAAAGACAATACTGTAGTCATCAGCCTTGCTACCGGAGGTGCTGGGAGCTTGTTTCTCCACTGCCAGTCTTGTTTGTATTAGGCAACACAGCTTTTTGTACTTTTAAAGAAAATAGAAGCAGCAATATGGTAATGCAAGGTCAGCTGCAATCATATATGGTATTGGTGGTTATCTGGAAACACATGAAGCAACAATCTCTTTCCTCACACCAGCTCTGTCCTGCCTTCTTGTGTAAAAATGGCTTGCAGATGAGGAGCTGAGAGTGGGTTTATTTTTCTTTTCCTCTGTGCAATTCTTTCGTGACTTGTGCAGCCTTATGTCTTGAAGAGTAGCTCCTGCAACGTTGATCTGTTCCCACGAACAGTTCTGAAGGCAGAGGAAGTGGAGGTGCCACTGTGGGAAGCACCATCCCTGCACCTTCTCCAGGTTTTAAAGGAGGTGTTGGACCAACAGTTCGGAGAAAGAAGTGGTGATGGCCTTCTCCAGTTCTTTCATGGTTTGTCCAACACTCACAGCAAGGACGACAGCAGGAACATCTACCAGGCAAGATGTGGACCAGATCTATCTAGTGTTGGTCCTAATAACAGGTTGTCTCCAAACAGCAGAAATACCCTCCTGCCTCTGTTTCTCTGCCTCTGTGGGAATCAATTCTTTGTGACAGATTTAAAAAATAGTTTTAAGGTAGAACAGTCACTCTCCTTTGATGGGTGGTACATGAAGCCTTGCAGGTGTGAGAGCTGCAGCTCCTGCAGGTGCTGGTGCTGCTGGCGTGGGCAGCCCATGGTTTCTGTAGGTGTGCAGCCTGTGCAGGGACAGCTGCCACAAATTCTTTTCATGGGAGGGACAGGAAACTGTGTTTCTGTAGCGCAGTGGAAAGCAAACCATTCACTGCTGTCAGGGTTTCATCTTCTCACAAATAAGATCTTTGTTTAGAAATGTGGCTTTGTAGTTCTGTGAGAACCGGTAGAGTTCCACTTCCAGGAAAATATTAATGATTAACCATAATAAGTAAAGGAGGATGAGACCTTTGTGGCGTCTGCTGAGAGATAGCAGTTGTTTTATCATAGCTGACAAAAATTGCAAGCCTGTGGCCTGTGAATGCTGAGTTCAAACTTCCACTTACCCAAAACCAAGCCACATGTCACATTGTTATTCTCCAAATTTATCCAGAAAATTTCTTCCCTCCTTGTAGTACATAACCCTGGGGATTCTTACCCCAAACCTCCCCTGGCTCCCTGCAGTAGATCAAGGGGTAAGGACTCAGATTTGCCCAGATTCAGTGAAACTGAGCTGTAAAGTTTATTAATTTTTCCAAGGTTGGAATTAGTATCTGTTCTCCCTCCTTATTCCTCCTACATCAGCACCAGCTGTTACAATGTGTATTGCCCTATAAAACACTTTTTGTTGGATTCTGGTGCCCTCAGGTGCCCTTCCCCTCCCCCATCCTCCCAGATGAACACCTGTGAGAGGCAGATGGTACAGCTAATCCAAAATATATTTCTTGAGTCCATGTAGAGAAGCTGCCAAGCTGCTGATTTTTTGGCACCATGCCTTGTGGCATCCATGGCTGGTGAGAGACGCAGATGCTGCCTGAAAATAGCTGAAGAGGAAATTCTCCCAGTGTCTCCAGAGGTCCAGGGAAGGCGGCTGCTGCTGCTGCTGCTGCTGCTGCAGGGTTCACGGGCAGATGTCCCACCGGAACCCTTGCCGGGAATGCCTTGTGAGCTGAGCTTCTTCTTTCATGTCTTAATCATCCCTTCCTCCAGCTCCACTTCAATGGACTCCATGGACATTGCCTTGCCTTGTTGCACCGAAGGATGAGATGCCATTTCTGGTTGGCCACGGCCTGGCAAAAGGAGGAAATGTGTTTGCAGGGAGCTGGGAGCTGTTGCTGGGAGCTGCCTGCAGGCTTTTTGTCCATGCACATTCAGAGACTCCAGCAACAGACATATCTGTTCATTTGTTTTCAGAAGAGGTAAGCACTGGCACATATTTATGTCTGCCAGGGGTATATAATACTCACTCTCTTAACCACTGAGCTTGTCAGAGTGGTTGCATGGGTGAGCAAGGGCAACTCCTCAGCAGCCAGCACCCGCAGCCCTTTGCGCTGCAGTGACAGGGTCCCTGGGACAAACAAACCACCACCAGCAGTGGTTCAGCTCCTTCCTGACAGCTTTTCCAGCATGTGGTTGTACCTGGGAAGTAGCCTGGTTCCCACATGAAGAAATGAACTCTGACTGGGGTAGGATTCATGCCTAAGCACAGCCACAGCAGCCACCCTGACATTCAGCTATTCATCAGGGCCTATCACAACTGAAGCTGGAGGCCAACAGTCATCAGGAAAAGGAGCTGAGACCAGTGCACCACATAAGGCCAATAAAAAATATCAAAGAGTCAAGATACTGTGCTCTTCCTATTATGTGGGGCTTCAGGGCAGTGTAAGTCTTTGCACTACCTGGCTGGTTCTGAAAGGCACATTCTTATCGCCCAGGATCTGCCAAACACTTTGTGGGCAGGAAGGAGAGCACAGTCCTTGCCTGAAAGGGATAATGGTCATTGGCAGACTAGCAGTAAGGAAAAGGAACAATTAAGATGAAAAACGCATGTCAGTGTTTGAAAGTGTGTGGTTTGCCCCAGTATGTTCTGAGAAACAAGAAGAAAATTATAATTTTCTTTCCACTATTTATTTTTCACAAGTTCTATAGCCTTAAGACCTGTAACTCAGGGTCTAAGCTCCTTCATTTCCAGTATTCAGTTCTTTGATGCACGTTTTGCAGAAAAATACCTCTTGCTCCTTGCCCCCTCTTCCTCCTCCTCCAAAACCAGAGCACTACAGCCAGCTCCTTAAAAACTCTGGGGTACCTAACCCCACTGGGATCAAATAGGCTTAACTTGATTTAGGTGCCTGAATACCTTTAAGGATCTAGGCTTTAATCAGCTCATTTAATGAGCTCCTGTAGTCAAAATGCACAAACAAGGTCTTAAAGCCAGGGGCTCTGAGACCCAGTACAAACCAGACTTTTCAAATCCAGACACCAAGGCAAAGGGTCAGGGAAAGCCCCAGGAAGTAGTGCTGAGATGGCTGCAGGTATCCCTTTTCCAAAGCAGAAACACTGTGTCTGCACTGGGTGATGCAGTAATGATCAAAAAAGAGCCATGCAGTATTTGCAGCAGACCTGCTTTCTGCACTCCCTGTAAGGCAGCCCCTCCTGCTTCTGTATTCAAAAGGAACCTGATTTCTTGCTGAAGAGCAGATGATCCAGGAACAGGAAGGCCCCATGGAGAATTTCAGCTGTCCCAACACGGTTTTGGAAAAATCCTTCTTCCCGTTAAAGGACACAAATAACAAATCAACAAGCCACAGGCAACAGGGGCTCGAAGGAACTCACAGCTGTGGCTGCTCTTGCTGCCTTACCACAGAATGGAAAAGAAGCTCCCTCTTATAAATAATAATGCTACTCTCATTACCACAGAGTTTGCACACCAAACCCACTCTACTACAGAGAATAACTCCTCCAGGTACTCTATGAACAGAAAACAAAATTAATTAAAGAGAAGAAAAAAGGTGCCTTGTGGATGGAGTTTAAAAGAAGAGTAGATGGTACTATAAGCAACAAGAGGCAGTATTGCTGCTGCAGCAGCACAAACATAAGTCTGGGCTGTGGGTTTTGGTGTCATAAGAAGAGACAGGGAGAAATTTTAGTAGGAAAATAAGACTGGTTTTTTGGCAGTTCATGAGCAGCCTGCGGGTATGAAAATGTAGATGACGAGGGCTAAACAGAGCTATGCTATAAATGGTGGCAGTGCCAAACCCAAGGCTCAGTGAGGACTCTGCCCTCCTGAGCAGATGGCAGCTGAGCACGAGGACACAGACATACATGGCAGCACCCAGCCTCTCCAGGAAGTCACTTATCTGCTACCTTGCTCAGGAGGTCTGACACAGCCATACATACATGATTCATGATTGGGTTGCTTTATTGAAATGCAAATAGGTGTTATGAAAATACGAGATAGTCCTCTATGCCTTTCACAGAGGATCTTGGCTTTGATCATATAGGAAATCAAAATTTTATATTATTTTATATTATTCAACATTTCACTGCCTCCGGACTGGCTGAGGGATCTCAGGAGCCGTTTCTGAAAGTCATATTGGGCAGGGTAACCATGGGTCCATGACTTAAAATAGTCCTGCACCATGATAACAATTTTCACTGTGTGTTCATCTAGGAAAAGCCATTTCTGGGTATTATTACATAGAAGGGTACAGTGATTCTAATTTATGTGTGTGACCTTGGAAAATGAAGAGGTAGTTTAACAATGTCTAATGCAGGGGCTGATTTCCACAATAATATAGACAGGTGATAGTAACAGTTCATAGTAATGGTTATCCATGGAGTGTCAAACTCCTGGATTTACTTTCTCAAAGAAATGTTGAATGAGCTGGAGATATGAACAGAGGCAAAGAGTTGGCTCCACAAGTGGCAGAGGTGTCTGGTGCTACTCTGTGCTCCTCAGGCAGGACTGGGATGTAGAAACAGCTTTGTAAGGATTGCAGCATTACATGAGGCAACAGAGAGCCCTTCTACCTGACCACAGCATGACCCTTCAGCATTGCCTGCTGCACCTGAATATGCTCCACTTTAACCCACTACAGAGCACGGTTCACCTGCTTTGGTGATTATCAGGTGGCAGTGGGCCTTAATACTGTGGCAGTGTCTGCAGGATACCTTAGAAGGGGCAGAGGGAGCTGGGATAACCACCTCTTGACTAAGGGCGGTTCTTGGAGGAGCTGACACTTCTCTTTTATTCAAGTGCCCGTTGCCAGGCCTAGGGCTGTGCTAGGTTTTGGCAGCAGGCCTTCTTCACAGCAGCTGCTTTAGAAATCCTTGCATATTTCTTAGATTGCTCCCCATTCAAGTCAGCACCAGTGCTCACTCCAGCCCTTCTCTCACTCTAAGTGAGAATGCTCAGACCAACAGATCTGGAGAAGAATAAATGGCAGCAAGCACTTTTCCCTGGGCACTTGTGGAAGCATCACTACACCTGGCTGTACTCCAGGCTACTGCTCTCGGTAAAAGCCCCACTAATTTCGAAGCTTCTAGTCCAACCCTCAAACTTCTGACAGAGCAGCTTGGATGAGAAGCACCTGTTCCTTCAGAAGCAGCCAAATCCTGCTGGCTAGCCTGATCCCCTGCTTGCTGGGGTGGCAGGATTTCTCAGGTTAGGAAGGTACCTGAATCCCAGTTTGGCACTTCTACAAATTCTGCAAAGTAGAAACACAGGAGCAATGCTGAACTCTTGAAATCAAGGACAGCTGGGGACTAAGGCTGAAGAGACGTCCTTAGGGTGCAGATATCTTAAAAACCTGTCCCGTCTGCATTTCCAGGAAAATATTCTCCTTTCAAGATAATCCTCCACGGTTTCTTTTCATTCTAGCAGTGCCCAGGGTGTTTGGTAAATGTCACAGCACTTCCAGTGAAAAGAGGCATTAGTGCAAATCATCATCAGGCCCGAGGGTTCAAATCCTCCCTCCAGGTACATCGCTGTGACCCTGGCTCCACAGGACACTGCTCCAAGCATAAAATGGGCAGTTCTCTGAGGTCAAGATGGATTAGAAATTCAACTCAAGCTCCACTCAGCTGCACTGTAACCAGTATGGGAATCCCTGCGTATGTATTCACCTTTTAGGTTAGCTTTCACTGTAATTAATTTCCTTTTATAATCTCCATTTCATATTTACCAGCACCAGATTCTGAACTGATGTAGATCAGCAGTGATGTATCGCTGTTAAGTGAGTGGCATTATTTTATAGCTGTTGAGAGGATGGCCCCTAGCTATTAATTTTGCCTTTCTCCTCTCTCTTGACAGGAATAGTCTCTTTTAGAATTTGAGACTAAATAAAAAATCACCCCTTGGATAGCTGAATCCTGTAATTCCCTCCTGGCCTCCACTTCTGCGTGCTGCCAGTGGAAATGAAGAGCGCTGAGCACCTGGCAGGATCAGGCCCTCGGGTGGCTCAGTGGCTGTGCCAGCCCTCTAATTCTGGGGGAATGATAATAATCGGGCTTGCACCAAGTGTTGACACATATTTATTAATTGCAAGGTGTGGCTGGCTCTGCACTTTGCTAAGACAAACACTCGCAGAACAATGTGCACAGAGGAGGCTGGAAGCCATCCAGCCATGTGTCAGCAGCAGCTGAGAGGGGAGGAAATTGCTAACTGTCCCACACAAGGAGGCAGGGCACTCAAAATCCATCTGGAGATGGAAGGATCTCCTTTTCTTGGGTTCAGCTTTCCTTCTGGAGAAACCTTTCCTGTTTCACCACAAAGCCCCTGACCTCGCCGCGGCCCCAGCAGCTTGTGACACAAGACCAAGATGACACAATTGGAGCCAGGCTTCGTGCCAGGGCTGGCAGTGATTTAGTGACGCTCCTAGAGAGCAGGGGGAGGAAGGCCCTGGCCCACGGGCTGAAGGTTATTTGAGCAGAGTCATATATTTAAGGTAGGAATTACATGAATTCCAGAGTGGTAGGAAGGGAAGGGAGCCTGCCTGCCTGCCTGCCTGCCTGTGGAGTGGCTTATCCTACAGAGATAAACTGCTGCATGCTCAAGGCAGAAACCAGCAATGAGACTGGGACAGAGAAGAGCTTTCATTCTTACTTTTGGTACTAAACTAATAAGTAACAAGTGACTACACTGAATTTATTTACTGCCCTGTAAGTGGGGCCCAGTGACTCGCTGCTTTTAGTGCTTTCCTTTATCAGTGATGGAGTTACCCTTTCTTGTGAGCAACTGCTTTCCTTCCTTTTCCTTCAGCCTGAGGATTTACATAGAGCAATACCAGATAAGCAAAGACAGTCCAAGACAGCTCACTGAGTTTATACCTCAGCTTTGGTTGAGTTATTCCTGGCAAAACTGCAGCTAGCTTGAATACGTCTGTGGGCTCTTCCTTACTATGCCTCTGCCTGCTTTTCCACACAGCTGAGAGCACTTTGAAGCTGCACTTACTCATGTCACTTAGAGCAATTTTCAAAGTCCACTTAACTTATCTGCCCTGTCATAGCCCTGACCAGCCTGGCACTAATCGGGATGTTCAAGAAATATCAGCCAGTTACTCACAGTTGTCTGAATCAGTGAAGAGGAGAAACTTCCTTTCTCATTTTAAGTAGTTTCTATATGTCTCGAGATGTGTTACAGAAACAGAAACTATACCTGATAAAGTGCCAGCATTAATCCATTTGATGTATTTAAGTGCGGCTGTTTAACAGCAACATATCAAGTTAATGTGATACTGATGGAATAAGAAATGGCATCAGAGGGTTTCAAAAGATTTCTTATCACAAGGAAAAAAAAAGGATTTTGACTTCCCATTTCATTTCTCAGTGAATGAGAACACCTTTGCTATTTACATTATTTACTGTTTACCATAGTAGAGTCACTACTGAAAATCAAAGTGATTTGCAGAGCCCTGCCAGTTCTTTTTATATCTCCTTTGCTGACTCAATAAACATCTGACACTCCAGTATTGTAACTAAGTGTACTGATTCTGCCCTTATTGAAAACATCTTTCTTAAAGAAAGGAATTGTTCTGCTGCTGCTTAAAAATGTGATTTGTCTGGCGAAGCATTTGTAAAAGCTTTTTCCCTTCAGTGTTACTGTGGCAATTGTAAGCAGTTAGGCATGTATAGTAACTTGAGAAGCTATGTGAAATCTTCTGATATGCAAATGCACTGCTGTATACATGGCAAAGAAGAGTTTTGGGTGCATTTACATGAAACAGAGTTGCAATAACAAACTATTCCCTTATATGCCACTTTGAAACAGAACTTGATCCTGAAAAATGATGCAAAGTAAATATTCCAAAAAGCCTGTGGTAGTAGGGAAATGGTTCTGAGCTCAGACCAGTTCTGCCCCAGGCTAGTTCTGTTTCTCCTGATATAGCCACCTATAAATAAAATAGAGCAGAATTGAAGCCAAGGGGCCTGAGCAAGGTGCAGCAAGAGAAGATACAAGGGAAGATACTGGTAGCAGCTGGCAAGGACAGGGCATTTCGCATCTCACCCATCACTTGGCAGAATCAAACTGGATGGATGTTCCAATGGGTAAAAGGTGGCCTTCCAGTCTGAAGAGGACACTTTGCATCTGGTCCATATCTGATCTTACATACACATTCTGGCAGGGACAAGACAATGGGAGACTGGAAAGAACCCAGTTCTAGGTCTAACGCAACACCACTCTGGTGTTCTTGGATGGCAGCCACAGGCGAGTCTTCCAGGTAAGCAAGGAACACAAAGGAATTTATGAGCACATAAATCATGGGAGTTGAGGATGGGAAGGGCCACTGGAGGACTAGTCAATGCAGGCCTATTTCCTACAGGGAATTTCCCAATTGACAGTTTTAAGAATCTCAAACAATAGGGCTTTAACTTTCCTTTGGAAGCAATTCAAGGTTGTTAGGGACCTATCAGAACCTTTCAGAATCTCTGTGTGTTTCATGAGACTAACACTATTATATAGATTCCAGCAGCTCCTCCTGCAGGCTTTTAGATCCAGATTTCTTTTTTTGCTATTTATTCCAGGCTTATTCTATAATGAAGACCCAGAAATCCAGAAGTGGAGGTAGTCTCTTCAGGTTTGCCTACACTGTGGGTTTTCCCATATTTCCTCTCAGGTAAACTGAGTCAACAGGAAGTGGTGTTGTGAAATGTCCCTGGGTGAACAACCTGGGTTACAGTGAGCTGGGGAAATGTATTAAAATAATGGAACAAGAAAGCCTGCATGTAGCATTGTTGTGGGATGGCTGCAATGTGTTTTAGTTACCCTCTACCATAATGTAGTCTGTGTAGCAGGTCCTTAAGATTTGAGCCACTTCCACAAATTGCTTCTAGAAGCTAGGCTGAGTTTCAATAAGGCAGATCACATCTTCAAAAGGCTTTCCTGGTCTGCAGTAGGCAGGCTATTCATCATAAGCTACTCCACAATAGATTCCCAAAGAAGAAAGAAAGGGCACGCAGAAAGATTGAGGAAACCACCTCTGCCTCTTACATCTGAGGGTAAGACTGTTAGAACAGGAACAGAGACCTGCCTGTACTTAAATTCCACTTTGTGTTCTCTGTAGAGATGAATAGAGTCTGTTGGCATTTTGCAATGACTGTGAGGAATTTTAGTGGTTAATTATATCCTCTGTTTCTTGCCTTGCTATCTCTACGCACATTCACACAAGTCCTAAAAGGGGTTTACTGTTCAAGTGCCTAGGCTCTGGGCCAGGAGCAGTGCCTAGATAGAATACTGTGAAACATCTCCTCATATGCTGTGATAAAATGCTTGGGGACATACTATAAAGGGCTATGAGTGTGCCTGCAAAGTCATGAAATGTTATGTCATCAGTCCTGCGAGCACCGCAAGGTTGTGATCTCAGAGCAGGCTCTCAGCCAGAGTGGGAGAGGAACAAATCTAAACGGCATTAAGCATTCAAGGACTCTGTCACCGTTAGATGGTTGTACATTTCAACTGGCTGAGCCAAGGGTGGGACAGAGGTTCTTGGCCAAAATGTGCAGGTTAGTGAAGTGGGAGAAGTGGGGGAGTAACACAGTGGGTTAGAGGAAGGAAAGGGTGAAAAGCGGGTGACATCAGTAGTGGCATAGTGGCAGGACAGGGGGAGGCTAACAGAAGATTCCCATGTGATATGCTTAACTATTTCTTCTTGCCTGGGTTGATCACTTGGTGTGTGAAAGGGAAGACAGTGGTGTGCCGCTGTGGTGTGCCAGGTGAGAGTCAGGGAGTGGGGGAGGAAGGGGATTTGGGATGTGATGGTTTAGTCACGGCTGGAGGAAGAGGGCCAGTGTTAGCCTAGGGTTTGTTGGAATTGATCACCACCCTTCACCTTCCCTTTCACATCACTCTCACCACCATTTAAGTGACAATGCTAATAAAATGTAAAGAAGGACAGACACTTTCTATAGAGGTCTCTTACCCTGGACTGGCAGTCTGCACATCCATGCTCATGCACAATCTGCTCTCTTCACACATCTCTCCCTCCTGGATTACAGGGAGATCCTTGCTTACAAGCAGGGATGCTCTTGGGGCCCAGCTACTGAGGCTGTTCCCTGAAACCCTGGCCAGGTGAGGGGAGAAGAGCAATATAGTTAGCTAAGATAGAAAGCACTAAACACACCCAGTGCTGAAATAGCAGAAGGGAATTACCTCCTAGCTTCCCTCAGTACACTACAATTCTCTGACAAGGTCTCACCAGATACCTTGCCAGTCCCAAAGTATTCAGCAGTCTTGACTAACCTGAGGCAATCTTAATATAATATAGTTTAGTAGGAATGATCCATGACAAAGCCCTCTCTCACCCATCAGGATTTGACAAGTAGCACAAACCCTGCCAGAGTCTGACTTTTTTCTTTACAAAGCACTTCACCTCCAAGCTCCTGATTGAGAGCTACAAGGTGCCCTGACATGTTCTTGCTCCAGCAGTTCATTAGCTGTGTCTTTCCGCAATGATTGCTGTATTGCAGTATTTCTTCAGGGCTTCCTGGCTCTCCCCAGGAGACAAGGAGATGCAGGATCAGCGGTGGGGCGGTGCATCGGGCAGCGCAGTCGCGTCCACAGCGGAGCTTTGCTGCTGATTCCAGCAGATTGCAGTCGTGAGAGAGCTGCACTTGAGTGCAAGGCGGCACTGAAACACAGGCTTGGCCGTCTGGCCAACGTGGTTGCAAAGGGATGTGCAGGTACTGATCCATTTTGGCATGGCACAAAAGAGAGCGGGAGGGCAACCGGAGGCCAGTCAAACCAGCAGAGAAGCGTTAATCCTCACTCACAGCGCACTCTTAGTGAGCAGAGCATAGGCTGCGGTGTTCATACCCACTGCAAACTGCACTGTGTGGGTGCAGGGAATTTCAGTGAGGACAGAGCTGGGCTTGCTGGCAGTCTTGTGCCAACAGGCTCTGACAGTAATAGCAAGTGTGGGAGATGGGAGGCATGCTGTTAATTTCTGTGGGTTTCCTGAGACCAGGTCCTTCCTCTCGGCTTTTTGTCCTCCTCCTCCCTGGTACTGGGTCATAGCGACTCCTTTGGAGCAAGTTCTGTTCCTTCAAATAGCTGTGAACACCGTGGCTTGAAGATCTGGTTTGGATAACTTCATCTGCACACTAGTAAGCTCAAATATTCACAGGGAGGTCCTTCCTTGCTTAACTGTCAACGTGTACAAACCCCTCTGCCCGTGTATCTGTGTCACAGTGGCCGAGAAATATGAGGCAGGAGAGGGTTAACTTGCTGGGGGGGGCGGGGGGTGGTTTTCAGGCAGAAGGGAGGAGCAGGGTAGTATTTCTGTATTAACATGCAGCTGGTTAATGCAGCTGAATAGCCCTGGCTCAGCTGTTACCTTTCTCAAAGCCAATGGCAAATGATGAAAAACCGTGGTAATATCTATTAAAAGTTTGTGGCAGGGGCCTGCTCAGTGGGAGCTTTTCTATCTCACATACAAGGGATGATTTAGAACAGAGAAAGATCCCCTCGAGGGGATTTTGTGAACCATGCAATGCTAATTAACTCCATTGTTGTGTTTTGTTGTGAACATAAGAGTCCCTCTGGGACTGCAGCACTCTTTCCTCCTGCAATAGATTTCCATTTTGCACCACTGTATAAAATCTTCTCTACATCCCATCAGCAAAAGGGATTAACAATAGGGAGAAGCATATGTGCATAGTTTTATGGGGTTCTAGGGAGGAATGTCTCTCCCTTCACCTCCCAGATGCATTCTCAGTGGGGGTCATTTTGTACATCCTTGCTTTCGCTGTTTCTTTAACCTTGAATTAAGAACAAGTGTACATCAGACCCTGGGTAGCATCTCCCTTTGATCTTTAGCATATTCAAACCACTTCCGAACATGCTGTGCTAGAGTTTGTTTTAGTGGTTGGGCTGTGCGGGCAGAAATGCAAAAGTTTAAAAAAAAAGAAACCCAAAACCCTGCCCACCCAAAGAAATAAAAAAAAGCCATCAACACCAAGAGTGAAAGCACTGATGAATGAGTGATTTGCTCATATACAGTACATTCTGAAAGGAAAGCAAGAGAATAAAAGCTCTCATCTGTTTGAAGCCCTTACTGGCTTGTGCCAACAACGTTCAGAAGAAATTTGACTCCCTCTGTGCTGGATCAGCTCTTCATTTTCTGGACTTCTGGTGTCCCACTTCAGTTTGCCCTGACCCTCTTCTCTCTGCTCACTCCTTTTGTATTGTACAAAGTGGATCCCGACGGGCCCTGGTGCTCTGGTTATTAAAATTTAGCAGCAATTTCAGTGAAGTCAGAACAAGGATAAGAACGAGATCTTTCAAGTGAATCAAACGGCTTCTTAATTTTTCAACTTCAGTCTCTGGCCTCCCTCCACTCTGAGAAAGCCCAGATCTTCACAGGGTATCTTGGATATTCTCTTCTCTCCACTGCCTTAACTTTTAGCTCTGTACAGCCCAAAATTTACGGAGTAGTGATTCCTGCTTTAAGCAATTCTGTTGTTTCATGGCAAGAAATACTTAGCAAGCTGTCCCAAGGGAGTGGCTATTAGTGTACTGGAGTCTTACTTATGTCCTCTGGATGGTACTGGAACTGCATTGGGAGCTACCTGCCACCAGCTGTAATGGAAATTTTGTATGAACTTGACTAAGAGAAGTAGGGATTTGCAAATAAGAGACTTTTTTGTGCACCTTATAACACTGTCATTTTTTAATTCATCCTGGAATATATTTAATTATAATCAGGGCAATTTTTGAGTCTTCTGAATGAACAGCTGGACAGATATTTAACAGCACCTTGAGGAGTGTAAATAACACAAGTCATAGAGGAGCCCAAGCACTACTGCCTTTGCAGTCAGGCCCCTGAGGGTATGACTGCTGTCTCCAGACCCAAGTGGAGCTGCTGTCAATGGGAGACACTGCAGCTCAGCAGAGACCCATCTTCAGTCAGCTAAGCACAATCCTGTGTATATTAAACAGCTTTATCAGGGATCCTGTGGGGATGCTCATCGAGGCAACTGCCTCTGTGGCATTGGTACTAGACTGATGAAGTAAAATTTTTCATGTAAAGCTTCCTGTTCTCCCCGCAACATCCCTCTCTTTACTGCCAACTCCTTTCTTTGCTTTCCAAAAGGAGGGGAATCAATTAAAAATATTTATATTGCCTCTACCCCAAACCTTCCAGCAGCACCACAGCTGGATGGGTTTTGTCTTGGAGTAGTGCATTCAGTGATCCCTGTAGAAGGTGCTCCAGGCACCCTTTTTCTTCAAATGCTATGACACTGTCTTACACTGTAGGCTCTTGAGGGTTATTACTGCATCAGTTGGAGCTGTCTATTGCTATAGTGGTCTGTAGAGCATGCCAGTGTGTGTACAGCAACATTCTGAAAGGACACTGAGAGTCATTCTTTCTGAAAATGCTGCGTAATCTTTTCTGCGTGAGTGTTACAGGTCCATCTAAATACATATTTTTCTCCTTTTCTTTGCCGTCCCTTTATAGAAATTGACAGAATCAAAAAGGCAAAATTCAAGGGGAGAGTCTTGCCATTCTAAAATCCTTAGCTTACTTCAAACACACATAGTGTTTTAGCGGCCTCAACTTCTTCTCATTCACATCTGTGTAAAAGGTTTATCCCACTCAACATCCAGAGAAGGAATGGTAAGAGCCATTCCATTTTTGAGACACATTTCCAGTGCAGTGCTCTCATTAGGATCAAATTTGTCAAATCCTGCTGCTTTTTTTTACCCTCTAGTTTATATAGCTACAAGGGGAAATTTCTGTGAACAGAAAACAATCCCACAAGTAAATTTTTCTAGTCCACTCTGTAAGCTGATCTTCCTTTATCACTCGCTGCCCACTGTCTTGTTAATGAGCAGGAGGGGAGAGCAGTGAAGGCTCTGCCAGCATGGTCCTCATCATGCCAGACTGACAAATGTGCAGTGGGGACATCAAATAACCATGGGAGAAACTGAGCCCTTTGCTGGCTTCTGAGGGCACAGTGAGCCACAGTGCAGGGTAGGTTTTCTGCAGATATAGGGAGTATATTTTGGCTGGAGCTGCTCCTGTTCCTGGTACCACAGAGGCATCATACCCCTCACCCTTTCTCTCCTAGGCTAAGCAAAGAAGACTGCTGAACTCCCAGAAGTTTCATCGTCTCTTGGAGTTTTGCAGCACAGCTCTCAATGAGTAATCTCATCAGCCCAGGGAGGTCCCCACCAGCTTCTCTGGGGCTCTGCAAGAGATTGCACATCCCCAGTGTGCAACCCATAGCTTGGCCTGCCCACCTTTGGTTTCCTTCTTTCAGCAGCACCATGGAAATATGTAATATATTGTAGTTTCCATAGTATGGATGCATAATGCCAATATCCATTTGTCCTCTGTAACCTATAATTTTCCACACTCTGCTAGAATGGGTGAGAAGCAACTCTACTGCTACTTGAGCAGCTTTCACATACTGTTAGGAAGAAGCTGGATACACAGAAGGGGGCACAAGGAAGGTGGGAGCTTATTTCACTGCCCCTGAGATTTCTTCCAGATAATTTCTGAGCTTTGCATTTCCATGTGAACATTTTTCCCTGACAGAAAGAAATGACTGGAAGGGTAGCTAATCCTGCACATCACTCCAAGCACAGGTTACTTGCAAGTATTTTTTTAACGTGTCCCTGCTCTTCCCTGTCTAGCCATAATATTTGCAGTAGATAATTTTTACCGCCTAGATAACATAAGCTTGTGATTGAACATGCTTTTTCTGAGCTAAACTCCACCTTTTTCCTGAGTAACTTCTCCGTCTCAGCTCCCCTTGTGAAATCCTCGGGAGAACAGGGCAGAGGTGCAGGTCTCACAGCCAAGACACAAAACCCAGCGGTCACCCCCATGTGCCTGGGCGCTCCAGGGCACTCCAGGTGTATCACACCTCAGTACATCCCTCTGCCTTCCTCTGTCCCTTTCCACTCCACTGTCATCAGTCAAACCCAGGGGCTTTTTTCTCCAGGAGAATAAGGGCGCCCTGCTTGTTGCTGGCAGCCCCACAGAACTCCTCCAGGTCAGGTCCCTGAAGTGCCCAAAGTCTCCCACTCAGCTGCCAGCCAAGTGACAGGAGGCAGAGGTGTGTGTCATGCCAGGATGCATTTCAAAGCAAAAGAACCCTTGTTTTAAGTCTGTGCAACAACCTTTCTCCCAGAAGACTGGCAATAAAGCTTTTAAAATTAATTTGCATAATTGGATCTTTAATTCTCTTTAAATGGAAACCAAAATTGCACTGTTCTCAACAAAAAAGACTGTCACAAAAGCCAAAGGATTGATTGCAAGGTGGAGATGTGTTACTGAGCTGAAACTAAGCCCAGATAAAAGATAATTAGGCAGACTGAACAAAATTCTGCTTACAGACAGAGGGGCAAGTCTGAGGTAACAGCATGGACTTCAGTAAAATTACTTCACATTTGTGTCAGCAAAACTGAGCCTTGGTCTGCAGTAACTACTTTAAGTTTTCAGCTCTGTGGTTAATTAGCAACCCTTTTCATTTAGGTGTGTTTTTTTAATTCAAGAATTTATTAGATTAATAAACACTGCAGATATTTTTGCAACAGCAGGGCAAAAGTTCTGTTTCTGCAAAAGACCAAAACACCATATGAGTCAATCTGACTGAGATCATTTAATTCAGTGGAAATTTTGGCCCACTGAGATACTATTAGGAGAACTCTGTATAGAAAACCAGAAAGAGTTCAGCTAGTAAAAAGCTATTTTCCTGTGCTTGTAAATGAAAAGCAACTTTTCTAATGAAGAGCAATGTATTTTATCGCTCATCCCTCCCTGAATTACCTGTGCAGTTTTATATGGTGTTTTTAGCTTAAAATTAAAAAAAAAAAAAAAAATCAATAGTACATATAATCCACCACACTTGTTTCTGAAGAGCTGTTTTTATTATTAAAACTATCCAAATGCCAAGGTACAAACCTGTTCTACAAGAGAGCTCAGTTTTCTCCCCTTGCTTGCAACAATTCATTCTAAAACCAAATACAAAGAAGCTCCACTGGTGTCCTCTTCTCACCAGGGCCGTTAGTTACCCAAAGCCTGAGCACTAACTAAAGGCATATGGCTATAACCTCCTTAGCCTTTGCTTTAAAACAATAGTGAAATAGAAACAGAGGAGTTGGGGCAAGCTGGCAGAATACAAATGGAAGATCTCTGTGACTTGTCAGTCCTCCTGGGTGCTCCATCGCTGCTTGTGCCGTGGAAACGCAGTCCAGGCAGCAGGAGCACATGGAAGCTCACAGCTAAATTCTGCTCGTGGGTAGCCTGGTGTAAATCCACAACAACACCACCAGAGCCACTGGGCTTAACTGAGGTTTTCATCTGGGCAACCACAATGCCTGAAGGAGTAAGACATAGCTGGACTGCTGCAGATACTGCTGGGAATAAGGCTGAGCTGTCAAGGTTAGTTGCAATACTGCTGCTTGGATCAATTTTAAATAGTTTAGAGCTTTCACAGCTATCAGTGTTGCCCTTTTTTGGGGAGGGGGTGTACTTTTTGAAAAAAGATTGTAAGAATAAAAACTGTGCTGCTATAAATTAGAAAATCCTCATGAAATACAGTGGGAGCAACACATACCACACTAGGGCACCAGGGATGTGATCTGTTTTAAGAAACACATGGCTTTATGTTTAATGAAGGGAGCTTGTTGAAGGATTGCAGACCAGGAGGGCACACTAGATTTGTTGTTTTATTAGGTTCTGGGTTATGTACTTCTCCTTTTGCTGCATATCTGACAACATATGCCATTCCATTCAAAACTGAATGGGCTGGGGGATGGAGAGCAGAAAAAATAATTTATGAAGGACTGGAGCACTTTATTTTCTACCTTTTGAGAAAAGTGTTAAGGAAAAAAATGGTGTCATTTTGTCTAAACTAGAAACAGACAGAAAGAAAAATGGAATTTAAGCAGATGGAGAAGAACAATCACTATCCACAAGCACAGGGAAGGAATTGTTAGAAATACTTAAGTACACTCACCAACATCCAGTTCATTGAAATCATGCTCTTTAGATGCAGTAAAAAATCCTCCAGTATCTCAGGGCCAGGTCTTGAAAACACTCCCTGCAGGATGAATTGGAGGCACTTTCCATCACACGTGGGATAATTTGCACTTTATGGGGTCAGGAACTGCACGGCTATGATCAGACTGCTTACAGTTATGTGCTCCGTCCCTGGAACCACCTGAAACTACCAAGCACTACTGGGGCTGGCATTTGCTGCCCCTCCTCATCCAGCACCAGGGTAGGACACTGCAAGAAGGGTCAGTCCTGAATTTCTCCCTAACACTGGCTGCCTGCAGGGAGGTATCCTCAGCACATCATTTTGGATTTTGTGATCTGGCAACCATGCTACTCCATTTCAAGTTTGCCCAGGTTCCTTTTGTCAGAAAACTGTTCTTTCCAGACATGCCCCAGAATCTCTTGACATCAGGTTAGCAAGATGTACAGGAGGGAGATTTGAGGCAAAAAGTGATAAACTGGAATCCGGGGCTCAGGAACAGGAAGCACTGGATCATCCCTTCCAGCAACAGCTCACACAGGTGTAATATGAGGCCATATGTCTAAAATGTGATTCACAACACCCCTCAAGACATCCAGGCCCCCTGTCTGTACACTAAGAAGCTGCCAGAATGATCCCACAGAAAATACAAACAACAAAAGTGGGCTCCAAAATCCTTTCCCAACCCCAAACTTTAGCACTGGAGCACTAGCTGCAGGAAGGTTCACTTCTGCTTGTTTGGGTTTCATAATCCCAGGCTGACTCCTGAAAGATGTAGAAACTCTCTTTCAGCCCTTAACATGATAGCCTTCCACTTAAGACATTGATTTGAGATACACAGGGACTTGGGCTCATATCCCTTCAAATTCAGAAAGGAATTAGACCCATGCCTCCTAGAAATTTAAAGAATAGGTGGGAGTGAGGACCTCCTCTTGATAGTCTAGCACTGTGTGGCAATGAACACACTCACAGAGTTGCAGATAAGCAGAAAGGAGCATTAATCCCCATCCCCTCTCCTAGATCACTGATTAGGGCAATGAGTGTGAATACAAATTGCTCTTCAGCTCTTCTGCTCAACCCATATCCACACCTGAGCCTGTTCACCTCTTCAGAGTATCACGATTTCATGCATTTGGTGGTTTGGTGCTAGCAAAGCACTTAACACTGGCAGGATTTTGCCTCGTAATGGCTCTTGTTGGAGTGCTTTAAGCCTGTTGCACAGTTATAGTACTCTGGTTCCATGACACCACCACCTCAGCTGGCAGCTCTGTGCACTTCCCACTCACTCCTTGAGCCCCTTGGAGAACACCTTTTAAACTGCTTGGTACAAGTATTCTGCACAGGCTCCAAGATATTAACAGTTGGATTTTCTCACTCCCCCACAGTGCAAATATCCTTTTATTAGCTGCTAGAGCTACTGGATATGCTGATGACAATGTCATAACAAAGCTCCAGCACTAGTTCAACTAACAGACCCCATATTTACAGCTTTTAGTCTTGGATATATAAATAAACTAAGGCTGTGAAAATTGAATATTTCCCCCTCACTATTGCTGCCAAAATATAATCAGTGAAGAAGTTGGCCTGGCAGAAGTGTGGGGGTCCCCTCTTTCGTGCCCCAGGCTTCTCTCTGGCAGGGAATATGTGCACCTTTCTGCTAGAGAGCTGCATGCAGCAGCACTGCAGAGATGGGTGTCCATCCCCCGGGATCACCCCTGGGGGAACATCCTCTGCTTTTAGTTGTAGAGGGAGATTTCAGTTTTAAATCCATGCCACTTTTTTTCTCATAAGCTCAGAATAACAAGCTGTGACTCTTCAGTGAGAAAAACCAACACATTTTAACATTTCTCTAAAGACATTCAGGGAAACTCCAAAGTCCATGGGGTCTTGTTTATAATTGCTGCCAGGCTGATAAATCCTGGAGACAGAAGCATCTATTAGAAAAAAAAAAAAAAAAAAAAAA
>WEKY01007434.1:383-10514 GCA_013390045.1 Picathartes gymnocephalus
ATTGTATGAAGCTCTATATCCTGTCCTTTCTGTGACCACACAATTTACATTTTATTTTATTTAACAATCTTACTGGCTGTCTTAGGAAACACTTATCTAAAAAGATAGCAAAAGTAGATGAGACCATTTTTAAGAAAATTGTAGTAGAATAGAATATTTCAGCTCAAAGGAAACTACAATAATCTGATGATTGTCCAACTTCCCAACGACTTCTGGGCTGACCAGCAGCTAAAAATATTGCTACAGTCATTGTCCAAATGCCTCTTAAATACTGACAGGTTTGGAACATCCATCACCACTCTAGGAAGCCTGTTGTAGTGTTTGACCACCCTTGCTGTAAATAAATGCTTCCTAATATTCAGTCTAAACCTCACTGGTGCAGCTTTGAAACAATCCTACATGTCCTGTTACTGGATACCAGTAAGAACAGCTCAGTACCTCCCTCTCCAGTTCTACTCCCCAGGAAAAAGCAGAGAGCAATGAGAAGAGTCATCATTTAATGCAAAAAGTCAGTCCCACATGACATGTCATAGCTCACCAAAACATATATCTGGACCAGTATTTCATAATCGCTGCATAAAAAATTATCAGAAAAAAAATGTTATAAGAATATATGAAATGAGATGATTCAAAACAAAGCATTTTGGGTTTTTTTTTGTTTGTTTGTTTCAGGGCACTTTTCAAACCTCTACAAACCCATAAATTCTTAAGTTATATCAGTCAAATGATCCTTTATCCTAATCTAATTGCATCTAACATCTTTAGAGGAATGCATACTTAGTCATTGATTCAGTATGGCCATTATTACTATTAGACTCTTGCCACTAAATCAATAGCCACCTAATCTGCCTCTAGAGATCACAGCATTTGCAAGAGCTTACTCTTGTTCATGGATCATTTGAGATCTGTGTAGAGCTTTCACATCAGTAACGATGAGGTTTGGGACATAAGAAAACAGCCACACGTAATTTTATGAAACAGTAGTCCCTCAAATGAACAGCTTCAAATTCAAAGCAGAGGACATATGAAAAAAGACTTGGCAAAAGTTTGAAAATGTATAATCCTAAGTGCATTGGAAACTAAGCAAAAAAAAAAAAAAAGACAACTGTCAATGTGGATCTAACATGGTAATGGGAGAGAGCTGAAGCATAATTCTGCTGTAAGTTAATGGGAACTGTGATCCTAAGCCATGTAACCACGATAAAAATTGTAGACTGTGTATGACAGAATTGCAGAATTTCATAATGGTTGAGTTTGGAAGGGTTCTATGAAAGTCATTTAGTACAACTCCCCTGGTCAAGTAGGATGACCCAAAGCAAGTTGCCCCGGGCTGTATTTGTAATATCTCCAGGGATAAAGAGTCTACAGCCTGCCTTAGCAACTGTTCACAGTACTCCATCATCCTTTAAGTAAAAATGGGTTTCTTGATGTTCAAACAGCCCCTCCTGCATTTCGGTTTGTGCCTCTTGCTTCTGTCACTGGGAACCATAGAAAAGAGCCTCCCTTCAGATATTCACATTCATTGCACCCTCCTTTCAGGTATTTACATAGATTGATAAGATCCCTCCTGAGATGGTCCCAGCTCTCTCAGCCTTCCCTCACATGTGGGGTACCCCAGTCCCTTAACCACCCTTGTGTCCCTTTGCAGAACTGTCTCCTGCACACCGGTGTCTCTCCTGTACAGAGAAGCCCAGAACAGGGCACAGTGCCGCAGGTGTGGTCTCACCAGTGCTGAATGAAGGGGCAGGATCACCTCCCCTGGAGGCTAATGTAGCCCAGGGTACCATTTGCCTTCCTTGCAGCAAGGGCTCCCTGGCTCATGTTGTGCATCAGGACCCCCAGCTCCTGTTTGGCCATGCTGCTTTTCAGCTGATCCCCAACACATAATTCTGTATAGAATTGTTCTTCCCCAGGCACAGAACTTTGCACTTCTCTTTGAACTTCATGGGGTTCCTGGTGACCCATTTCTTCAGCCTGTATCCATTAAAAGGAATTTTCTACTATGTTAAGTATTTTGCTCCTTGTAACTGAACTCTTATTGTCAGACCTTTTTCATGAAGGAAAACAAAAATGCATGGTTTTCTTCCCTTCGTGGACAAGTATATTTTCATTTCAGTAACCTGCAGTAGAAAACAATTGAAATTGTGAGAAGTGAATACCCCCTTGCCTGTGCAACTTTCAAAATATAACAAAACTTTTTCAGTTTTCAGGAGGTGGCAGGCAGAAGCTCTCCCCACACACTTGACAGAAGTGATGGAAAGGACAATTATTTTTTGTTAACAAACAAACATTAAGACATAAGGTAAAATTATGCTTGAATGCACAGAATTTATTTTTTTCAATAAAGATTTAGTAGTAAAAATGATGAAAGACTTATTAATTCTTCTCAGTGGAAAAGTGATTTGTATTATTTTATGATATGGTACAGATTGCTCTTCAGTAATATGTAGAGCAAACTACTTGAACAGAACAAAAGTGTCACATGAATCAAAATGCATATAGCCTGCTGGGGTTGTATACCATAATTGTCTAGGGGTTTTGTTGTTGTTGTTGTTATTTTTTTCTGTTTGGTTTGTTGGGGGTTTTAATGGAGCAAGTATACAAATCAAAATAAAGCTACATTAATTTTGCACACTTGAACTGGACTGGGACCTCAGGAGGGACCCAAGGGAGAAGAAGGATCCACTGAAGCTGTTCAAGTCAAGAAGCACATCTCTAGATATTTGAGGTTTTAAATTGCTTTCTTCATCCTCACTTCATTGGTGCTTATACTACTGAAAGAAATGGGGCTTCAACATGTATATGGTCTGATTAATTTCATGGTACTTATAAATTTGATTCTATTATAAATTGCATTGCAAAGTACTGTCTTCAGCTAAGATGAATATCTACACATAAACATGCATAAATTCAGCGGCACTGACTACCCCTGCAATGCAATAAAACGGAGGATTAATCTGAAGGTTCCTAAAGGGACATGAAAATAGTTTGTATGCTAGCAAGTAGGAACAGTCAAACTGTGGTACACTAATACACTTCTTTTGTTCCAGCCAACATACAGCAATGTAAAATTATAGTAATGGCCTGATCCTTGCATTTCAGGGTAGGCAAATTAATGTATTCAAAATAGGGCTTTAGTAGTTTCTTCACCTCCTGTTTGTTCTAAGAATTCTGAATTCAAACCACCTAACTGAGATATTAGTGCTATGGGATGAGGCTAGATTGGCTTGATGACTTAGAACTTTCTAAACAGGAGAGAAATTTCCAAAAATTAAACTCTAAGAAAAAAAATCTTTTAGGCGTCATTTTCACCTCCTCCTCATGTATAATAAAAAAGCTAAATACAAACTATCAAGTCATAAAAAGGCTTACCTCAAATCAGAGACAAATTACATCAGGAAGAATTTATTCTAAGACACTTCAAAATGTAAAATCACTGAATTTTAAAACACAAATCAGTGTGAGGATAGTGGAAATAATGTCATGATATATTTAAGGAGTAAGGAACTTTGTATGAGTTTTCTTCTCTAAGGTATACAACATCCCTTTCATTTATTTATTTAATTTACCATCAGCTGGAAAAAATAGGAAATCTTAGAATTTCATTTCTTGGAATTGTGTTTTGGCATTCAAAGCTTTGCAGCTGTTAATTGCAATATTTTGTTGCAAGCCTCCTTGCATTCCAAGCCTGTTTCTTTATCTGGTCCCATCACATAAATATTCCTTGAAGATAGCACAGTGTGTCTCACTGTTGAGCTTTCCACAGAAAGAAAAGTCTGCTATGAACATCTGAACTTTCCTTATCACAATAAAGCTATTTTAGAAGTGACCATTCTATATTAATTTCTAATATCCCTTAAAATAAAGCAAAATCCACAGATTTTTTTTTCTAAATATCCCACCACATTATATTTGTGTCCATTGTCAAAATTTTGAGTCTTGTGGCTGACAACCAGAAATGTTAGCCCCCAGAGTATGATTGTTTTCCATGTCTGAACAAGTACTTTTCTGTTTCTGCTCTTTGTGATTGAGAAATCCCCATATTTACCTACAATATCACATTACCATCTTGAAAAACTTCCCTCCATCTCATCTTTCTCATGACTTGTAGAGAAGCTGTTAACCTGTTTAAGCCTCTGATTAGGCTTAAATCTTTGCTTTACTGTCTATGCTGTTATCTCGTTTCTTATATAGACTGTTTAGAATATATTTTAATGTTTGTGCCAAATGGATTTCTGAGATATTGTCATTGTACTTCATGCAACAGTAACGAAACACACCAGTAAAAAATTCTGGACAAGTTCCTTTGAAGAAAATATTTGTAAAAACTATTTTTTTAAAAAAAATTGTGTATTTAGAAGAATCTTGCATTCTCTATTGTCACTGTCTATTTTTCACAATGGGAGGTCTATTCTGGTTTTCTAGTATAGCTCTGATATTTGAAATTCTGGTAAAATGCTAACAGTTAGTATTAGTAAACAATTACTTGTCATTAAAAAAAAATCATTTGGGGTTGAAAATAAGTCATCTGGAGCTAGGGGATGACTTTTGAGGAGCTATTGTTGAGGGGAATCCCTCAAGAGACTGGTAGACAGCCATTTCTCCTAATGGAACTTCAAAGCGTAAAATAATAAAATCTATGCCAGGTTGTATTTTACAGAATAATCTGAATAGTATAAAGTAGTTTTATTTCCTTCTATTTTTAAATTTTTTCAACTATTAATAAATAATAGGAAAATTACTTACACTTAAGAGTGATCCTCTATTTATAGAATAAACAATAGGAACCTCTAAGTGTTACAAGAACTCCATATGTATTTTAAATTTATTAGCAAGCAACTGAATGCTTGAAGTATACTCAAAACTGGGAAAAACCTAGAATGCAGTGCCACTAGATTTTATCTATATTCATGCTCAGTTAGGGGAGAATACATCTCATTGTTCAGTCAGCAAATGTGAGTTGTACTCATTTTCACAAAGAAAAACTCTCAAGATTTGAAAAGATAATAAGAATACTAATGAAATAAGAGGAAAGGGTCAGTGTACATTCCTGGTCAGATCAGCTCAGTTTAAGTGAGCCATAAGTAAATTCTGTCAAGTGAGGAAGTGTCTCAAGCCTGTGAATAAATCACAGTAAGCTGGTCTGTTACATTGGGTGCACTTAAATTTAAATAAAAGTTTCTGTTTATAATCTCTCATATAACAGGATAGTTCAGAAATGCTAATGTTTACCATAAATGACCATCTTAAATGAATTTTAACAAGCAGGTAGGTGAGTAGAATTTTGTGGTGACTGCACCATATTTAAAGCTTTCAATTATAGGAATATTTTCAAAGATTTCATCTTGTTATTCTGAATACTCACATTGTGTTAATTCTCATAAGATTAATAACTACAACAATTCACACTTATAAAACATTCTTTGTTCACGTTTGTCTGTCGTGGCCTCTTTGGTAAGGTAGTTTGATGTATGATTCCTTCATACCTTAAAGTGTAAAAATAGGAAGACTACTAAAAGCTGTACAAACATAAAACTTCGTAGACTACAGCATAATATTTTTCCAAGCAAGAAATTAAGAAATTAAGGTTAAGGGAAGTACCTCTAATAGACTTTTAAAATTTCAAATTAAATTTTCAGGACTGAAGCCTTTCTGGTTAGTTAGACCTTGACTAAGTTTACTTCAGAGACTATGGTCACTCTAGCAAAAACTGTGCAAGATCCTACACTTCCTTGAGCAGTCACATGAGGAAAACAAAAGAAACAAGCTTGAAAACCTGGTACTATCCAGCACAAGTTCTTGCTTGGCATTAAGATCATTGATTAAAACAGTAGCTTAAGTTATGTTTGAAAGGTTCAAGCTGAAGCTATTTCCATCTGTTAAATGTGCAATTACCTCTGATCCTTTTCTTGCTCTTGTAAAATCTAAATCTGAAATTACTTTTCTCTCACCTATGGATAAAGTTATATGTTTTCCTAATGAAAGTGAGATCTTTCATTTTGCTGCTGCTAAAGGTCTTACAAAGTTGATGTGAACTTGTTTTCCAGCATGGTTGTACTGACCAAGCTAATGTGATGTGGACTTAGCTGCCATTGACATAATGAACCTTTAGACTTCTGTTAAGATACCCACTATTACCTTTCTGATCTTTAGCACTTTAATGTATGTGAGAGAGTTCTTGTAGGGTTTATTTCACATTGTAAGAAAAATATGAATTTTCAATCAAAAGTATTTAGATTCAGAAAGTGTTAAAAAGACACAAATATTTTTCCCTCCATTACAGAGGAAATGCTTTTGTCAAACATCCAAACTGGAAGAAAAAACAATGAAGTATTTGTTAGAACTATCTGACCTGTGATTTGTTTTCTTCTGATCTATTTCTTATCTAAATACTCTTGGTTTTCTTCCAAGAAAAAATATTTTGCCTACTGTGAGGTTTAATTAGTTATAGCTGGCATAGCACTTTGAAGATGTGAAGTATTCTGTCCAGCCTAAATTACCTCTATCATCTCTCATTTACTCCCTGTCTAAAGTAAACTAAATAAACTAAATAAAATATCATGCTACCGTTTTTTCTCTTGATATTATTCTGAAAATACATATCCTAAATACAATGAAAAATATTTCTGTGTTTTTGCATAATGGAAAAGGATTATTCCATATATGTATGTCCCTTTATTTACCATTCTCAGTCATCAACAGCAGAAACACCAGCCTTCCCACTGAATGCCAAGAAAGCCAATATGACATGTTTCATTTTTATTGGTAGTACTGAACCCAACTTAAATCACAGCCCTGTTCTAGACATTGCATATACCCATTCAGTCCCAATCTGCAAACCTCTAAAGGAACATAATAAATTGAGAGACATAGGAAGGGAACTGAGGCAGAAAGGTCAGTCAAACAAGAGCACTTGTCTAGTTCATGTAGCAAGATTTGTTGTAAAACTGAGATTCAACCTATCTAGATTTCTCACGGTTCAGATCATGTTTTAACTGCAATGCCTTAGACTGGTACATATCAACTGCTTGGGGAAAGAGGAACCTGAAGGTTTATTGTTACCCTACAAACAGAAAAGTAAGGATGAATACAGCAAATCCAATCCTTGGATGCATCAGTAATATGAATGTGAAAACCACAGTTTTTCATCAGCTCAGGGAAAATTAGCTGGAGTCAAAATCCATGCTAAGACACTTCAGGAAAACTGTGAATTGGTTAGTGTGCAGTAAGAAAAGAGGAAAAGTTCAGAAAATATTGCTAACAGCCCACAATAAAATAATGATGGATGTAAGTTTATTTTATCTAGGAAAAGAGGAGGGAGGTTGTGGTTGCTCAACCTTGGCTGGCCACCAGGTGCTCACCCAGATGTTCTCTCACTCCTCTTCCTCAAGAGTATGGGGGAAGAAAATAAGATGAAAAAATTTGTGGTTAAGATAAGGACAGAGAAATCACTTACCCATTACCATCATGGACAAAACAGATTGAACTTGGAGAAGATAAATTTCATTTATTGCCAATTAAAAATAGAGCAGATTAGTAAGAAACAAATCAAAACTAAAGAGACTTTCTATGAACCCCACCTCCCCTTGTTCCCAGGTCCACCTTCAGTCCCTCACTCTTGTATCATCTATCTGTTCCCTTCCCTGAGCAACACAAGGGCAGGAGGAATGGGAGTTATACTCAGCTCATAACACATTGTCTCTACTCTTCCTTCCTCACACTTTTTTCCTGATTCAGAGGGGGGTCAATCTGACATGGACTCTTTTCACAGGCTGCAGTTCTTCAGGGGAAATCCAGCTGCTTCAGCGTGGGGGTCCTCCATGAACCACAGAGCAGATGTCTGTTCTGACATAATTATCCATGGGCTGCAGGGGAACAAACTGATCTGATTCATGATCTGTGTGGAATCTCTGGTGCCTAGACCATCTCTTCCTCCTCCTTCTTCCCTTACCTGGGTGTTTAAAGGGCTATTTTTCTCCTACTTTTCTCACTTATGTTCTCACTCTCATGGTTTAACCCCAGCCAGCAACACATCCTCACACAGCTACTTGCTCACTCCTCCTGGGTGGGATGGGGGAGAGAATTGCAAGATTTAAAGGGAAAAAAACTTGTGGGTTGAGATAAAGACAGATTAATAAGTAACGCATAAACTGCACATGCAAAAAAGTAAAACAAGGAATCCATTCACCACTTCCCATGGACAGGCAGGTGTTCAGCCATCCCTGAGAAAGCAGGGCTCCATCATGTGAAACAGTGGCTTGGGAACAGAAATGCCATCACTCCAAACATCCCCTTCTTCCTTCTCCTTACCCCAAGTTTACATGCTGAGCATGACACCATATGGGGTGGGATATTCCTTGGATCCGTTGGGCTCAGCTGTCGAGGCTTGGTTCCCTCCCACTACTCGTGCACCCCCAGCCTCCTCACTGGTGGGGTGGGGTGAGGAGTAGAAAAGGCCTTGATGCTGTGTAAGTGCTGCTGAGCAGTAACAAAAACATCTTTGTATTATCAACACTGTTTTCACCACAGTGAATCCAAAACACAGGCCTATACAAGTTACTGTGAAGGAAATTAAATTTATTTCAACCAAAACCATTATACTTTTCTCTCTCACAACTGCTGCACAGCAGCTTTTACTTTTCCTGAAATGTTAAATAGTAGCAACATCATGTATGTTATATATATGTTGCATGCTAATAGCAGAGGCACTGCCAGCATCACTGATGGGCTCAGCTTTGGGCAGCAGTGAGTTTGTTTTGGAGCCAGCTGTAACTGGCTTTGTCTGACATGGGGACAGCTTCTGATCTCTCACAGAAGCCACCCATGAAGTCCCTCTACTGCTAAAAGTATGTCAGTTAAACCCAACATGGAGGTGAAATTTTCCATTCTTAAACTCTATTAAAATATATGTAATGGAAGTTAGTAAAGAAATAAACATCATCAAGCTCAGGAAATCTCCTGAGCTTAAAATACATGGAGGCCAGGAAATCATTAGGGATGAATTATGGATGCTTGCCCCACCTCCCATAAATTCCACTCTTATTGAAGGACATGCATGTACTTCAGACAGAATACTGGCTAAGTGGTCCACTCTCAATCAGAACATCTCTTCTTATACACCTTTATTCAGAATTGTATAAAATGAACCTAATATTTTATTGCTTTTCTCTTAAATGTCACAAAAAGAATTCATCAAGATTCACTTGAATCTCACCACTAAAATCTCGAAATTTGAATACATCTCTTCCATATCAGACTGAGGACTTTTCAAAGTACATAAATGGTTACAAAAGGAAGTGCTATTTACTCAAAACAACCAATAATACCTATTAAAGTGGTGATGCTTCAGGAGAAACACATTAACCTAAGGATTATTCTGTGTTCTAGTATAAATGAAAGTCTTCCCTGTTTCAGAAATTCCATCATAACTGGAACTGGTAAAATCTTGCTGAAGTGTCTTGAAAGGTTAGACTACTCAGAAGTATCATCATTGTGCATGTTCTTACACTTCTTCGAACTGAAATTTTTAAGGAATAGAGCATTTCAAATCTCAGTGGAAAAAACTAAGAAGTTAATGAAAATATCTTGGATTGAAGAGGACATCTGGGCCTTCTTTATTCACATTCTTAAAATGAAACACATGTTTAAAATGTTCCTGAAGTGTGTCCAATGTAAATAGTGGCTAAATCTTCAATCACTTCTTCGGATAAGACAAACCATTATAATGAACAATCTAAGACAAAACGGAACACAAGACACACTTGTACTATGATTATGTGCATTGTGCCACAGGCTAAACCCTGAAATTGAACTTATGCTAAAACTTTACTAAAACCTGTAGGGACACATAAGGCAAAAAAAAAATAAAGAGAGGTTCAATGGTCAGGACTGCTGGATAAAAGGTAAGAAAGCTTTTCTTCCTACCCTTCCCAAGTAAGAGAATTCTCAAAGAAGAGCAGCTCAAGCTTCTTATACATGCTTCTTATACTTCTTATATTCCTATTCTTATATATGTAGTAACAATTGACATTGGTATGCAGCCTCCTAGTGCTACTTAGCATTTTCTAACTACTTCTAGAATGTAACTGGCTCACAAAATTATGTNTCCTGGGTGGGATGGGGGAGAGAATT
>WEKY01007446.1:2638-27504 GCA_013390045.1 Picathartes gymnocephalus
TGCCATTTCCTGATTTCTAAGCTTGGGATGCAGTACCTACTCAAACACTCTCTGGAGGAATTAAATGGTCTCTAGAAAGCCTTTGTACAATGCCCTCTTTTCCATTAAAACAAATATATAACTCCAGAATACCCAGTTAATCCTGTGAATTATGCAGGGATCGTCTGAGGAGTTTGACTCTCCGATCTGCCTTGTTTTGAAGATTAAGCACTATACTCTGTTCTGCTTGGATCCTCTGTATGTGAGAGGTCTGTGGGCAATGGGAACACATCCCAGTGAAGGAAGTGTACGTGTCAAACAGGAAAGAAGGAACATGAGCTGTAAGGGGAAACTTTACCAAAAGCACAGGAGTACCAAATCCTTAGTCAACTGCTTTCTTCTCCTTGTTAACTATCACTGCATCAGAGCTAAGTGGAAGCTGGCAAATATAAGCAGCTATTTTGGTATAAACATAATTTCAACTGTAACCATTTTCATTTATCAGGTATCTATCACATTACAGCAATATGTGTTCTTTGTGAACCAGGTGTTCACACAGGGAAAAGGAGGCAGAAACTCTTGCAACTCCTAAGGTTGCAGGCACTTTAAGAATCAAAGGCATAGCTTTTCAGATTTTATTCATTCTAAAACCCTCCACAAACAAACATAGCTGACACTACAGCACCAATACTTTTACTTCCTCTCAGCACATCATTTTACAGCTTTCAGCTTATGGAAATATTTGTCCAAGTTTGATTCAAAAAGTCCTTCAGAAACTTTTTAATAGTCTAATGAAATCTTAAGAGGAGGGGGTGGGCAGTCTATTACTCCAATCCCTGTTGTTAAAAAACATCTTTTGTGTGGAATTTGCGTGAATCCCTCCCCAGAGGTGCAGAACGCAATAAAGATAAGAAAGACTACACCTTGCAGCACAGATCCGTGGGGCTGTATGAAAGGGGCTGCACAGTTACCAGCTGTCTGCTCCGGTCCCTTTCTGGAGAACAGCTGGAAATGCATTCTCCAGAGATTGCATCTGGCTGGGTTCCCCTGCACTCAAATCCCATTGATCTGGTTCCGTCCTAGCCCTCTGTACTTGCAGTTCAAAGAACAGCGAGGTCTGTAAAGAAATTATTGCCATATTGTTCAATCGGCCACAGTGAGCAATATATAGGATTGTAATTAGGAACATATTAAGGAAAACAGCTCAGTGGAGATAAACTGTTTGACTGGATACGCTTTTTGATGACGGCTTAGTGCCAATCCCAGAATAAAAAAGATTAAATGTTTGTTACCAATTCTTTTGAACTGCTGGCAGAACATGTGGTAAAGCATTTTTTGATTCAAATTAAAAGCATCCTAGGATAAAAATAACCCTGTTCTGTTAGACCTTTCCAAGTGAAACCACTTGTAAGCTGATTTATTGTCTTTTCCTTCACCTCCTTCCACCAGCATGATTAACATATGCATTTCTGAATCACATGTAAGCTTGGACAGGTATTTGTCTTGTTACACATCTGTGGAACAAATGGCAATACAAATTGTATACAGAACAGATGTAGATTTCCAAAGTCTCGGCAAATTGTATTTGATCAAGTACATAGATAAAAGTTTTATTTATCAAACAAGTTTTATTGTTTCTTTCCAGTGGAGACAGTTCTATGAGGAGTCAGCAGTCTGCAGGTGACAGTATTGATGCAGAGCCCATTGCAGATAAAGCAGACAGGTTTATAATCAGGGAAAAAACCGTAGGAAGTGAAACACTACCAAAGAAGAAAGCAGATATCCACTAATATCCTTATTAAATGCTTATCATTGCATTTTGTGGTGTCTGTTTTCTATATCTGGGATATATTATTTTTAGAATTATTTTTTCAGTCTCTAGAAGATTTTAAACTGGCACCAGGTATACCAGAGAGACTGGAATTTGACAGATTCATGCTATGTTCATGGAGCCTCCCACATAAAGACAGGTTTATGTTGTTACTCCATGTAAATCACCAGGGCTGAGAGAAAGAGCTACGTTTTCATTCAGATCCTCCTACACACAGAAACACCATTTTTTACATCCTTTTTGATGTCCATTTTCAGTGAGCTGTCTAAAGATTTGCAATTGGATAGGTACTGATTGCCTGGACCAGAAAACATATGTAATAGCATTAACAGAAATATCCACAACAGACTGTACAGCTCTGTTGTAGAAACAGAGGTTGGAAAAAAAGCCAGGAAATTTGTAACAAGAAGATGGATTTAGGAGGCTAAAAACATAAAGTGATCTTACATTCAGAACATATTTCTTCTTTTGGGAAATCCAGTCTAATAATACTAAATGCTTTTAAGCAGTACTATTTTTACAACATGTGGAACTTCATGGAATTGCTTTAGTCCCCATCTACTTGGGATTTAGAGAATTTGTGCTAGGTCTAACATACCATAGGAGCACATTTGTACCAAGTGAGGAACAGTCATTTCACACATGGTGAAGCAAGGAGATGGCAGCCTGTTGTGAGGACATACTTCCAGGAGGTTGCTGACTAAAATTGGTTGCCGATTGCTTTTGGCCAGGGGCATTCCCAGGTGGCATCTGGGAATAGGCAGAAATGCCCCTCTGCTTAAGACAGGCTCCCGATCCTCCATAACGAGCCCTCAGCTGTTTGCCACATCTCAGAGATGTCTGTAAAGCTTCTGCCTCCAAGTTTTGTCCCTGTCACTTTGCATGCAGCCCTTGCCCTTTCCTCAAAGGTGATTCACTTTTCGTTTTGACTGTAGCAATGTCAACTCTGACAGAATCAAGTCCTACTCATTCCTTTCTCAAGAAAAATCCAACTGAATTCATTATGAGATTTCATTGAAAGGAGGCAGTCAAAGGACTGCAGAAATTGACATGTATTTCCTGAAGTCTGCCAATTTTTTTGAGATCATTGGTTGAAAGGTGCAGTAGATGACATGAAATTATTTTAAGATGTGAAATAAAATATATGGCACTTAAACTGAACAGGAGACATGGACATTAGTGAACTATTTACTGTAGTAGATGCTTATGGTAATCATATCATAAGCTTTAGGCCAAAGCTTTTGTTAATTACTGGCAGAGCAGTGTCAAATTTGGTAAGGAACTCAAGAGCAACAGAACAAGGTGTATCAGCCTGGGGTCTGGCCTGGGTCCCAAATGCAGAGCAGGACTGTTTTGGTAGCAGAATTCAGGAATCAAGACCCATCCTACCAAGAGCATCTGTAATTCCTTGGCCAAGAGACATTCTTCTGCCTGGAGGTGGGATCCTGATTCTCCATTTCCTGCTTCTGTCTTTTTGAAATAAAGCCTTAGTTACATGCTCCCCAGGTTTACCCACGTACTTCCTTTGAAGGTACAATCAACCCATGCTGCAGTTCTTATCAAAAGCCTGTGTCTGCTGGGAAAGGTTAAGAGAAAATGTCATCCAGACTCAATGATGCTGATTTGATTTACCTGACAAACTAGTGTTACTCATGTTTTGAGGGATAGAAAGAGATGTAATATGATTAGAAAGACATGTAATATTAAAACGTTCACATGCCATATATTCAGTAGGACAGTAAAAAGAATCATGAAAATCAAATTCAACAGACTCTGGTGTTGTGGCTGCAATGGCAAAACTGCTGCAAGATGATGATAACAAAAAAGTTTAGATGTGACTCTTGCATAAAGGATTAAACAATAAAAACCAGAAAAAAGAGGAAATTGACTTCTTAAAGAAAGAAAATAAGAACAGAGAAGAGAGCTAGCACTTACCCAGCAAAGCCCTTCTGAAAGTTACAATTTTAGAATTATAATTTAGAATGGAATTTATTTGAGAATTTTTTAAAGCAAATGAGGAGTAGCATTAGAATGGAGAGTAGAACATAATTTTTTACTTAAGAATGCCAAAATGTTATTTAAAAATTAAAATTAATTTATTATCTCCATTGTTAAAGTGCCAAAAATAAACTTGTAAGTGAATTTTCTTCTTAGATACACAGCAGAAAGCACACATTGAATGTATTGCACAGGCAAAATTAAATCATCATTCCTCTTTATAATAAAAAAACCTAACTGAAAGGTTAATATATTTTTGTGTCCTCTCATTCTTCTTCTCACCGCTGAAATCCTTTCTTTCTGTCCTCATCACCTAGGAAAATGTCCCAAAATAAGATGTATTTCTTCATTCTCAGTTTTAGAAGACTTGGCACTACTCCAATTTTTCATAGAATAAGCTAAAAAGCAAAATAAAACACCTTCAAAGCAACCACATCACACAATTTATTCTCTTGGCTTTTAAAGTGGAAGATACATACCTGCCTACCTGAGGAGCCTGATTATCCATTGCCTTGCTTGCATACATGATCACTCAAAATTATCCAAATTGCAAGATGAGAGCCAGACACCGCTAGTTTGGGTTTCCATTTGGCACCCAAATTGCACCCGCCTTTCCAAAGGAACAAAGAACTATAGATTTGCAACAATAAAGGTGTAACTTCACAAGTGTTTTCCTCACAAACATTACTCTCTCCCAGACTCTCCCTACATCTCCATCTTCCCTCCTTTGGCCATTTGTGAACACACCCCACTCCCCAAGGGACTCCTCCCAGACTCAGAAGCCAGACCACCTGCGAGGCCAGTACAGGCATAAAGGGCAGCAGCTGGGTCTGGGGATGGAGAATGAGGGTGTGTTAAGATTGATGCTGGCTATCCTGCTTCTGCATGCAAGCTGACTCCTAGTTACACTAAAAGAGCTTCTGCTTTGGAATCTGCTGTCCTTCCAGTGCAAAACTCTAGCCGAAGGACAGCTGTCATGAGTGGCAGTCTCGCCAAAGGTCAGTAACAGTAAAAGAGAGCTAAGGAAAATGTCTCCCATCCCCATTTCTATTGTCCCACAATGCCAATGGAACTTGCCAACTGAGAATGAATTCCATTTAGATGGCTGTCAAAGAAGTTGTAGACAAGACTGCTGGTTGATAAAGCAGATGGTAGGCTTCTTGGACATGTCTTTTATCATATAACACATATCAGACTTCAGTAAGTGAGCAACAGTCTTAACCAGATGAAGAACAAATGCTAGAAAAATCTAGAATATTTGGAAAGCATACCTAGAAGATTCTCTGAGCAATGACACGTGGCCAGTGTCTGGAGAGGTCTCACACTGAGTTACCGTAGCTTGATTTGCAATTTTTCCCACCAACATTTTCTACCCTTTCTCTTTCTTAAGAGATTTTGTAATTTTTGTCCAAATGCCTGCAGAAATGTCACTGTCCATGCCACAGCAACTGTATCTCTTACTCAAGAAGGTTCCTGCTTTTTTTTATTGATGCACAAATTATGTGTTCTCCAAAAGATTCCATTAACCTTACAGGAGTCAACTATAACGTTGTTTAGACCCTAAAAGAGATGCAGCCATGAAAAGGTGTTTAATCTAAGAAAATAGGGAGCATTTCTGAGCCAAGTTTGTATTATGCTTAGTGTTCCTTCGTGTGTTTAAGATAGCATAACTGTCAAAGGAGATGTTTACAGCCAAGGCAGAGGACCTCAGGAGTCCAAGCAGGGAGGTTATTTGCATGTCCATACACACAAATTTACTAGATCTATGCTGTGCAAAGGGCCCCATTTTCTGAGCTGTCCTCACAAATGAGCCTCCATTAAAACCAGGCACACCTTTGGCCTGGTCTCCTGCAGCCCCTGCCTGAGGCTGGCAGGCCGTCAGCAAAAGCTGGGGTTTAACTTATCTCCTCTCCAAAGCAAAGAATGGCATCTTCAGTGGCACATATCCAAGAAAAAAGTCTTGGCAGGCAAAGCATTTCTGGGATGGTGTGGCACAATTTCTTTCCTCTTTCCTTTTTGCTCACAAATGCTACAAATTTACTGCAGCATTGAGTTGCTTCCCTGTCATCTCCAGCTCAGATGCTCTAGCCAGTCAGTAAGAAAGTAAAGGCAGTGGTCCCTCTTCCTTCCCAGTCCACCATATCCCATTTGCTCTCTGTCCACCTGGTCTCAGCAGATCATGGACTGAGGAGCATCAATTCTGCTGCACCCAACTCTTTCCCTTGGGTAATCCAAAACATTGTCCAGCATCAAGTTCATGAAAGACATTATCGCAAACTCCATCTTAAGTGCTCATGGAAAATCAGTGGAATATGGTTAATACTGTGCAGTGTAACTGTAGGAATTTACTAAAACATGAAGTCCTGAAATAAAAGCCCGATCCAACTATGAGTTTTTCCAAAAACAACCTCAAGACAATGTTGTTAAGAGAAGATACCCAGAATATGATAAATAGATAACTTCTGAAAATTGTTTGAACAAAAAAGCCCAACGCATCTGCAGGAAATGGTTCAGATAACTTGGAGAAGTCCCAGCCTTGCTGAGGAGAAGTCTTGGCAAGTTTCAGGATCTTTTCATATTATTGTTGGCAGGCCACTGCATACAACTATGACACCTTCAATTGCTGGGGCACCACACTTCAGAAGTTTTGTTATGGCTAATTAAGCCACAGGCACAGCAAAGCCTGTTTATTCTTTGTTTTACAGTAGCATTAATAGGGAAATAAGCATGTGAATTGAAATTACCAATTGGCTCAGCAGTTTCTCATATCTCAGAAAATTGCAAACAGCCTGTTCTCATTTCTCATTGACTTTGTAATTTTTCATTTGAATCAGAGAGCATAGTATCTATTCCATATAAGGAATTTAATATATTTAAAGAAATTATTTACTTGATATAAGTTTCATGTTAAAGTATATGCTTTGCAGATGTCATTTTCATGGAATAATTTACCCAGAATGCAAAACAACTATTAGAAATTCCATCTTTAAAAAGACATTCAGTATGTTATTCACATTGTTGATAATATCACAAATATAAAAATCTAGAATAGAGAGGGAACCTGTGTGATTAACCACTCTGTACTGGTGACTATGCAAAATCTATAGGTATTTAGCTTCCAAGCAGATAATTCCATATTACATGTGAAAGTCTTGGTTATATGAGCAAAAACTTATGCCTAGTTTAAAATATTGTTTTGCTATAATGGCAATGATAAGTCTCCTAAGTCAAACAACTTTTCATAGCAGAGGATAGATGTTATGGTAGCTGTTTAATTAAAATATATTCCATGGGGCTCATGAATTTTCTATACTATTATTTAGGCAAGAAAAGGAGACAGATAGAGTATAGCAAATTGATTGTACCAAAAAAAAAATGTTGGTTGTTCTTATAATTTTGCTTATATCAGGACCCTCTTGCACAAGCTGTACTGGAGCAATTGATGCATTCACAGATACAGGAGGCCATATTACGTTTTTCCAGTGTATCAATATTATTCAGGAAGATGTTTCACTGTGATTCTCACTGTGTACTGTGGAAATCCTCTAAGACTTCTCATCCTGATTTTGTCTACAGATTTGCCATTACAAGATAAATTAAGATGCTGTAGTCCAAAAATTGATAAAAATATGTGACATATTGCATTATGAAGGCTTACTGCCCCCTACCATTACTCTCAAATTTAGATGTTCCAGATATATCTATAGTAGAAAATTAAACATCTCTTGTAGAGTTTTTTGCGTTTGTATTATTAAAATCTTTTCTCTTCAAAGACAGGGTGCCTACATTCACATTACCTGCCAGGAATGGCTGTGTGTGCTCCCAAACTATGCCAAAAAATTGTTTAGTGTAGTCCTAAGTGGAACAGACCAAAATTACACCATGGGCTGTATCAATAATAGTATTATAGGTGACTGAATTCCAGTAGCCTGGATCATTCCTTGGCATTGCTTAATTTACCATTAGGCATAAAACCATAAAGTAATAATTGACTTAACCTAGATGTACAGTTTATCAGTGCAGATGCCTTTATTTGAGCTAATGCCACCATGTTTCTTTCATAGCCAAAGAGTAAAGTACATACTCCTAAAGAATAATTAATTTCATGTAATTTAACTGTCTGTATTGGAGTGAGATTAATCACTCTTTTCCCCTCCCTACTGTTAAAGAGGACTCAGGTGACGAGTTCAAATGTAGATGTCCACAACAGATCAGTTGCTTTTCTCCGTGGGACCCTCCAGAGGATCAATTTTTACTGCAACGACGTAGCTCTGACTCCTTCTCAGCCTCTCCTTTGCTCTCACAAGCTTATGCTTGCATTATGTTTTGGGGCAGCAGTATGACAAAAACCACTGCATGAACGTATTTTTGTTTGTTTTGTTATGTAATTACTAATAATTAAATCTGTCTGGAAGTTACACAAAAGCCCTCTATCCCTGGATTTCCAGTCAGTCTATGCTACTAGATGAGAAAACAGATATGTTAACAGAGCAACTCAAACACTTCCAAAGCTGTCAACTTTCCTGAAAAATACATCACAGGCAATTCGGAACAAGATTAATGCTCAGGGGATGCCATTCAATCAATTTCCAACTGATAATGCAAAATCACAAAGCATTCAGTGGCATGTGACTTCTGGGAATCTGCCTGATTCTATTGTTGGGAATATGTTTTGACTGATCACACTATTAAGTCTGTATTGTCAGCTCTCTTCTTGCAAGGCTCCTCAAACTTGTTCAATCAGCATGAGTAGACTTTGTCCATTATTTATCCTGCAGTAAGGAGTGTAGTTTACGTAAACTTACAAAAAGAAACAGTGATATTTTCTTTCCCCAAAAGCTTCCAAATTAAAGGCAGACAAAAACAAAGTGTCTGGCAAGGAGTAGGAGAATGTAATTGTAAAGATATTTGGATGAATGCTGCACTAGATGTACTTATGGTTTTTAATGTGCTGGATTTAACACTGTGTTATTTCAACTTTACATCTCTGTAAATCTGGTAAAATCTACAGAATTCAATGGAATAAAAAGAAAAAAAGTTACAACAATAAACCTATGTCTTTACACACAAAAATCTGTACTTTCATGTGTGATCCGTGAGATTATCTGCTCATTCAGAGATATAGTTAGAGGAGCTGCTCATTCTTGACTTTAAAAAGTGTCAAGCATACACCTGCTATCATGCACAGTAAGATGTCCAAAAAAATACTCAGGCTGTGTTTTTCCATTCATAAGATTTTTTGAAAGAAGGTCATTAAAACACAAGGCAAAAATATGAGTGGTAGCATAATAGCAAATGGGAAAAAAAGCAGGAAAAAAAAAATTTCTCACTATATAAATTCCATATCAGCTTTTCACCAAACATATAAATGGGATTCATTTTCTCTTGTATTTTTTTCTTGCAAGAATGTCATAATACATTTTTTCAGTTCCGTTTAGAACTATGGGACAGAATCTGTATGTTTAAAATTGCCTATTGGTTTAGGCTTTACGTCACAAAACTACTTAAGAATGCTTAAATTTAAGGGATCAAATCCTTAATGTCCTCTAAAAGCCAGGAATATTGCTGACAGTTTCAAAATAATTGAAAAAGGGATCACACAGTCTGGACTTCTCCTTGCACTTTTACCTCCAGAGAAAGTGTAATTGCTTTCTGAAATGGAACAACCTAAGAGAACTAAGGTGCAGTAAGATTTAACAGGTTATTTTCCCTCTCAGCTGTCTAAAACACATGTGCAAATGGTAAATCCTGGAAGAAGAAGCTGGAGTGACAGGCGTATAATGATGGAAAATTTACTTTGTTTTGGTCTTTATAAAACACTTTCCAGAAGTATATAGACTTTACCCAACTAAGCATAACAGAACCTGAAGTTCAGTGAGAACAGCATTCATAATTCTGAGTTAGGTTCTCACCTGTATTAAACTCTTGACTTGAGGGATGCCCATGCCTTTAAGAAGGAGACAGGAAGCCTCAAGCCAAGTAATAGCACTGCTTAGGAATGAAGCATGTTTTAAGTCTTGTCTCATATTCATAGAAGCACATTTTTACAATTGAGATAAAAACCTATGTGCACGTGGGATTTACAGCTTGAAATCGCCCAGACCTGGAGGTAAGAATGAGGTTCTCCTCATTATGCATCTGGAAAGTTTCTTTTTAAGCACATGGGTAGAGGAACAAGTTGTGCTCAGACTTCTGCACAGTTGTTTAGCAGTTAGAGCACCAGATGTGTAAGACCTTTTCCCTCATTTTCAGAAGAAACATTCCCGCAGCTCGCACCTCCTTGGAAAATACCTTCACCACCACAGAGTCTTAAGCTGAAAGTTTTCCACTCTGCAGAGCAAAATGGGGCCACTGGGAAAATAAGAATGAAGAAAGTTGATTCTCTTATTTAATGATGAGCACAGTGCTTTCAGAAAAGAAAAATATTTTATATTCTCTTTATCTACATCATGTGTGTTCAGTATTCATTAAGATATTATTGACAAAGTCAAAGCAAAAGGTCAGAACTTCAGACAGTCCAACTATCCTCATCATAAAACTATGTAGTCATTTGGAGTCATTTGGGTAATCTCATTCTCTGTCCTAAATCTGGGGAGTTTAAAGTGGATTCATCATTCCTTGCAGTGCAGCAGCTTAAAGACAGTTGAGAAGGAATGGAATACCATCTAGTTGGTGGCTGAGCACAAGTAATGTCACCCAGAATCCATTATGGGGGCCAACTCTGTTTAGCATCTGTGTCCAGTTCTGGGTCCCCAAATTCAGGAAGGACATTGAGGTGCTGGAGCACATCCAGAGAAGGGCATTGATGCTGGTGAAGAGTCTGGAGCACAAGTCTTATGAGGAGTGGCTGAGGGAGCTGAGTGTGTTTAGCCTGGAGGAAAAGACCTCAGAGGAGACTTTATCACTCTCTACAGCTACCTGAAAGGAGGATGCACCCAGGTGGGAGGCAGCCTCTTCTCCCTGGAACAAGTGACAGGATGAGAGGAAGTGGCCTCAAGTTGTGTCAGAGGAGGTTTAGATTGGATATTAGGAAAAATTTTTTCACAGAAAGACTTATCAAGCCCTGGAAGAGACTGACCAGGAATATGGTGGAGTCACCACCCCTGGAGGTATCTGAAAGATGCATAGATGTGACACTTGGGGACATGGTTTAGTGGTGGACTTTGCAGCATTGGATTAATGGTTGGACTTGATATTAGAGGTTTTCTCTAACCCAAACAACTCTACGATTCTAAGATTTTGTGACATGTCTGATCTTTAAGTTTATTGAGCTGCTTCACCACTGGGTGGATTAACACATCCAACTCGTCATTAGTCCTACTTCAAGATCTTGCAAGTGCATAGGTTAAATTCAATAACATGAGATGAAGACTATCTGAACCTCTGCTGAACACATTTGTTTTTGCTGATACTTTGTCTGCATTAATCTTAATTGATACATATATTTCTTAATTTACCTAGTTTACCTTAATTTATTGGCCATAATGCCAATGTCACTGCTTCTGGATGACACAAGGCACTGTTCTCTTTCTGTTGCATTCATTTTTTGTTCAGTCTAAATCCCATTTCACCATTGAGAACTCAGATCTAACTTTGCTCTCGCTAAATCTTAGGGAATAATTTTCATAAGGTTCTCCAGGCCTGCTTTTTTTGAAACAGTTACTGTCTAGCCTGTGTTTGCTCTCATATTTAATTTAAAATAAATCATATTTGGATTCAAAGATAACTGTTGCAGTTAGAACATCCATTATCTCTTTACCATGTGGCAAAACAAAACTGATAAAAGCATTACCTCCTGTTGTTTCTGCGACTCAGAAAGAAAAGTTTGAGCCTTCAAATTCAGTTCTATCGGGATCCTATCAATCTAAAATACAGATATTTTTCAGACTATTTATGTGAAACTAAGTTTCTCATAATAACACAATTATGATTATATTTCTAACTCTTAAATCATTAAGGAACTTGCATCCACGTATAAATCCAGTCTGGAATCCCATCAGATATCTGACATAAACTATCACTACCAATAACTATTTTTAAGGTTTTTTGGCAGGAGGGAAGTTGAGTTTGAATTGGCTTAAACTTGGATTTGCAAAACTTGGTGTTAGTTGCAAAATCAGATATTCTTGAGAGATTTATACATATATATATATACATATATGTATGTATGTATGTATGTATATATGTGTGTACTTTTTTTTTTTTTTGGTAAAAATGTCCACGATAAAGGTAGGTCTGTAGCATTTTCTGTTTCTACTTACTGGCCTGGCTTGAGTCAGGAATTTTAGAAGTGACTACAGAACAAAAACCAGACAAGAAACTTTATGTCAGCTTTTTTCAAAACCAAAGTACTGATCCATTGGAAACACACTTTGAGTTTTGCACAGTTGCTTAAGTCAGTTCTTTTCTTTAAACTTGTTTGCCCATTACAGATTTGACAAAGACTCTGTCAGTAGTGCCATCAGGGAAAGGGGAGTCTCTGATGGTAAAATTAGTAGATAGAGTTTGCTAACAAAATCTGGCACTCGCCAACCTACATTGACCACATGTGATGAATTTTCAGCAAATACCCTTTAGCATGATGAACCCAGACTGATTAGGTTTTTTCCACCATTCTGAAGGCAAAGGGAAAATGCTTAGTGACAAGTGACACGGAAATCTTCAGGACAGATTCACCCACAATTGCTATTAGAGAAGTTAAATCTCCAGAATTTAAGACATCATAACAAAACCAGTTGTTTTCTTACATAACTAGACAATAGTATTATTGAGTAAATTAGGTCTTTAAAGCCATGCTCAAGGTTATTTTAAGTGTCCCTTCATTTAGCATATAAAATAACTTGCAAGAGGTTGGTATTACATCTATTGTTATTGTGTGTTTTCCAATATTGCTGCTTTCCAATAGTGACATACTGTATCCATACAAACTAAAGATGGAACTCCTTGTTTGAATACTTTGAGAGGTCAACTCTAAAAATACAAAAATACATTCAAAAAATGTCTAGATTTTCATGGCAAAAGAGACATTAATAATTTTTAACTTGGCTCTAATTCCAGAAGAATGACTGCATTAGAGAAATGAGGCATTCAGCCTGTGACTATATTTAGACCTACTCTTGCTGCTCTACATGAGAAACAAGAGTCCAGCAGAATTTTTCATTGATACCATTGTATGTTCAGATAACTATTTTGTCTCCAGACTGCTCATTTTTAATGCAGTTAGAAGTTCCTACACACTTGGTCAAATATAAAGTTATTATCATAACTTGACTGTGAAATATCACAGGAAATATTAATTGCAGCCTTCTTTGTAATCATGATGGTCTTGAAGCAACTGAAGCCACAAATAAATCCTAAAGCTGACAAATATCATATTTCTTTTTCCTGCCTATTTTCCACAATAACAGATTTTTGCTGTTTCTCCATCATATGATTTGGTTATGTTTTTCATGCATTTTTATCCTGGCTTACAGGTAAATACTTGCCAAACCTAAATTCCTGCAAGACAGCTGGGCCACCTGCATCCAAATAGCAAAACTCCTAGAGGTGACGATGGAGGGGTGTGGGAGAACTGCTATCTGTCTCCAACTCCATCCTTAGTTTGGCGTGCCTGCTTAAATTATATTGCAAATGGGATTATTCAGAGTTTAAAATCAAACATATGCTTAAGTACTTTGGCAAATCATAGTATCATTAGTGAAACTCACTCCATATATTAACAGCAGACCTGAAAATATCCAGTTGGACAGTTTTTTAAAGTTTTAGTGTGTGAAAAATTATCGATTCTGTCTGACCGTTTTTTCAATTTGAGTTTGCAGGCAAAAATTTTATAGTTTGTCACTTGATGGGAATGCTAAGGATGAGATAAAAATCAACCTCTTTTCCAGCTGCTGGAAAGAGTTAGGTATTTTGGATTAGTCAGTCAAACGTCAGTGTGAAGTGTACAATAAAAATAATCAATATATGTCTCCAACCGTCTCTTCTTAGCCATCTCTAGCACCTGTGCTGTATCTTAAGAGTTCATTCATTGAGATCAGATCCTTGGCATATTTTTCTGTGGAGAAATACAGATACAGTTTTCCTTTTAACCACTAAATCCTAATAGAATGGACAGAGAAGAATCCAGCCACAGCAGTCTCCTAATGCCTTAGAGATTTTGTTCCGCAACAGACAACATCTCTCTTTTCATTCGTTCAATCTTATTCAGCCTTTTGAAACACTGAGAGAAAATCTGTTAAAACAAGTGTTTTGTATTTATGGAAAAAAAATTCTAATGGAAGTCTATGAACAAATTGGAAAGGGTTTTCATCAACAGTTGGGAAGATAAACATCTGTAACAAAATAATTGTCAGCAGGCTGACTTTTATTTTGTTTTTGCAAAGATTGGAATATAACCTATTATAACAAAATACTATCTGGAAACCCAAAGAGAAAGGAAAAGGAAATCCATGTCCAGCCAGCAGATATCCCTTCTTCCATCCACAAATCCTTAACTTTAAAAAGACCACAGAAAACTTCCTTGTGAAGGGAAGAGGAGGAACAGACACTAATCTCTCTCATTACCAGTGACAGGACCAGAGGTCTGAAATTGTGTCAGGGAAGGTTTAGAGTTTTAGGTTGGGTATTAGAAACAATTCTTTTCACCTGGAGAGTTATTGAGCACTGGGATGAGCTCCACAAGGAAGTGGCCACAGCATGAAGCCTGTCTGAGTTAAAGAAGTTTTTGGACAATACCCTCAGGCACATGGGGATGGTCCTGTGCAGGGCCAGGAGCTGGACTCGAAGATTCTTGTGGGTCCCTTCCAATGCAGAAAATTCTGTGATTCTGTGGGACTGTACCTGCAGTTCATGCACTTGCGACTCTGCTCACACATGCAGTATTTCTTTGTTTTCGTCCCTTACCCTCCTGTTATCTTCCCTCTCTACCACTCTCCTCCCCTCCCCAAACTCCAACTTAGTCCTTCAGGCACAAAGATCCATAAAAACCCATATCCTGGTCATTGGAAGCTTTCCAGAGGGAAATTGCAGTTAGAACAGTTAGAGAGGTTGGAATGCCAGTCTACAGAATAGAGTACAAAGATGGTGGTGACTATTTGTGGTTGTTGTCTGCTACCAGGTGTGACTAAGGTTACTTTTCTGACTTCTCTGTGTTTCTGTCGGGTATCTGTGAAGAAACCGACAGCTAACGTTACATGTACTTTTGGTATAACATTTTTTGGTGTCATCACACATGCTGGAAATTATCGAAACTGCGTAAGAGTAGATCCCCTTGTCTTTCCACAGTTATTTATATCTAGAGATCAAGTTAGCTCCTTTCAGTTTTGTAGACCGCATTTCTGAGCTCGAGTCTTAGCCTTTGCATTGAGCACTGTGTGAAAATACATCCCGCAGCCAAACCTTCAAACAAGCTGAAGTCATAAAGCAAACATCAGGCAGGGCAGCTGTGAGGCACAGGAGCACTGGGGAGGCCGTGCAGGCGCGGTGCCCTGCCGGGGAGGAGCGGCGGCGGCGGCGGCGGGGCGCTCTCGGCGGAGGGCCTGCTCTCCCGGGAACCCGCTTCCCCTGGCGCCCCGCCAGGGCCCCGCTCCGCCGCAACCCGCAGCGCCAGGCAAGGCCCGTCCGAAACGCCGCTGCCTTGCCCTCAGCAATACGATACGCTTCGGGGAGTGGCGGGTGTGGTGGGGTTTTTTATTATTTTGTTTGTTTGTTGGTTGGTTTTTTCTTCGTTTCTTTTTTTGTTGTTGTTTTTGGTTTGGGGTTTTTTTTGTTGTTGTTTTGTTCTGGGTTTTTTTGTTTTGTTTTGTTGTTGTTTATAAGATCCTTGATTATAAAGAGTTTTGTCTTTTTCTGATGTTTAGGATTGTCATTCAGGAAGCGCAGGGCAGATGCGCGATAATGAGAGGCCAATATTAATTAATTAGATTTGCTTCCTTTTCAATCAGGCACTGCATACTTGAGTGAGAGTACAATAAAATCATGCTCTAAATCATAGATTAAGGATGACTATTTCCTTCTAAGGAGAGAGGAAAATTTTTAATCAGCTGTCCTTGGACCATCCTCTCAGACATGTCACTTTGCATTTAGCAAATTAATTGCACATTTTCCAATTTGAAGTTATCTGAGTTCTTGACAATTTGTGCTGGGATTACTTCCTGAGCTATAGACAGCTTAGGAGGTTTTTGTTGTTGTTGTTTTAAAACCTGCTGTGCTCAAGGGAAATGAAGTCTTGACTTTGATGTTCTTAGTGCCTTTACAGCTGTAGAGTTGGACCATCTGTGCCTCCTCAGGTTTCCTCCGAGAAGAGCAGTGGCATACAGCTAGAAGCCTCTGGGGATGAGATGCGTCTGGGTGAAAATTGTGGCTGAGGACTCTCACAGCCATCAGATCCTGCCTGCCTAGGCATTGCCTGTAAGAGTTACTGGAATTATCTGAAATTGTCCTGGGCTAATTTATAGCTTGCTTTGTTGCCTTGATTGCAAGAACAACTAGATGGTTAAATGCAGGACTTCCGCAATTTTGCTCTCAGGCTAAGATCCTCAGCCTCTTTTGAACTTAAGTAATGGCCATATGAGAACGTGTCTCCTCTGTTTTGTGAATTGTCTTTGCTGCTGAAAAGAGCAACTAGTGAAGCCTGGTTTCCTAGAGTTCTGTGTCTTGTGTTCCATTCACTGGAATATCCTTATTTACCTTGTAAATCCTCCACTTTCAGACCTGCTGGAAAGGAAGGGGCATCATTTGTTATGGCTGAATCACGTACATGTTGGTTGTCTGGTTACTGAAGCAAGTGCTTCTCGGTCAGATCGTAGTTGCACCTTGACTTTTGCACATCCATAAGGGAAATAAAAAGATCTATGTGTACATTCTCCATAAATGGGACCCTAAAAATCCCTCCTTTCCAAACAGTTGGTTCCTGCTGATTAAACTCATAGGAATTATACCAGAAAGTGGCCAGCAAGTTTTTACAGTTTTAGGGAGGCTGACAATAGACAGAAATGGAAGGCTATTCAGACAATGTAGTAATGCACACCTTGCTTTTTTGGGAAACAAGGGGTAAAATAGTTCTAAAGCCAGACATTCACATAGTCTGGCCAAAAACTTGTAGAAAACTTTTAATGGATAAAAGGTACTTCAGATTAAAGATTAAAAAAAAAAAAAAAAAGGTTCTTATCATTGTGTCTTCTGACAAAGACAATAAAAGTGGAAAATTTTAATCAAGTCATTTTTTCTTTATACATTATATATCCATTATTCATACATGGATATATAAATTCTGAATTACACTTTGTGCAAGTCTATCATAGAATTATTGATAGCATTCAAAACTGAAGTTGGTTTCTTTCTTAATTCAAGGATTCACCTATTTGCAAGCACAAACTTATGCTATCCAAAATTATAGTGCTTTCTCTTTAGAAAACAACTTTTTAAAATTTTAAAATAAACTTAATTCATAAAGTGATTGATTTAAAATATATATTTTAAAAAATATGCTATTATATTTAATGTTTTTGGGGTTTTCTCAATAAATTACCTTAGTAACACCCTAGTACTTGATTTGGTGCTCACCAAAAGGACACAGTGGCTCTTTTAAATTAAAAGAGCAAAACTTTGTAAGGCCAGAAGGGATCATTAGGCTGATTTATGTTGCACAACTGCATAACACAGAGCATGGAATTTTAACGAGTACTTTTGTCATGAAGTCCATGACTAGAGTCTGAAAGTGTACCTTTTAGACCTAAACTTGATTTAAGCTCTATAACTGCCACAGGATCCAGAACTTCCTAGAAAGGGTGTAGCAGAGGCTTTCTTCAGCGTCTATTTTGCAACCATGACAAATCTTTTTCTGGTGAGATATGCACAGACTCTACCTTAAATTACCCACTTCACCAGACGTTTTCAAAGCAGACGGCCAAGAAAAGATGAGGATAATGTAGGTTTTGCAAGAAGGAGTGGGAAACTAGCCAGAAAATGTAAGGCGTGAGAAAGGGAGAGACTGTCAAAGATAGTGTAGGTTAAGAAACCTGGAGATAAGGGACTCTACAGCAAGAAGGAGGAACACGACCATTTCAGTTACTTTCCCCTGTTCTGGGGAAGAACAACTGTTGTAAACCCAATTCAGCAAGCCAATCCTTTCCACACGCCTTGCACTACGGATAAGTAAACACTTGAAGAAGCCCACAACAACTGAACAACTGCATCACCCAGGCAACACCAGGAGTGGGTGAGGCAAGTAAGAAATGAGCCATCGTTAAAGAATCGGCCTGGTTTAATCTGGAATAACAAACTCTGGAATGCACAAATTATACTTTTTTTTCCGTGACATAACTTGTGAGGGGGAATTAACACAATTTAAAAGTTATTCATCTCCAAAGATTAAAATAAGTTTGTATTTCTTGAAAATTTCATTTTTTCATGATTGCTAGCTTTAATACCTTTACTTTCAGGATCACCTGGCCACAATTTTATCAATCAATGGTTCCCCAGTTCAAAAAAGGCATTTTTTTAAAACTAAAATATTCCAGGCGAGTACGTTATTTGCCTAAATAACCAGGTTGGCTCTGTGGCAGCTCGTCCACTCTCTGCTTCCTGGGCTGTTGGTGTAAGTGCCCATTTGAGTGCAAATCAACACCATTCCCCCAGCTGTGATGTTCTGTAGCTCATCTACGTGTGGTTATCAAACCAGCATATCTTAGGCGTGCAGTTGGATATTTTTGAAAGAAGCCATTTCAATTTCAATTATATGATTTCAATTTCAATTTATATGATAAATTTTATTTATCATATAATTACAAATATTATAATATTTCAAACTTATAGTTCTGAATGTTTTGAACCATGATAATAAGTTTGTGTCTGTCCATTCCTAAGACTAATAGAGTAAAAAGAATATTACTGATTTGGGGGTTTATTTGGTCTTAAAATACTGCTTAAAATACTTAAAAACTGTCAGGTTCCAATCCATTTTAACTTTACTTTTGATAAAGAAATAGAAATATGAGAAACTAGGGGGATGAAAGCCAGAGAAAGTGAGCTATATATTAACTGAGTGCAAAATATTCTTCCTTTTAATGTCAAAGATTGATGTTCTAGGATAAAACCAAGTGGAAGTAACACAGTCCAAGCACTGAAAATTGCTATTTACCAATTCTATGTCCTTTTACAAACAATTCAGATTTCAGTCTGAATCTATTTCTGTTATAGCTCTGTAGCACTGAGCTCCCTCTTGTGACTAGCACCTGAACACTATTCTATTGATTTTTGGACTACACATCCTACATACCCTTGAGAGAAGCAGAACTGGTCAGATACTGAATCCCATCAGATCAACTCTACTTGCACCTAATAATGATCTTTAAAAATGCCCACGGTGGCTATCTGGAAGGAATACAGACTTGATCTTCCCCATTTTTGGTAGCTCACCCCTTGCATAACTGCTCTTCCAAGACAAAGAAAGTGTGTCTCCTCAAAAGTCTTCATTTCTAATGCTGAATATGTGTCTTCAGGAAAATTATTTGATCACTCCTTAGTGACTGATGATGCAATAAACACAATATACTGACCAGTAATCAAATGAAGACTAAATATAAATTTACCAAGCATAGAGCCAGGAAATACAATCCATCTTATCTGACAGCAATTTCCTTTCAGAGTTGTAAGGTTGTATTTCTTTATTTACACTCGGTGATGAAGGTATAATGGTTCATTAGCATAGGCACAGTCGTTTCTGTATGATCTGTGTTGCCTCTGTATAGCTTATTCCAGGATGGTATTAAGGAATAACATGCACAGCTGCGTAACTCTGAATACAGTATGTTCAGTAACTGTGAAACTTCATTTGATACAGACATATTGGTAGAAATGTTTTGTATAGAAATGATCCTCAGTAGAAGACCGAATATGAGAAAAAGTCTGAAATGTACAGACAGAGAGGAATCTGGGTCAATACGCCCTTCTTTAACTTTCTGACCTGGAATAATGGTTCTTTGAGACTATTTCTTGGTAGATGAGAAAGAATAAGTAACACACCCCCTATATATATAACCTCCAAATTTTGTGGTCATAGCTGGGAAAAAAAATCTGTGAATAATCCAATCTATTTGTTTCCAGTAATTTCCACTTCCTTGCACATAAAAGAGAGCTATAAAGGGTTACATTTTTAATAGTTTTAGGTAAAAAGAGATACAAAAGAACAATTAAAAGGTATCTTGCTTAATAGAATTACTTGTAAGAACATTCATTTTCATCTCTTCTAAGTTCTAATAATAACTAGTACCACAGCCTTCAGACTGCCATTTTTAGCATACTCAGTTATGCAATTCCCATCATCTGACAGTGTAAAAATAGGATTAAGCTTACAGTTGACACCATTGCAAAGGGCCCCAAGTTTAACATCGGATATAAACCTCCTATTTTCTCAGACTATTGCAAAATCAATTTTATTACATCTAATGCACAGGTAGGCACATGTCTCTGTGACAAAAGCAAACGTCTTTGCTAATCTTGTCATCCACAGATGCAGTAATATATTTTTCCAGGCTATAGAAAAACACATACCCTGAACTCTATAGTCCTTACTCATACTCGTCTACTGCTGAAGTGGACTGAAGCTTTGAACAGTGTAGAGTTACAGCTTAATGAATGCGAGTTCTTCTGTATGGGAGAAATTCATATGCTTTCATACTCTCTCAGCTTCATTTCCTTCCAAGGCTCATTAATTTTTAAAAGAGCCAGCTTTCTTACCCTTGCCTCCTAGTAGGTGGTGTTGCACTAGCATAAATATAAGGGTATTTATAATTTTAGCTGGAAGAAGAGTATGATAAAGCTCAATTGCACAGCCAAAGAGGTTTGGCTAAGTAGCCACATCAACTCTAAGGAAAAGCTTCAATAGATTTCATGGTGGTCACTGAGTTGCCTAATTTGGCCACATAATGTTTCTTTTATTGGGCAGAAAGAAGCATGATTGTTATTTCTAGGACCCTAGCAATTTGTCTGGACTCAGATGCTGTGCCTGTCACAACCCAATCATACAGTGAAGAGAGAAATGGTCTTTTTCAAAATTTATCCCACTGCAACTTAGGGACTCTTTCAGCAAAGTGGAGCATGTAATAAATAATGCATTCATACCGAGGTGTTCAAATTATTGAACGTGGAGAGGTCGAATGTTGTTGCTAAAGCAGGCAAAGGAGGCAAGTGGAAACACTTGCAAGCAGTCATGAGTAGCCCAAAAGTCCAGGTCCACAAGCATAATCTTAAATATCACTTAATCACCTTTCTCTTCAGTTCCTTATCCTCATACCAATATTCTCAGTCTTCAGACTTGGTATTGTTGACACTCCCTTCAAGTAAATAAACAGTCTTTTCCCTTACATTCAATCATTATCCTCTATTTCATTATCCTCTATTACCTGTTGTCTAAATGACATATTATTTTATCTTTACAGAGTGAGATACAATTCCCATTACATGGTGTATTTCCACCACTTACTTTCCTTAATTTTTCTGTTCATTCTTTACCTTCTTAAAGAGACCAAACAAAATTTCAGAGTGAAAATGAGAATGTAATCATCTGACTGATGAGTGGAAGGCCCTTTGACACCTGCCAAAATCCTGGAAAAACTTTTCTCTTTTCTATCCTACTGTCATGTAGTTATCTGAGAAATATTTCACAGGCTCTTTGATTCAGTGTACTTTGTCAAAAGCCTGAATTCTGCAAATGCAACTGGTATCACCAATCACAAGGTCCTCATTAAATAGACTAGCATACTAAGCTGAGTTTTGCTTGAGCAAAATTAGGGAAGGACTGCAGCATTAGCAAGTTTTTCTGTGCTCCTTTGCAAGAATGGTGCTGTGAGTGCTTCAGTGTGACACAATACGTGGTCAACAATAATCCTTAGGTTGGTTAGGTGGCCAACCCAAATTTTGCTCACTGAGAATCTCGAAAAACTTTTCCCAAGCATACTTAAGCCAAAAAAGATACTTACCAGAGGTTACTACTCCTTGAAAGATGCCTACCAGCTTGTGTGAAGTCAAAGCAAGTTTGATTCAAATTTGAATCCTCATAGCATAGATGATTGCAGCTCTAGGCAACCTTTGTGCTGATAAAAGGAGGAAGGGAGGCAGGAAAGTTCTTTGCTTCCCACTGCATTCATACATGTGTTACATGCATAAGACCAATTCTTGTGCCAACAGAGTGGCCTCAAACCTTTCAAAATATTAGATAAAGAACAATTTATTATTGGGCTTTTGAAAGTGCTGAAAAGCTTCAGTCATGGAAAGATTCATGAACATGAGTCGTAAAACTTATTCCTTACAAAGGCCCTGAAAAACAATTGATCATTTGATAGCTAATCCTAAAAGCACCTCCAGTCCATACTTGCTGATTTGTCACCTTGAAGGCCCCATTTAGTGACATTTATCATTTTGATTTTATACAGAGTATAAAAACTCCTGTCACTACACAGCTGTATGGTGGACATTTGCTAACAAAGAGGTCCAGAAGTTAATCTCTCACTGTGGTTAATCAAAGTAGAAGAGAATAAAGAGGAACTGGTTGTGTCCCTGATCCATGACCAAGTTCATATCACACAGATACGGGAACCTAAAATTTCTACTATCAGGGTGAAAGTTACTGAGAGATGCTTGTATAGGCCCCTTTCACTTCCTGCTTGTTAATGCTGCTCCATTCTATAGGAAGGATTTAAATGTTGAGTGAGAGAGAGATAATTACACTAATTTAGCACATGTAAGATTCTTGGATACAGTCTTTTCAATAAGAAATAGCCGTGGATTCAATGAAAAGCAAAATGTTTCTCACTTTGCTTAGAAAACTTTGTCTTAGGCTGTCTCTGATGGGTTTCTCAGAATATCTTCCTGTTTAGTGCATAGAGACTCCACCAGGGAGCTGTGGACGAAGAAGCGAGCTCCAGACCGAACAGAAGATCAGAATTTGAATACTTCAATGGGCGTGTCAGTGCTCACCGTTAGCAGAAGGCTACTAACAACATCAGTGTTTTTCCTCAGTGTCAAACTCTACAGCTGTGACATCCAGGCACATCGTTCCCTGTTTCGCCTAAGCAGTATCTCCTCAGACAGACCACCTCTTTTTGACAAGGTTATAGAGTTAGGACTTCACAGGCATTTTTTTCTTTCTGGGCCCCAATCACCCTGCTTGTTTTTGAGGAGCACCCCAGCTCCAGAAATGTCGTCCCCAGACTTGACCTGCTTGGCTGGGCAGAAGTAAAACAAGTTCAAACATCCCAGCTTTGAGGAAGGTATGGTGCTCAGGTCTCTTGCTCCCAAGCACTTCTCCTGCTGGGTTATTACACAGAGAGTGGGCAGCATCACTTGCAGTGCCTCCTCTGCCTGTATTTCAGAAGGAGACACTAAGCTCTGCTTTACTTTTTCAAAGACTTGAGATAGGCAGCTGCTCTCAAGAAAGGACCTAGTGTTTGGCTGCATACAGGCAGCTGTTGGATACCATGGCAAAGACATCTTAGCTGTGGAAACATGATAACTTGAAGTCAGCAAGCTTCTTCCTGCAAATGCTATTTTGAAGCATCTATCCCTTACCCCAGACAGTTTAGAAAGTCCAACTCAATGAGTGATCATTTTATTTTCATTCAGAGACCAGGACAAGATTCAGAGAGGTTTTAAAGTTCATTCTCTAATGTTGCTGAGGCTGAGAAAAGTCCTTAAATACCTGTCTTTGAATGTACCCCTTAACCCCAAGGGATGTAGGAACACAGATTCCTCTGGGTCTTTTTTTTTAAATTCCCTTCCCTTTCCTGTCTGAATGGGATCTGTTCTCCTAAAGGGGGACTGGCTTTTTGAAAATCTCATCCATAAAATGTTCATTATTGTGGAAAACTTTGCACAGCCGTCGGAGAGAGTTTTCAGTCGTGTAAGCCAAGCCAAACTGAATGTGGCAGGGTTCATTCGGAGCACTACCCCTGAGTATATTTTTCAGTAAGTAGGTAAATTAGCCGCGCACGCATGCACGGCACAACTTCCTTCCGAACATTCAGCTGTCATTAAAACCTCTGCTGTTATTTAAAAAACATCTAAGCTCCTACGATGGGCAGCTTTCAAGGACTCATAACTCAACCAAATCAAAACCAGTTTTCACAAAACTGCTCCAAGGCTTCTTGATGGAAAAAGTTTCCTTACTGAGTGCTATTGTTTCCAGTTGTTTCATCCTGCTAGGTGTCTAAAGGAGAAAGTCACAAGAATTTGTATTTGTATAAGAACTTTCACTCTCTCATTCAAAAATATAGCACTGAGGATAAGCTTAGCAGGAATAAGAAGGATTAGGCATTTATGTGGATAATGAGAACATCCATGATTACATCAGTGGGGTGAATAGGATGAAAACACTGTGGCGGCCAGCCCTCTCCTGGAATCTTTTAACATTTGTTTAAAAATTTTATAGGAGAAAAACTCCTATAATGGTGTAAACAAAGGGAGTGGGTTAATCAGACATGGATTAAATTAAAGTCACCCACCTAAACACATTGATTGTGGAGATTAAAAGCACCATCACCTTTCATCTATCTTGTTTACCTCCCAAGCACCCTCTGGCTTTTGTGTGGCATTTTGGTTTCCATGGCCACTGAAGGTTCCTTCCTATAATCAAAAACGACCTCCTGTTATAAAAGGCTTGGAGTCTTTGCTCAGCAGGCCATTTCCCCCTTTTATTATTCTTTTCTCTTGCCTTCAGGGAAAGCTTTGTGTGAGCAGGACAGAGCACTTGGTTGGTTGGCGGTTGACCTCAGTTGCACACAATGAGCTCTGAGTGCTACCTGAAATGTGTGACAAAGAGGGAAGGGTCACTGGCTTAGAGCATTACAAGGGCATGGGCAAGCAACTGTGATGACACTTGCCAAATGTTAGCATTCACCTAATTCAGGAGGGTCCCTGCTGATTGACAGTTCCTCACCCTTCAGCAGTTAAAGACAGAAAATACACAAGTTCATTAATTAATAACCCTGGTAGACTCTGAAGATATAAAGGCTAAAAGAAAAAAAAAACCTGAGCCCTAAACAAAACAAAACAAAACAAAACA
>WEKY01007448.1:0-14446 GCA_013390045.1 Picathartes gymnocephalus
CCATTCTATGATTCTATGACCTTGTTTGGTTTCCATTTTCACTTTTTGCCAAAACTGCAGTTAATTATTAGTAGCTATCAGTCACACATTGAACAGGAATAGCTATCATAGCAGAAGGATATTAAAAAAAACCAGGAGAGAGTATAAGAAAATTTCATCTAGAACAGTGTATGGATTTGTCTCTGTGAACTCCTGACTGCTCCATTCCCAGCCAACAGCAATCTACTGAATCCTTCTGCATCTACTCCTTTTTATATAACAGATATTAAGAAGGAAAAAAAACCAAAAAAAACAAGAAGCAAATATTGGTCATGTTTTCTGGAAGCTAGCATGTACAGATTTGTCTGAGTTATTATTCCAGGTGTCTCAACCCCAAAAATACCTGCAAAAATGCTGAAATAAAACATGTACCTTATCCTTCTGTTTCACCTTCTTCCTTTCTCTTACACCTATTACTTTCTCTGTCACATCTCACCACTTCCCAATACAAACATTATTTGTTATACCAGCCTGCATTCATCCACCTTCTCAATGCAGTGTGGCCAATTAAATGATAATTCTCAAGGAAAATAAAAGATGGGGTATCTGAAGATAACAGCACAGTTTACATCATTTGGATCTTCATCTTGTATCAGCTGTAATTGAGAGACTTTTGTATTCTTTCTGTGCTTATTTCCTCAAGGTTATAGATTCTTTCAGTAAAGTCTGCATCTTCTGTGCCTTGAATTGGATGAACTGGATTGAGCATACTGAAAAACTATCAAAAAATAGCACAATCTCTTTCAATTATTTTTGAAATTTATGAGTGCTTACCGTAGTTCTGAGTTCAGCTGACAATACAAATAACAGGTACTCACCCCTTTCTGTCAAAATCAGGAAGATACAATCTAGTGATGCCTTGAACAGTCATCAGAGGAATGCAAGTCTGAGACAAATACTTGGGTTTGTTTTTTGAAGAAAGAAACTTATTCTGAAACAATACAAGAAGCATCATTAAAGAAATTAGTTGGACATCCAGCCAGGGTGGCAATTCCTTCCCTTGTGCTTTGTACTGTTTCATTTGGTGCTTTAGAAATACTTTCTTGTAATAATACCTAGAGGAAGGATTAGAAAAAAAACTATTAGTTATTTAAGCTGTGAGGTAAGGTCAACAATATATTAGGAGCTACAAATAGGACTTCAGTGGGGATGACTGACTTGTAGGAAGCCAAGAAAAGCTACATTAAGGCTGTGAGCCCACAATTGTAATGATTCCCTCTCCAACACTCTCACAGTGACATAGTTCTACAGGACTCACATTAACAGAATTTTCCTGAGTCTGTCAGTCCCTGCCTACATCTCCTTGACACTCGTGTCAGGCTGCAGGAAATAATGCATCAAATTCCCAGAGACAACATTAGGCCTGCACTTTACAGGGCTGCTGTCGAACACTTTTTTCTGTCAATGCTGGTGGCTTTCCAAGCTGCTGACACACCTTGTGTTTTTCTACCCACCCTACATGTTTACAGCATCAACCAATGCTTCTTTGAGCAGGATCACAAGGAAAGAAACATTATAATCGTGAGGGCAGTCATTACCTTCTCTGTTCACTTTCTTCATAGGGTGATGGGACTTCATGCAGGAAACGCGCCACTAACCTGTCTTTCATATTAAACATACACTATGATATAGTTGAGGAATGTCCTGCTTTTAAAAATCAAATATTTTATTTATTTATTTGTTTTCTATTCCTATAAATTCTGCTCTTAAAACTAACTCAGACTTTCATTAAAAAAAGTAAAGAATTTGTTACCTACACTTCAGCTGAAACATTCAGAAATATTGATTCAGAAAGTGGACACCGGTGGTAAAGATGCGCATATTCTGTGTTCAAATTATTCATCTTCCTTAGAACAGAAGAAAGAAGAAAAACTGGACAAGTGTACAGAAATAAAGCACCAGTAATGCCTCTCTTAATTGTTTAACCCAAAGGATTACATACTGTTCCGTTAGAAGGGGCAATTCATGCCACTGACCCTGATAGAACTGACAAATTTGACACAAATTTCTAATCTCTGTTATTGAAGCTCCTGCAGATGAACACTGTCATTTATACTGAATTACCTTTAATCCAGGCATTCCTTTTCTTAGAGCATTATCCAGAAATTTGTAGGGATGTTACTAGAGATATCAAAAACAAATTCAGAAATAACATGACAGGAGAAAAGGATTTTATTTATTACATATATCTTTATCTAAATAAAGAGCTGTTGACCCCCAGGCTGCTGCAGATGACTCTTTTCTAACAGACTCTCTTGCACCTACACAGTACAACTAAGAGCTCAAGTATTCAGCAGGAGGATTGTATGCACACAGTGCAAAGACATTGATTGACATAATAACTCCTAAGGAATGGTCTTATTTAACTGAAGTCTTGAAACAAAAAAAATCATTTGAGCTTTCTGGACAGCACTGCATCACCTTTAAAAATGCACACTCTGGGCGTATTCTCTTTCCAATGACATGAAAGGCCTGGGCATGAATCAGGGTGGAAGCTCCAGACCAGACACCAACTAGCCAGGCTCATGCTGAGCATGACTTTGAAGAAAGAAATAACTAGAAAAAGCCCAGGCTCTTCCGCAGACAAGTCTTTCAACTTTAAATGCAGTAATTAGAAAGCATTTGTGTCAAATCAAATTGAGAACAGAAGAAAACATCCCAGATTCTGCTAACTTGAATCATATGAGCTGCTTTTTCAGGGGGCTCAGCCTAATCCCTGGTCTCCAGACCAACTATGAGGTTTTTCTCCTGTACGGCTGCTTCCATATTAGCATTTCCTAAGGGCCTACAAAACTGTTTCATTTCATCTGAACATATCACAATCCCTTTAGTACATATCTATTTGGAGAGCGTGTTGCAGCTTAGCTCTCTTTTTTCTCTTGAACTCCTCACATAGCACTGCTGGAGACTGTGATAACTGCTGTTCTTCTTCTAGACAAAAAACCATAAACCAAACCCCCTCACAAAACCCCCTGCATACGTAGTTTAATTACTATTTGAAGCAGAAAAAGTAGAGAGTTGCTTTTTCTGCATCTGCTGATGGCTCTGTGTGTCTCGCAATTTTACAGTAAGACAGACCCCGTATGCACTTCTAAAGATTACAGCAGTTTAAACACAACAGGAAGCCTCACAGGGAAAAATAAATAAAATTGCTAGCTACCATCAATGTGTGGTAATTTATAGTTCCAAACATCAACCTTAACTACTGCTAGCAGCTTGTAAATTGGAATGGATTACTAAATGTCACATTTTCCTTGTGATATGTTTCTTTTTTGGAGGAGTGAGGCGAATCATAAGGGCAATATTTGTTACTATGAAATGCATAAAAAACCTGCATATTTTTTACCACACCACTAACATAGCTGAGTGTACTAAATTATGCCACATAGTGAACTAATAAACAGTAGCATTACCTGAAATTGCCATAAGCTGATGCCTGAAAACTCAAAACTTTGAGTGCTTACTAAGAGTGAACATACAAAACTAGGTGTCAACACTGATGCTGGACAAATGCAGACGTGTTGCTGTGGGCTGACCTTGGCTGTCTGCCCGGTGCCCACCCAGCTGCTCACTTGCTTTCCTTCCTCAACAGGACAGGGGGAGAAAACGAGATGTAAAAGCTTGTGGATCAAAACAAAGGCAGGGAAATCCCTTACCAAAACAGACTCAACCCGGGGAAAGCTAGTTTATTGTTCATTAAATAGATTTGGGTGGTCAGAAAAAAAGATAAGAAATGAAACACCTTCCCATCATCCAGCCATTTGCTTTCCCAGGCTCAATATCACTTCTTCACTCCCTGCTCTCTATCTCTTCTCCCTCGAGCAGTGCAGGCAGAAAAGGGATGGGGGTTATGGTCAGTCCATAACAGACCCTCTCTGCTGTTCCTTCAGGGCACATCCGTCAGCCCCACAGGGTCTCTCCCAGGGCTGCAGTGCAATCCCAGTTGGAATCTCTCCTCCTCTCCATCCCTCCTTCCGCTCTCCCCTCGGGGCTTACAGTGGAACAATTAACCTGCAGGCAAAGTAGCAAATCCCACACACATCCACCCAGTTAATCAACATGGGTGAACAGCTACAGAAAAACTTTGTTCCTACTATTTAGTGGTCTTATGCTGAGCGAAAAAAATCCTTGCCTTCCTTACACATAACTCCTAGTAGTATTTTAGCTTCCAGCCTCAAATGTCTGTGAATTCATCATCCTTCAGATCAGAAACAGGGTGCTCTGGCAAGCAGGCTAGAAAGGGTCGGCTGCTCAAGCTGCAAGACTCCCGACTCTGCCCTTGCAGCACAGCCCTCAGGTTGTGCTTGTCAGCAGTCAGTGGCAGTGTAGCATCCACCCCAATTAACAGGAGGATGGGGGTTGTGCAGCAGGGTCTGGAAAAGCACTCAAGACCTCAGGAACACGGATAGATAATCCCATTGTTCTCCAAGACCAATTGTATTAACAGGGGAATAAATGAAGTGACTTCATCGGCTCAGTAGGTCAGTAATGCATGAATAGGGCAAGTATCCAAAGAAGTTACTGCCGGTGTGTAGTATTTGTGTAAGTCTCCCTCCTCTTGCAGGAACGGAAGTCGCATGATGATTTTGATAAGTGGAAGTGCAATTGTGCGTCATCATCAAATTTGTTGGCATTTTAAGGAGCTTCTACACAAGCTGCTATGAAAGAAAAACACTCTCTAGTTTTAATAGTAAAACAGACTCTCTATGGAAAAGATGATAGTAGAGTTTTTACCAATAACACAGCATATTAGTCAAGAATATTTATCCAGCTCCAAATATTTCAAACTCTTTAAATTTAAACTGATAATTATTGCAAGAAATTAGGCCTGTTTCTCATTTTATTTTGCTATTAATTTGTTATTTTCTCCCAAAGCAGCAACAAAAGTCATGTTCTGCACAAACAAAATGTTTTAAATTGCTCTCCTTCAGATCAAACTCCAGATTTTCATTTTGGCTCTACCTAATGGAATATATTTAGAAAAATCCTGGAAGTGTGTTTTCAATCTACTAACAAATTCTGGTAAGGACTAATCACAATTCAGATGTCATTCGTACAAATTATGACTTCTTGATCCAGACCCCGTAGGAGTCTTGAATTTTGATTTTGAGATTCTGCAGGCAGGTGTTTAAATCTATGCTTCCATCTGTGTCTGGAAGTGTTCTGGCCTTGAATACATGGCAAAATTTTTTATCCATCTCATGCTTTTATGCTTTATCAGACTGAAGAAATGTTGTGTTCCTGTTCCTAGATGTCCTGAAGGAAGACTCATTCTCAAAACATGCCTTCAGGTTCAGACTTCTGCAGTTAACCCAGTAACTGTCACCACTTAAACAAAAAACCAAAACAACCCAGGCAAGTGAGAACTCTAGGGAAAAGTTATTTTACATAAAAGGCCTGTGACTAGAACTTCTTTGGAAGAAGTAGGACCTGAAATAAATTTCTTTCTCTGCTTGCAAAGACACATACTTCTTTCAAAGCCCATTAGCTTGGCTGCACCATCTGGTGGCTATACGTGTTGATGGCACACAATCCATCCTCCTGAGGGTTTTCTGACAAACAGAAGAGAATTCATAGTATCTTGTGCTACAGATAGTACAAGAAAGAGCTTGACAAAGTAGGCTATTGATTAGAATAGTCACCTGGAAAGGAAGGTTTGTGGCTGAAATTTCTGCTCCAAAGAACAGTAATTTAATCAATGACTTTGTCAAGTAACAGGGAAGATATGGATAGAACTGGAATGGAGTTTCCCCTCTTCTTCCTTACAGATCTTGCTGGAACCAGAACTCTATAAACTTTTGACTGTTAATCAAGTCAAACCAGATTTGTATCCACTGGACCAATTTTCTACTTGACTAAAAGGTTTAAACATTGGGATCCAAGATTGTCTGGTCTTCCTATCTACATATCTTTAGAGATGGCTGCCAGGAGTACTACAGTATTAACATAAATGGCATTTGTATTGCAAATATACATAACATACACTTTCATGAGTTACACGCAGGTAAAATAAAGTCTTTTGGAAGACTGAAGGTCTCCTCAGATTTGTCAAGTTCTAAGACATATGAAATCTCCTAATTGCCAAGAAAACAAAAATATTTATTCTATTGCTTATTTCTAGGATAGTCGGGAGAATTTCAGAAGAAATCTTACTTTTAGCTGAACATATGGTCCAGTTATACAGTTTATACCATAATGAAACACAAAGAGAAATGCTTATGTGACACTTTTAAGAACAAACTGGCTTGAAAATTTTGAGCGCAGCATTTTATTGATTGAATGACACAATGAGTTCTAGCATCCGTCTGCATTGCCAATGGATAATTATGATTATTATGAGGAGCATGCTTTGACAGAGAAGTGAAATAAGTCTGTTTTCTATAGCTCTGAAAGACTACTTCCCCCTAGAGGCCATGTGCAGAAGGACAAAACAGTCCTACATTACAATTTTCATTTTGCCTTTTAAATAATAAATTAAAATTAATATGAATTATGCGTTTCACTATCCAATATAATTAAGAGGAAACAACATCTCAAGAAGTAAGCACTCCAAGTACAATAACTCATACAGCCAACTCCATCCATTTCAAATTCAGTGGAACAAATCCTTAAACAACTAGGTGCAGGGAAAAACCCACTTTGCCAAACGTTCAGGTGGAACTCCACAGATCATTACTCACTATTGCAAGAGCAATAAAAAAGTGACTTGTGAGAGCTGAAATCGTGCATATATTATTTCCAAATTACAGACTGTCAATTCCATTGCTTCCAGGGGAAAAAAAAAAAAAGAAGAGAAAAGAATAAGAGAAAAAACGTGTTAATCTTATGAAGTCAGATTTTCTCAAATGATTTTCACTGAATAAGCAGAACTGTTAAATATTCTAATTTGAACATTTTAAAGTGTGTCCCTGCATATAGTTTAACATACAGCATATTCCACATATATCTTTATCCATTTTCTCACAGGTTGTTCTTGAAAGCACACACTTATGTCACCAATAGGAAGTGCTAATTGACTGCTTTCTCAAATTACTCTTAAATAGAGGAGGTTTTGATAGAATATCCACAAATTTAAAAAGCAACCCAAATGTCAAAGACCAGAAACTGCACACTGTGTTCCCTAATCCATCTGTACAAGACTCAGAAGGCAGGGTGGAAATGCTTTCATCTGCCACACATATCTCTTGTCACTTGTGTAAACGGAGCAACTCTTTGAGCAGTTTAGTGCCCACAGCTGGAGCAATCTCTGGAGGAATAGACACAGTTTTGTCATCTTGCCTCTCTTTTCTGGTTCAGAGCTATTTTGTCAAATATGCAGCTGTGGGTTTCTTCCTACTTTTATAGGGTGACTGCCAGGGATCTACATTTTCCTTCCCATTTCTTTTCAAGCTTTGTTTCCCAGTTCTTTCCACACAGCCTTTGCCCAGAGCCATATCTGTCCCAAAGGCGTTGAGCCTAATGTCTCCCTCATGCTGTGCTTCTTACCTGTGTGAATTCCAGTTATATTCTTTCTTCCACTTTATGTTCCCTGCATACCAAATTGTCCTACTGAATTTGATCATGATTTGGCCATGTATCTTCTCTGCCAGCTATCATATCTTTGCTGCAGGCAAGAGGGTATTCAGACGATGCCCTTGATGGAGCCAACTGTGTTTAAGCCTACAGTTTAAACAATGAAAGCACTGCCTTTTAATCTGAGAGCTTCTTTTGCATTTGGATATCTCATGTGAGCTTCGTGGAGCACCTGCCCCCAAGTCCATGAAATCTCCTGCCAACTGCTTTCCCCAATGTCCAGTCCTGTTTCTTAAAACTTTCCCTTGCACATTACCATAGTCCTTTCCCCTTCTGCAAATATATCCTCTTTATTTTCAACTTTTCAAGATATCTGAGAGGAAAAGATTCATATAGGGATAAAGAGAGGCAACTGCTTCTGAACACAGTCAGTTTCTCCCTAAGGAAAAAGCTAGATATTGGGGACGATTAAGTAAAGTCTCTCATTGCTTAAAATTACCTCCCTTTTTGACAGACATTAATGGATGAAAGTAGGAAACACAGATTTATTTAAACAGAATGATTCCCCATAATTTATTTTGTATATAGAAATCTCCCTTCATTTTCCTGAGGAAAAAGCAAGGCTTCTCAAGGTGGATCCAGGTAATTTGTGTTGATTCAAGATGTGTCTTCTATAACATTTATTTTTTTTATCATCTTTCAGCTCGGTGCTTGTTCTAAAGAGTCCTTTGACAAAAATTCCTCCTGAAGCTTAGCACCTTGCACACCTATCTACACTTTCTTACTATTTTGCAGTCTAGGCTCCAAGGTCCTGTCTGTGTTTTTTTCCTGGTGACTATCCTTATTCCTTTTTACTCTCTTTCATCTGTAAGACAGGAAACCCCACCTCCCTACTTTCAGTGATCTCCTGACATGATTTATTGCTGATCAAAGTGTTTTCATTAAAACAAAGCACAGTAAAACTGCTGTAGTCTAAAATATGTATGGAAAGGCCAGGAACATATGCTGGCAAAAGCATTCTAGCAGTCATTTAAATAGCATCACTATACAATGCTTGCAGTAAAAGCAAATTGTACAGACATAAATTATATAGAAAACCTTGCCAAATCACAGTGCTGGTTTGCTCTACTTCCACCTGCATGGGAAATTCTGTTCTGTTTTGAAATCTTGGCCTCAGGCCTCACAGGATGAGGCTAGAATATCCCCAGCAAGTGGAAGGGGAGGGAACATGCTCAGTGGTGGCAATACAATACAAAAGAAAAGATTCTGAGTCTACTAAGCAAAGAGTTTTTCCGCAAACTATAATTCAGCAGCACCTAAGCAAACTATGACAGGAACAAATGAATACATTGATAAGCACGCAAAATTTGATTCTGAAATGCGTGTATGTATTAAAGCTTTTCAGTGGAGTAGATGTGACAGCTCATCATGGATATGATGAGTTATGTTAATATTACTGTCAAAAACAAACCAAAAGCCCAGCAATGGAACTGTTCAGACAGCGTGGAAAAAAACCTCACAACCTAATAGTTATGGTTTGATAAAATCGTAGCGATAAAAGTTTGCTTTTTTTTCATGGACAACTGCAGACTTCACCACCTGTGCCATCTGCAATAATCTTGCTTTAGATGGTCACATCTGTGAATATGCATCCACAACCCAGATCAATTATAGTTTGCTAAAACCTGATATAAAAACTTGCTGACTGAAACATGGCCACTTCAACTGGCAGCACTTGAAGCATTTAGTTAATAAGCAGCATGAATCATACCTAAATTTATGTCTCCAGCCCTCAGGATGCATTCTCATGAAATTCAAGCTGGGCAATGTGTGTTGCATCGTACTGAATCCTCAGGGAGTGAGCTGGGCCTCTTTACACTGAGGACCCTGAAAAGCAGAGGTGACCAAACAAATTCTGAATAAAAATCAGCACTTCTTAGGTAAAACGTAGACAATTTATGTCTTGAAGCAATGCCTAGTAGTATTTTTTTCCCTCTCTTCTTCCTTTCCTACAATGTATACTATAAGGATTCTCTTTATTTAACTTACTAGGTAAGTTACTAATTAGAAGCTGCTCTTCAGCCAACTAAGAAGAGGCTGAAGCAGATTTTCCTGTTAGGTACACTTAGACGAATCACAGAAAAAGGCAAACATTCATTTTCTTCTGCTTCCTTTACATTTTCAGAACTATGTTAATTCAGGTCTCAGAAAAAGAAAATGAGGAACACGAGAATGTTACTCACTGTTTTGTTCCTCTTAGGGGTCATCTTTGGTATCAAGGACACTAAGAAGAAGGTAGTCTTGATATGGCACTATTGTTTCATGGGCCATGGCACTATAAAAGCAGTAGCGTCTTCTAATCAATTACTGGTAGTACGTCTTTTGAATTGCAACATTGAAAACAGGATTGATGACAGCAGGGATGATTTAAGTTAGCTTTTACCACAGCTTATGGAGAAAAGGTTGACAAGAAATTATTTGAAGTGTAGAAGGCTGAGCACAATCAGACAGTTTCTTTTTCTTGCTGTTTGTTTTGACAGCTCTAGTTCAGATCTCTGGTTTGTGTCGCTCATTAAGTTTGTTTGTCCTTCTAACTTTGCTGTCATTAATACCTTTATGATCCAAAAATACTGACTTGGTTAATGTATTTTTTCCATATATAAAAAGTATTTTCTTTTTGAAAACAAATATCCAGACGTCCCCTCATCCCATTTCTGTAGAAAGGTGCATATGGAAATGGGTGTTACTTTTCCGTAAGTAATCTGCTCTGCATCTATCACCATATATCTGAAATAAAAACAAACTATGCTCTTCCTGGAGGTCCAGTAGCCTGACTACTGTAAATGTAAGTAGTGAGGATATTTTTTGTTTGGTTGGTTTTGTCTTTGTGTTTTGTTATGGGGTGTGGTTTTTTTTAAACATTAACTGTGCTTACACAACAGTGTAATTGAAATTAATTGACTTTGTCCCTGAATGAGTCCTGACACATCAAAATGAAATTCTTAGGTATGATCTTCCACAGGAGATCATGACACATAGTAGCTGGTGCCCCAGACAGAATGACTGGTGATCAGAAACGCAGGATATGAAGATAAGTGAACCTGTCCTGTGAGTGAACACGAGCACAAAGACTACCACTGCCAGCTTGCTCTGAACGGAAGTCAGTGGTACAGCTCAGTAACACAAGTGCACTAAAGCAGCAAAAATCCCTTGGTAGATGTTTTCTGAGTCCTCTCTGGGATACTCTGCTCAATAGGTCTTTCTGGTGTTTTCACAAGTAATTTTTAAGCTCTCAGCTGTCACTTCTCCCTCCACTGGTTGGTTTTCCCATAAGAACAATGGCCTGTCCTTGATTTCCTTTTTCTTCTAGCTCATTCCTATTCCACGAGACCTTTGCTAAAGATTGGACAAACATAGAACCCCACATAGTAAAATGACAAAGATGTCCAAGTTTGGAGAATCTGAACCTTCCAAAAATTGTTTTGGTTTTACTTACTTTTTACATGGCATTAGGATTTTACTGTGCTACCTGTTGTTTTTCCTGGTCTCCGTTCTCTTGTACTGGTTTGTCACTTAAACATTTTATGGAGTAGTTTAGATGGAATTTAAAGGCAAAATTCTTCCTCGTCCAGAGCTTCCTAATTTATAAAAAACCCCCTAACAGATGTGATGAAGAAATGCATGAAAGTCAAGTACAGTGTCTCAAATTTGAACACAGGCTGTGGTCTTCCTCTCTCTCTTGCTTGTTGTCATTCACCTCAATGTAGGAACAAATGGACATTTACAACACAGAAGGGAATGGCAAAGAAATTAATTGCATATGTGAGTTTAATTCCATTTAAGTAAATTGCTATATGTTTGACCTTTCCTCTGTCCATGGAATAACAACCAACTTTAAATTCTTCAATTATTTTAACAACTTAAAATTGTTTAGTTTTCCAGATTTAATAAAATAAGTTTTGCTCTTCGAAGAAAATACCCCGGGATGACCTAAATCTATAATTACATATAAAACAAGTATAATACACAATACTGATAGAGTTTTACTAATTCAGCTATGAAACGAATGAGAAATGCATTAAAAGCTACTGAAAAAATTAATTGTAATTTTCAATCTGTTATAATTTTGGCATCCTCTCTGAGTGAAAATAACTCACCTTCACTATATGAGACTAAGATACAACTTCAGCTTGTTTTGGAGTTTTGTTGAAACCTGAAGCTGGAGCCAGGATCCCTAGGAGAAGTAATGGAAGTTTTAAAAACTTCCCTCATAATAAGGAGAGAGAGCACCTCGTTTTAAACCTCTGCACGATATTGTGGGTTTGTAGGTCCAATATTAACCCTATACCCTACTTTGGGAAGGCTGGAAATGGATAAAAAAGAGGGAGAGAGCAACATGTAATAGCCAAGACAAAACATACCTGTGTACAGTGCCACAGAAACAGAGCTGAGCACTGACTAAGAGACAGAGCAACACTTCTGTACCTCTGAGAGGAAGGAATGATACAGTGGTCTGGTAGAGGCAGAAAGCTGTTTTTCTCTCTAAGCAAAATCACCAAAAGGGAAACAAATAATTTTAAAAAGGCCTCAGGCATAAGATGTGTAGTTATACTACCTTGTTAAAAAGTTGTAGAAGAGATCTAGACAGAGCCTAATCTCCTTAAAAGGAGGTGTCATAGATCTCAGTGGAGACCTCCACCACAGACACAAAAAACCACAGGCTTTTGCTTAAGAGAAAATGAGATGTCAAGGATTAATTGCCTTGGCCTACAAGGAACACAATATTAGCTTGAACAATAGATAATAGGGCATATCTCTTGAAATGAATGGATATGAACACCTCTGTAGTGTCTTGTCCCAGTTCATAAACTTAGCATGAATCAGCTTGAATTTCAGTAGGTATCCTTCATCCAAGCTGTCACCTCCATTATGCACAGGGTAAAACTCCAAGCTGTGTAATGCAGATACCACAACAATCTCTTCTTTCCCCCTTCTAAAAGCACCTCACAGGCATTGGACAGGGCATGCCACAGGAGAAGATCCATCAGGATCCTATCTTAAGAGTCTCCTTGGAACAAAACAGCAGGCACTGGGCATGACCCCAACAAGATCACTGTAATATTAATTATCCTGCCTAGTCTAGTTAAATGTCAAAATATGGTCATGGTTATTAAGGGGTTATGGCAGATTTTCCTCAATTAGGCTAATGAAATAACAAAAAACAAGAAGTCTTCAACAGCCTTAGTCTCTAGCCTTTCTGGCTTTAAATATAGAAATATTATCTTCTCTAGTGAGCTGATGTGGAAGCAAGAACTATCCCAATCCTCCAGAAACACCAGCCCCAGCAAACTTCCTCTCAAGGGCAAGTGTGGATTTAACTGAAAGCATCTTCACTATCCATTTGGCTTCTTTCTCCTATTGCAGTTCTTCTAGCGGGTATGAAACACTGGAAAATTACAACAGCAACATTTTTAAAGCTAATTTGCACAGGTATAAATGGCTACCCCATGTTCAAAAGTCATTCAATTTGAACATCCAAGGTGATGCTGTCTGGGCTTGCAGAGAAACAGTTATTTTTCCATGGAATTCAAAGTTAAAGGGAAAAAGAAAAAACCCAAAACAACAAAAAAAACCCTAAAATATATGTTATTCCAGATGTGTAATCTGCTTGAATTTTAAAATAAATAATTTGCCTTTTCAAAATAAAAAAAAAAGCCCTGTAGACTATTAAAAACCATCTGCGAAATTCCTTGACTCCAGATGCTATTAATATAAGCAAACAAGTTTAAAAGGTTCATCTTTGCATGAAGGATGCACACTGCCTGATTCTTCATAACTCGCCTCATCCTTGACACTACACATGGGCTCCTGAGCTTGTAGTCAATGGCTGGTGAACAAAGCTTCATTAGCTGCTTTGACTCTATGGCAGTTAATTACTCTGAAAGATTTTGTGTGTGGAAGAATAGAACAGAGCAAGTAAAGCACTCACAGTGGAGATTTTCATTCCATTACTATGCTTTGCTGGTGTTGTTTTGCTTTTCAAACTAGAATGACTGCAATATCACTTATGAGAAAGTCAAGGGCATATCAGGATGGAGCCAGTGAATATATGCATAACCAGAATCTGATTAATCTTACAGGGATAAGTATATAAAAAGTGTCAAAATTTCTCTCCAGACCATGAGATATAGTATATTATTTCATTATTTTTCTTAGCAGAGAAAATTCACAGGAGAGGATCAAATAAAAAACATCCAATATGAATTAAAAAGAAAAAAACAACCATACAATGAGACAAGATCTCCATGAAGTGACACCGTTAATTGCAATTGAAATTAATGTCAGAGGGCAGCTTTTCACACTCAAGACATGGTGTAGAAGAGCTATGCTGAGTTTATGATTGACTCATGGTCAAAGTGATATGCAACATGCCTCTGGAGACAATATAACTTGTAGTATGTACAGCTACAGGTAAAACTTGCCACATACATTATGTCTGAACAGCAAAATTAGTTGTGTCATTTACGCTGTGTTACAGGCTGCCAATAGCCTTGTTATAATTACCCTGTGCAGCATTTTACTTAATCTTCCTGTCACTTGTAAAAGGTGACATCCACATAGCAGCAGGAATCCTCCTTCAAGGAATCATACAGCAAAGCCACCAGAAGCATAAATTTAAAAGCTCATGCAATATAGGAGGAGGGGCAAAAAGCTTACTTGCTTCATGAATCTCTATGATTTTTATATCACAAGAACTTACTTGAACATTTCAGTGGATTGAATGGGTTAAGCAAGGAACAGCTTTTCTTGTTATTTATTATTAATGACATGTTGTAGTGACTACATATCTTGGCTACAGATCCCTCAGCTTTCCTCTGCAATAAAGGCATTAACT
>WEKY01007494.1:3230-15552 GCA_013390045.1 Picathartes gymnocephalus
TTATCACCAGGATTCTGGCAAATGGTACTTTGTGACTCTGAACTATGTCTCATTTGATGAAGCCAGCCTGCTTCATGATTTATGGATAAGGCATTCAGAAATTCAATTGCGTTCAGAAATTGAGACTGACAGATTGCTTTCTAAGGAAAGTGTATTGTGTCCTGTCTCAAGCATGGCACAGACTGAACTGATATCCGGGTGGGGTGAGGTACTACCTCATTAGTTTCTTATATTGCAGCTGTTACTGAATCACTGTGGCATGATCTCTAATTTAAGAATTCTGTGGGACAGTGAGTGCTCTTAAATCAGTCATACACTAGCCCATAGTGGTTTTGCTGTTCATGCCATGTTTTTGTGAGAGGTAAATAAATGCTTTAAATAGGAGATGGAAGATGCAGAGTCACAGCAATGTTTTTGCCTTGCTGATAGACAGTATTTCTCAGGCAGCAGCCCCTGATAAATCTGGCACTTGTGCCAAAAGCTGCTAATTTCTCCATCAGGTACAGAGGAACCTATTCCCTCTGAGGGAATAACAGGTAAGGAAATACAGAGCAATACATAATTACCAACATTTCACTATTTTTAGCAATGCTGGTTTTGTTCCCATAATAAACTTTATTTTAGTTGACTAAATGGATAAAAGGAATTTGGAGGCAATTACTTTTATGTTTTTCTAGATTCAGAGTCCAAAACCAGCATAGAATTTGTCTTCTCAGTGATATTTTGCACATTTTACTAATGGCTTTGTAACCTAAATTTAAAAACTTTTGCCCATGCTTTTTTTGATGAGGAGAATCTCCTGTTGTTCTGGGTAGACAGAAGAGAGACTACTGAAAAACTTAACTTCATAGGTATAAGAACATTCCTGCCTTGTCCCTCCAATACTCCCTGGTGGTCTTGGTTTGGTCACTTTTACCATAAGTTTGTGAAGAGACAATTTATCAGCATCTTGGTGGTTTGGAATATACAGCTGCTGAAAGCAAAGGGGAGTTAGATTAGTTACATACATTTCCCAAGCTGTCTTGACTTAGGTTAACTACATAGTAGGTTTTGTTACTTTAGATTTAGGAGAGGAGTACTACTAATACTACTTTCCCATAGCATGTCTTTCATTGGTAGTTTTTATTTATATATATAAAACATCTATTTTTATATGTACATATATGCGCACATCCACATTTCACCAGCTTTGTAATGTTCAATTAAGCTTTTTAAGCATTAAGTAAGATCTGCAAATGGGTTAAGATCTGATGGGTATGTGTCTAATCATTCCACAGAGCTATAAAATATCTCTGAACTTTCCAATCTCTCTTTTACCTTCTTTGGTCTAGTCTCCATCAGTATATTTCAAACTCTCTATACAAGTCTGTTTCTCTCTGTTACAGCTGTGGTCTTTTTTCTGGGTTTTCTTTGCACTACTTTCTGAGTGTGTGTAAGAATTCTTTGATTATATATACTTCTATTCAGTTATTTGGAGACCCCAACTGACAAAAAGGAATATTAAGATTTCCTTTATCTCTCCTGTTCCCCCATATGAAAGATAAACTCTCCCAGTACCAGCAAAGAACCTCTGTTAAATCTTTTTCTTTCTGAAACGTGCTTCTTGGAAGCCTCAATTAACTTGAACACAAAAATTGTATTACTAATCCTACCTGGCAGCTCTGTGTGGCACTACCAGGCAGTCTGGGTATGAATCGAAGGTGTGGAGTAGCACATTCATTGTTCCCAGCTGAATGAGCCCTCCCCAGAAGATGAGCATGTCCCGAAAATGATAGCTGAGCAGTCTGAACCCCTTCATTCACCCTGCTGGGCGTGCTCATCCTTTCACCTGGGTGCGTTAAGAGCCTATGATATTAATCAGAATGGCTCCAGTCTCAGAGCTTATCTACATCAGTGGTTTTAAAAGTGCACTCTTCTGTCAGCATCGCTGCATCTGCACAACAGATTTTGCTAGCTTAAGCTATGACTTCTAGTAAATTCAACTGTGCTGCCAGAACTTTTCAGTACAGACCAGATCTCTCAGTACTGCATTTTTAAGCGTGTTCTTCAGCTGTGCAAATACAGAGACAAGATTTTGATGCCACCAAGTTCAGGTCCAGGTGTAAGGGATTTCCTTCTTTTTGTAATGCCTGCATTTCTTCAGTTCTGGACCACCCCTCAGGATCAGTTTTTTTCTGTAAGTTTTCTAAATTCTTCTGAACATAGCTAATGTAGTTAAAGAACTTTACCTTGGATTTCCTACTATTCTAGATTTCTTCACTTTAGGAGGGACATGAGCCCCTCTGCTCCATTGTGTAGATCAAGAAAGTTTCTAGACCCTACCTTCTCATGCATCTCATGCCCTCTCTCTGTTTCCAGGAACTATCTCAAGTATCTAGACAATTCAGCAAAAAAGTTAATGCTTGGGAGTGCCTATACTGGAACGGATGTTTGTGCCCATAAGTATAGAGCAAGAAAATCACAAATAGTTTCATATTAGGTATAAGGCTATACAAAAAAAGAATGTTCCACTTTGTGTTTCATATTAAAAAGGAATTAGAAATGTTTGAAAAAGGATAGAAATTAAACTACCTGCTCATCCATCCATATGGACTTGTCTGAGGCGTCTTGACTGTCACCATGGGAAAGATTCTCTTCCTTCTTCTGCTTGTGCCTTTTGTGTCCTATAGATGAATTGAAGCCTCCAGTATTCCTCACTTTGTCTTGCACCTCTGCTTGCTAAACTTACTTCACAAGAAATACATACTGTTTAGTTTTGGTTTGACAGAGCTGTGGAACTGCCCTACAAACTCCTATTGGATCTAAAAGCATTTAGGTGATAACTGGGAAATATTTTTATTATTCAGTTACAGTTAATTATCCATGTGTTTGGAGACCAAATTTTCATTTATGTTGTTAGCGATAGAAATAGCCCATCCTTTAAAGGCCACCTTCAGATATGTTGCTGAAGTAAATTGTTACTTTAATTAGAAGGATTTCTAATCAATGCGTGTGTTGAGAAATTCTGAGTATTATATGAAGTGGTAATTTAAAGGATTTAAAGAAGCAACTTCCTCCAAAAGCATAACATGAAACTGCTCAATACTTCCTGGAAAAGCTTGTGCTTATTTTGCAAAACTGGAATAATTTGGCAGTGAAGCATGTTTTAAAGTTGAGTCTTGGTTCTCTGACATGTGAGTGCAGGTGCTATCATTGGGTTCTCCAGCAGTGGGTGAGCTGCATCCCCACGGCTGAAATTTGGCAGCATGTGGAACCACAGGCAGGTGCCTTACCTACAGGTAACACACACCAGGAGGAGAGGAGGGCAGCAGGAGGTAATTCTTTATCCTACTTCCAGCTTCCTGAAGGAGGCTTTAAATTTTAAAGGTTAATTGTTCTTTAAGTAGTTATGAGAGAGGATCTTGGTTGGTAGTCAGGTAGGGTCATGCCAGAGTAGGCTGTGTGGACACTTCCAGAAAGCAATGTGGTCCTTTGAACACAATTGCTAATTACTGTGGGAAATTTTGTGTACCACATAGTTAGCCAAAGAACTTATTTTAAAAATGCATTCTTCTTTTGTTTGCCCTAATCAAAGTCTTAGTTCAGTTGAAACTGGAGACAAAACCTGGGAGGTCAGAGTGGAATGGGGTGATTACAGGACAAAAAGTTTTTGTATGACCTTTAAGGTAAGGCTAAAAATCTGATGCAATGAAAGGGATGCTTTGAAAGAGTTAGAACAGAGATTACAGACAGGAAGTGATCCAGCAGGGCAAACAACCTCCAGCCTTTACTGTCTGCTGATGTTGGATTGTGCTGAAGAAGAGACAATTAGAGGTTGTGACAAGAGGACACAGCTTGTGCGGAGAGGGAAGCAGGAACCTGGGGAGTATAGAGGAACACATGACGGCTGATACCATCTGAATAGATGGGATAGTTAAATACAGTAGTAGGGATTGCTAATGTGAGCATAATCAAGTTAAACAGTGCTTTACTACATCTTATGGTGGCATTTGTAAGTAATTTTTTATGCTACTGCATTATAAGTAGTAAGTGAATGTTGTGGCAGTATGAACATAGAGTACTCGTTTCTGTGGGGATTTTTTATTACATTTGGGAATTTTCTTGTTTGTATCTGTGTGGTTTTGATATGTTGCTATTTGAGAAAGTCAGGGGGGAAAGGGTATAACTTTGAACAAAACAGGGTTCTTGAGCATTGAAACAATTGTCAGTATTCCTTAAAAATCTTACAAGTCATTCTTTATAGAGACAAGTCACTAAATAATTCTCCAGGTTACTAGGCTGCAACACTTATCTTCATCACAATGAGACTGGGACTGAAAAATCTGGTTGCCTGTCAGATCATAAGGAAAAGAAAAATCTAGTGAATATCTCCTGTTTATGTGGAATTTCAGTTTTCACTGTGAGAAGCTGTACTTGGAAACCAAGGCTGATGCTGCATGTGTATCCTACGTCATGCAACCACATCAATAGCTTCAGCACCTATACTTGGCTATTTTTTCCCTTCCCTCTCCTGTGTGTCTTCAATGACATCCCTTGTTACAGTTTTCTCAGGTCATCCTTTCATTTCCAGACACCTTCACAGTAATATTTTCAGCTCAGCCTTGTGACTGTATGCCCAGCTCTTGCATGTCACATGTAATATACTTCATTTCCCTTATAGTGACTTGAGAGATATATTGTTTTTGAAACCTCACTACTGTCAAATTGTTTGAAATTAACTCTGAGTTGTTGAAGGGGGAGTTGAATGATCGACAGCCTGTTCAGATGGTGAAGCTGACATACTGATAGCTTTGTTCTCCAAACAGAAATGCAGAAATGACTGTGCTGTGCTCCCTGCTTGGGGACTCGGGGATTGTAGCACCTTTGCTGATGTTCATGATTTGTTACATGTTGTTCTTGTGTCAGATTCTCCATCCCACTTGGTTTAGTTTTAAAAATCTCTAGATTTCTGTAGATTTGTTCCACAACAAAAGAGGACTCTGTGGAAGAGCTCTTAGCAGGTGCAAAAGTAGATTTGGGAGACATGATTGAAGAAGGAATTATACTTGTATATATTAGGATACCATTAAGATAGGTTGAGTAAGAACACAGTGATAGAAAAAGAGAGTGTAAAAGATGAGAAGGGAAGAAGATGATCGCATAAAGGATGAATTTCAGGTTTAAAAGAGTAGAGGGAAATACTTGGGCCTTTTTAGTTGCTGCTGAGTAATGAATTGCCCAGTGCTGGCTCTACGAGTTTATTACTTTGTGCTGAAGTAATTGAGTCACAAAGTTCTTCCCTTCTAAAGTTTTCTTTGTTCTCTTCTTTCACTTGTTTTTTCTCTTAAACTCTTTTCTCTTGCTAGGTTTGCTGTGTCACTTGTCTTCCCCAGTGTCGCCATAATGGGTGCTACTGATTGCTTCTCTCTCCACTTTGTTTCCTGAGCTTGTTTTGTTATTCATTTTTTCTTTATACTGCAGCATTTCTGCTCTCTTAACTTCCTTTCCCTCTGTCTTTTCACCACATATTCTCACCCTCCTTTTTACTAAAGGAGCATGCCATATTATTACACTCTTTTGGTGTCCCTTTCTCACTTAGCTCTTTCAGCCCTTTGAGATAAAACGCTTTTTATACAAATTCCCCAAATTATAGATAGATGCTTCTCCTCAAGATCAGTGTTCATGACAGTTCCTGTAAACCGTTCCTCCAAAGGAGGAACAGAAACCTGTCAGTGTAACCCTGTACCGAGTTCCTCTGAAGAATCTGTTCCAGTTAGTCCAGTGTCTCAGGCCGCCCTCCTTGCAAGCTGCGGGTTTTCTGCAGGGCCTGCTCGGTGACTTAATAACCAGCACAGCCCCAGGCTGCATCTGTGTAGCCAGCTCAGGGTTGTTTTCAGTTTTGTCTTCAGGTTTGTAGCCTTGCTGTGGGGGAGCTTCTCGCACGCAGAAATAGCTGTAGCTCCATATCAAATGTTGCTGTATGGTCCTCGTACCCTCCCAGGAAAATGCAATCCTGAGAAGTGCTCCCTTGACTCCCATCATTACAGAGGGTGCATTATGTCCTCCTGCCCAGATGAGGGAAAGCATGAGGTGTTCTTTCCTTCAGCTCCCAAGGATTTCAATTTTAAGTAATGGCACCAGTATTGTTATACAAACATCAACCTCTATGACTAATCAGGATGCTGCAGAACTCCTGCTGATTTTCCTGACTCCTATTGCAAGAAACTTCTGTAATGAACATAGACTACATTTATTTTTTGTTTATTCTGTCTCTAATGTAGTTAAGATTTTTAGATAAACTATGTAAAGTAACTTTTATATTAACATTACATCCTGCTGTGACAGTAGATATGAGTGTTCTGTTCCCCTGACTGTTGCAGAAAAATACAAAATAATTTTTACTTGTCTTACTTATTACTCTCTTTTTGCATGTGTGTTTTTGTTAGTTTTGTTTTGTTTTGGTTTGGTTTTTTTTCTGGGATATTTTGTTTGTTGGTTTTAAATTTGATTCTAAAATGTAGGGCTAGTGACTTAAGGAGGCTTCTTTTAAATTTCAGTTTGTGAACTGTCTATCTGACAAGCCATCTGTTTCTCACTCCCCCTTAAGAAGGCTGGCTTGGGATGCATTCTCTCTAGTTTCTATGCTGGAAGACAGACTTTTTGTATTAAGAAGTGAGTTTCTGGATATGATGACCTGTATATTAAGAGTCATCAGTTTGACTAATGGCACACCATGGCTACAGATCATCCTAAGCACCTCTTCAAAGTGTCATTTTTCCAGCTCAGTTGATTTCTGACATATCTCACTTTATCAGCCATTGAAGTGGAAATTTCATCACTCTTTTATGCTTTTTGAGTTTTTCTTAGTATTTGTTTGTAATAGGTTTTATGGGTGATTAGTTGTGCGAATTGTGAAATTTTTTTTGTGGACAGATTTTCTTAATTTTTGCATATTGTACTTAAGCTTTTTAATCTATTTGTTAACATGTATCAGTTGAATTTTGCTTTGTTCTTCTACTATTAAGAGGCTATTAAAAACTGTAACTAGTGCAATTTGTAACTAATGCAATATTTACATTAGTTTAATCTGGTCAGCAATTACAGATACAAAGGAAATTATTATTAAATTAAAATAATGGCACTTGCAGACATGTATCTATTGAACAGCACTACTTAGATGCTATTTTCAGCAACTGTTGTCAATGCTGAGAATAGGCACTGTCTTAGCTCATAGCCTGTAAAATCCTCTGCTCTTATTCCAGACAGAAGTTCAAGCCTACTTCTTCTCCCAAAATCTTAGGCTTCTTGTACTGCTTGTGTTTATGTAGAATCATGAAAACAGATTTGGTCCCCATCTAAGCAAGTGTTCAGACTGTGCTTTTACCTAGGAGTCAATGTGGAAGGATCAATGACGGTTCATCTGTAATAATGGTAATTAATAACAAAAATAACAGTAATACCATAATAATGTAGGTCTCTGCAGCTGGGAATACTATGATTCTTTGGAATGCCTAAGTTTTTAGATTTACATGTTGGGAGGGAAGTTTGTGATATGTAACATGTAAGTTCCTTCCCTGTCTGAGTTTTGCTGGCCTTGGAGAGGGAAGAAGGGCTCTGCTCCAACAGCATGCTGCTTTTCTTACTGCAGCTTTCTCTTGAGACTGAGGAGGAGAGATCCCATTTGTGCTTCCTTATAACAGTATTTCAAACTCTCTTACTGTTCCTCTGTAACAAAGAAATGTACAAATTTTATCTTTCCATTTCTGAACATCTTCTATTCCAACTCTGTATATATTAATAACTCTCATTAATATATAAACTAATTCCAGTTTTGCTTTGTATGTTTGGAGATGTCTAAAATGGATATAGATGTTGAAGGGGACTATAATACACACTATAAATCAACCCAAGCTGTGACATCATCTTTTCTATACAATTATCTTATCATTTTGGCAACAAACACATTTTATTTCTTACCTGTTTACTACTTCATGCCTCTGTAGATTTTTAGACATCAAAGGACATAAAATACTGAGGTATATTTAGACATTTTAGTCAGGTACGTTGGTGTTCATTGAATCATGTTTAATGCTGGGAGAAGTTTCTCCAAGTGAGAGATGGGGAGGGAGCACTGTGTACCTTAGGCACGATTGCCATCCTGCTGCCAAACCACAATAACCCTTTGAGGAACTCAGCGTTCAAGGTGCAGAATGAAATGCAATAATTTTCCATAATGTTTTAAATGCCTGCAGCCAGTCTAAAGTTGTACCGGGGTGTTTTGGATAACACTGTAGCACGACCTTAATGCCTTTTTTACATCTTTCCAATTAAAATATGTCTGTAGTACTTTTCTGTGTTGCAGAGTAGAACTGAAGTATCAAGGGTTTTTTATTGAAAAAAGTTAAGTAACAGTAATTTTTTTTTTCCCTCTTTCACTACATTGACTTTATTTCATGTTGCAATAGATGATTAAAAGAAACTGATGAAAGGCTGTCCTGGTAAATTTTAAATGTGATGTGAAACTTCTAACAGACATCAGTCAGCTTTGTCTGTGTCTGAGACATCAGTCATTGAAGATCTTGTGGTAGCTTTGACACTCGTGTGAACATGGCTTGTGCTCAGTTTTCGTGTTTACACTTGGTGTCTGTACAACACTTAGAGTAAAAGGAGGAATATTGATCGTTTATTTGTTTTAATTATTAATTGCATGTAACTTACCAGACTTGGTAATTAAATGTTGTGCTAAAGGTGTTAATGATGGCCAGGGTCTACAATGTAGCCTGGCACGTAAGGGAATGAGCTCTTTGATCCCAATGACCTGGTCACAACCAGAATTGGTTCTCTGGTTCTCCTTCTTTCCTTCTAAATTAAGTTGAAAGAAATATTTAAGTATTAATTTTAAAATAGGCATCTCCTCTTTATGGTTTCAAGCTGTTTTTAAAATTTGGAGTGAGGCTGGGACAGTAGATTCTGTGTCTGCAATCAGCTAAGCCATGTAGAGAAATGGGCAGAGCACGACTGTATGAGAGCTGACATGGCAGCGTGTGATTAGTGAACACCCTCCTGCGTAATTCAGCCAGGACAGGATCCCCCAGCATTGGAGAGATCACTGAAGAGGTCATAGGACATCCCAATGCTCAGTGACACAGACGAGCATCCTCAGTTTTTACACTTTCCAAAGTATTAGACAGAAACTTGAAGTAGTGACATGCACCAGTGAAATCTTTTTTTTTTTATTTTCTACAGTCCATGCAGGCGATTTTACATTAGCATTGCATTATATGTAGCAGTATATAGCACGGCTGAACTGGCATCCTTTTGTGAGTGTGTTAGTAGTTCAATAGCTTTAGTTGGGGTGAAGCAACCTGAGAGACCATAAATATTGACATATAGGCAAAATTTCCTTGCAGATGAAGGCAAGTGTTTTATAATACATCGCAAAATAAATTTAATTTTCTTTGGTTTAAGATTTTAATCTGATTTTGTAAATTAGTTGCTATGTGTTCGGCTATCCCTGTCAAGACCCTGAGATGCAGCTTTAATGTTCTAGGAAACAGAAGAGGAGAAAAAAAGGAAATATGATCAAATTTGTGCAGCAGTGGTTGATTTAAATCTGTGAAGATTTGAATGGGAAATGTTGTTTGTATTTTAGAGTTATCTTTAAAAGAAAGGGGCTGAATAGATGCAGTAAATGACAGTTTGGTTTTTTATCAAAATAATTTTCTCAATAATTGAAAATACTTCTCTCATTTGGGGGTGAGAAGTGTTTCCTAGGGAAAAAGGAGGGGTCATTCATGATGGGACAAGTTAAGATCTAGTAAAGCCATCTGCAAGTCTCCTTTTGTTTGACTTGTCACTGCTGACTTACCCTACTTAAACATTAATTCTGATATTTGCTTCTGTGTTCTGCAAATATGTTTGTGTTCTCCCTTTCTGCTTGTTGTCTGATCACAGTAAAGAACATTTATTTGTAGACAGATCTTAAGGACAGCTTTTATTCTTTCTTCTTTTAGATATGTGTACTAATTCACTGATGAAATAAATTCAAAGACACAAGCCTGAGGATGTTAAGTGTTTCCTAAGACTTGCTGAGATACTATTAATTTTTAAAGTCAAAGGCTACGGAAAGTAAACAGGTGGTTTATATAATGCCAGATTCAAAAAGATCATGTTCTTAAAACCTAAAATGTTTGTTTCATTGTTTGTTTTGCTTTTTTCAAAAATGCCGATAAATAATCCAGTAATCCTCATTATTCTGGCAGGGTAATCACTGCTGAAGTATTTCCATAATGAGGTGCAAACAGTTTGTATTTTTTTTAACCTTTTCATTCTTTGCCTGGAGAAGCAATAGATAGCCCAGAGAACTGCTTTTTGAAGTTTTATTGAATTCATTGACTTCCGTGGGAAGCAGATCAGTACTTCTTTATGCTACAGCATAGATTGAATCTTTGAGGATTTTAACTTGGTGTAGTAACAAAGTATTGTGCAAATAAGAGTTTGGTTTGTTGGTTTCGCTTTCATTGTGCCTTTTTTTTGGTTGTTTTGTTGTGGTTTTGGGATTTTTTTAACATTATAAAGGATGTTGGAAACTTGGATAAAAATAAAAATTATTTCTTTGATGGTGAATAGTGTATGTCAGTTTTCCCATGGTGCAGTTTAGAGACACTAGGAATTAGTGGCCCTTTAAAGTCTTGATGTGCTTAGATGAAAGGGGAGATAGGCTTTACACTGCAAAAGAATTCCCATGTGTATTTGTTCATAATTATTTTTAAAAATCACAGTTCAGTTTAGTATTAATAAAACACAGAGTTTATAATATGTCTACTAAACTGATTTTTCCTGGAAAGTACTTGCATTTATTAGTAAATCAAGTGTTTTCAAATGTTGTGTTATAAAACTTTTTTTTTTTGATCATGTAAAAATTTCGGTTAACCACTTTAAATTTGAAAATATAAAAGTAGAAGATTTTTTCCTTAAATGGAAGGCTTTGGAGCTTTATCCTCAAGTCTAATCTGAACTTCACATAGGACAAGAAATGCAAAACCCTTTTTGGAAAATTGCAAAACAAAATTATAAAGGACTGGCTCTTATTCACAAACTTGAATTATGGTGCTGTAGTAAATGAAATACTCTCTAAAAATATTTTAAGGAGCGACAACTAATTAGTTTGATATTAAGTATTTAAAGAAGTGAATAATTATAAAGCAACCTTGTTTTTGCTGAAAGGAGTGCAAATGGAGTTTGCTGTTGCTTTGTGCTACATGTTGCAAACTATCATTTTACATCACAAAGGAATTGACTAAGGCTACTCTGTTGTTGGTTTTTCTTAGTTTTGTTTTTCTTACAGTTAAGTGCTCCAAATTGAGGGGAGCACTGAGAAAGTTGTCACTGAGACAAAGGAGAGAACCCAAGTTTATATGGTGTTAAATGAGAAATATAAAGGCCTCAATTAACAGGTGGAGTTGCAAAATATTAAAACCATCTCAACTGTTCTTCATTTAGATGCTTTCTCAGCTGTTTAAAGATAAAAATTATATTCTTAACTTTATTTTAGCACTTTTCTTTAAAAAACAAAAGCAAAGTTTCCAGACTTCCTTTCCGTCAGAAATGTAGATATTTTGGTTGAGGGTTCAGAACCCAAGAAATGAAACTGACACGTCTTGTTTTGAAAACTGAGAAGTCTTGTTTTGAAAATATGTGAATGAAATATTAAAGCAAAATAAATAGAAATATGATTCTTACTGTAATATTCCTTTAAAACTTGAGAGGAAAAAAAGCTATTTCTGACTCTCATTTACAAATCAAGTATTTTCTCGCCTTCCAGCACAGCTTACATAGAATATACTGGCTTGGATAAACCTTCCTGCACATCACCTGTGTTGTTTTGTACCTTCCTGTGAAATTATGTGTACATGTTCTCTGATGAGAATAATTTTCTTAGAATAGAAATTACAATAAAAATTAAAGAAGTTTAAAAGTATTAAAAAAAAGTATAAAATTCCAAACATTAAAACCACAAGTTTCCAACAAGCAGAAAGCCAGATTTGTCATCAAAGCACGCAGGCTTCTCAGAAAAAGAAAAAAACAGATAGACCTTAGGCAACCAACATATTCCTAAAGCTGAAAAACTACTGTTTTTCCAATCCATTCTCTGCTCCAATCACTCTCTGCTTTTGATCTTTTAATCTGTTGTATAAAAATGAGTAGTATCGTGTTGATGTTTTTCAGAAGAACTTTTTTGCTAATATTTTAGATCAGGGTAGTTTGTGTATGGAACTCTGGGAAGTCTTGCAGATGTGCACAGAAGCTTCTCACCAGATCTTTTCTTTTTCCTTTTCTTTTT
>WEKY01007517.1:0-11387 GCA_013390045.1 Picathartes gymnocephalus
TTCTGCCTTTTGCAACACGTTCCTCTTTCTGCCTCGGGCTTCTTACCACTGAAGTTTCAGACAACCAGGCACGTCCTGTCTGGAGAGGAAAAGACTAAAGGGAGTCATGATGAATGTCCATAAACACATAAAGGCATGTCCCTGAAAACGGAGAGGAACCAATTATCCTCATTAGTCAGTGAGAACAAAAAAAAAAAAAGAGAAAAAAAAAAAAGGAGCGATAGGTTCTAAATGAAGCACTGCATATTTAGGTTGACTGTTATGGAAAACTTCATAACTATTAGTACGTTTAAGGCAATGAAGCAAGTCACCCAAGGGAGGTAGTCAGATCACCTTCATTGGAGATAGTCAAGGGAAGGTTTGACACTCATCCATCAGAGAAGTGTTAGAGATAATTAAATCAGTCTTGCCCCAGGCAAAAGGATGGACTAGATAATTCACTAGTGCTCCTGTTCAACCCAGCAGATTCTATATTTTTCCTTCTTAATTGGAAAGATATAAATGTGTGTGTGTGTGCATGTGTGTGTGTGTATGTGTACCACAATTCCTATCAATCTCTTTTACCCATGAAGGCTGAAGGTGTGACATTTCTTTCCTTAGCTTTATTCTCTGTGTTTTGAAAGATTTACTCCAAATTGCCTCAGCAGCTTTTTCAGGTGCCTGTTTGCAGAGTTGCAAAGAGGATCAGGTGCTGGCAGCTGTTGGTCTTAATTTTTCCTCTTGATTAGTTTTGTTTTACTAAAAACTCACCCTTAAAATATACATCTAGACAGGAAGAGTTGTCTCCTTGCCTGTCTGACTACTCAGTGCTACAGACAGACTAGAAAAACACCTCTGAAAGGCACTGTTATTTAAATGTTTTTATTTAAAAACCCATTCCTCTCCGGAGTTGTCTGTCTCTTCCCACTGGTTTTATAGGGAGCCCTGATACTGCTGAGGTTATCAGACATCTGAAGCTCTGAAATGAAGCCTCCTGAGCGTGCTGCACCTTGCAGCCCCGCACAGGCTGTTTTCCCATGCCTTTGTTCCCCTGCTGATGACGCAGGGTAATGGCCATGGCAAGGCACCCAGTGTGCTGTGCATTTTGCCCATTACAGTTAGCATGATTGTCTCAGTGCTAGTTTGTGCTTCTCCATCTGTTTGCAGCCTCCATCTGTTGCCTCTCCTCTTAGAGTCAGGTGTGTCTAAAGATTTAGATAAAGCTAAGAGGTGTGTTGCAAGTTGTCTGCGGCAGCAGGCACCTGTGCTCTGTTCTGTTCTGGGCTTGCACCACTGACTGCAGCCAGACTGTGATGCCTGACCCCGTCCTACAGACGGAACAGCAACACAAGTGATGAAGTGAGGGCACTAACTACTGGAGTTCCTTGATTTTGTGGTCCAGGTTCCAAGGAAAGCTGCTATGGGCTAAACCACACACTATCTCGTTTTGATTGCTGGTAATCACAGAGCACTACAAGGACACCTTGGAGAGCAAATTTAGAAAGCACTTTGAAATCTTTCAGACAGGCAAAGGATGATACTGGTGTTCATACACTGGTAGAAATACTGCACAGGTAAGCACCATCGTTTTTTTGGCAGGTCAAACGAAGCATCTCTTACCACAGCAGAGGTTACAACGCAAGAGTTACTTCCTTTCTTAAGTGTGCAAGCTGAGTGTAATTCTACCTGAGGAATTTGCTTTGAAAGGCAATTAAAACTTTAGACAGTGAAACTTTACAGACAATACAGGAAGGAGTTTGTCACCTCCTTTATCTTGATTCTTTACAGCCCTAATAATACCCAACGTGCTTGGGTGATCCTTGAAAGAAGGGCCTCTTCCAGTGTGTGTGCAGGCAGCAAGGAACATTGTCTGGCCCCAGAGCTTGGAGAGAGACTGAAGGCAAACTAATTGTGTACAATAAATCAGTTCTGAATTAGGTCAGCAGCAAACGGAGAAAGATCTTTTGCCCTTTTATCCAGTTACTGCTATCCAGTGTGTCATTAACACCCTCCCTCTGGGGCATCAACCCTCCCAAATTCTGTGATGCTCCAAGGGCCACTTTAACACTGTAGATGAGATAATCCAAGCATTTCTTTTAGCCAGTGATGTTCCTTATACCATAACGTGCTAGAGCTAAGCATAGAATCACAGAATGACAGAATATCGTGGTTTGGAAGGGACACACGAGGATCACTGAAGTCCAGCTCCTGGCCCTGCACACAATAACCCCAAAAATCCCACCATGTGTCTGAGGGCATTGTCCAAATGCCTCTGTCAGGCCGGGTGCTGTGGCCACTGCCCTGGGGATCCTGTGCTGTGCCCAGCCACCCTCTGGGTGAAGAATCTTAGCCTAACATCCTACCTAAACCTCCCCATGCTCAGTTTGACCCCTTTCCCTTGGGTCCTGTCACTGTTCACCGATGAGAAAACATCAGCAGACCTGGTTTAGCAGACTAATGGTAATAGAGAAATACGCTAGTTCTTTATTTTCATTCTAAAGCATCTTTAGGTTATTTTATGGAGCAGGAAAGCTCACTTGAACATTGAGTGAAAACCTTTACGCTCCACAGCTTGCAAGAAGTCATAGCAAGATACATTGAAACCCAAACAACCTTGTCCCAATTCCTTCCATGAGCTCTTGTTCCGCAGGTGCTCCTGGCTGTCACTCCATCCAGCAGCATTTTAAAAGGATTGCCAGAATCGTTTGGGCGAGCACATCACTGCATCTGGTAGTTCCTGTTGGCTTCCAAAGCAAAACTAGACCAGACCCACAAGACACATACAAGTGGGGGGAAAGACAACACCTTTGTACAGCATCCTTCAGGCTCTAGCAGGAGGATGAAATGTGGTCCCCCATTTGTGCTGGAGCACAGGTTACCCAGGCTCTGTAGCACACTCCTGCCCTCTCTGGATTGCACACTCTGCGTTATTCCCTTGCAGGCCACACACCTCCTGTGTGAGGGAGAATCTGACGCCGAGCCTCTCAGATGCACTCTTGGGTGTACCATGACAGGAGTCTGTGCTACATGCGTGGCAAGTTGAAGAAATTGCTGGTATCCATCTTCTGGTTTCCCAATCTATTTAATTTTTATGATAATACGATTTTTTCAGTGATAGGCTAAAAAAACCCCAATCCCCTGGTGCTAACTCTGCTATGCAAAATAGAGACAGCTAACTTGCTGGTTAGGAAAAGAGAACATAACTTGGTTTTTTGGGCTGTCATCTTGCAGATATTTAAGCACATGCTTAACTTTAGACCTGTGAGGCGTTTTTGAAGGGAGTAGATTTATTTACATCAGCACATTGCTGAGTTTTCGAAGAATTAGGGCTGCCATTAACAGTCTCAGCATCCTGACAGTGTTGTTTCTTAGTTTTGCATAGCAATAATGGTAAATTTGTGTCTGATGTGATTTACACAACCCATCATTTGCCTTTGTCTGTGGAGCTATAAATCAATGTGTATTTTTTTTTCCTAGATTGATCTTCAGTCTGACTCTCTGAGCTGTAACTCTGATTATGCCTCTTCCCTCTTTTCCCTCCAGGTTTTCTTGGGTGGTTTTCACCAGGAAAAAACTTGTCATCTAATTGGGAAAATGAACTTTGTATTTTTTTTTTCCCTGCCAAACTTTCTTTAACAATTTCTCTTATAGTTAGAGACTGCATTTTCTCTTAATTACTTGAAACTATCTAAAGTAAACAATTTTAAACACACAGAACAATGAGCCACTTGTTTTTCTGCTGCCCTCTCTCCATTATCCTTCCGTTCTTATAACTAATGGTACTGAGAGATTAAACTTCATCCTACAGGCAGTGACCTATTCTGCTGTTTCATTTTAATTTTTCATATCTCCCTGCCCCCATTTTGGCTGGCAGTCCCCCCAGGTTACACCTTACATCAAAGTATACATCATTTACTCTTACTTCTTTCTGCATGCTGCCTTTAGGCTAGGAAATTGGCAGAATGGTGCTGTTGCTGCCAAGAGCTAGCCATTTTCCTTTAGTCAAATGTTTTTTAGCTTGAAAATGTCAATACAGAGATAAGTCATAAGATCAACTCCTAAGTATTCACAGACTGCTTCCTTTGTTTTGTTTTGTTTCTTTCCCCAAGTCACAAGTGTTATCCAGGGTAGCACTTTACTGGATGCTTTGCACATATTCCTGAGCAGTCTTTCTCTCATTAGCGCTTAAAGAAGTACCAAGAGTTAAATTTTTCATTAAGAATTCTCGTGCAGTGTAATATCCTGCATGTATTAGATACACAGAGATATTTCCCTTATGGAAAAATCCTATAGGGCTTGCATAGAAATTGCAAACTTTCTCATGCAATTTTTTAAACCACCTTGTAAAATCAAATATACAATGAAATATACTTCTATTGAGATGGTTCAAAGAAATCTGTGGAGAAGAAATAACTCTCTAATACATCCTCTAGGTTTTTTGGAGTAATTTCTATAACCCTATTAAGTTTCTTTAGAGCTCTGCCAATTCCACCCCTCTGTATGTCTTCAGGCTCCTTTGGAAAGGGCACAGAAATGGGACCAAAACACTGCTCTGCCATTTCTTTCTATGGATCTATATATAATAAGATTTTCCTGCTCCTACCAATCCCCCCGATGGCTTGCTGGAAACTCACAATTGCTCTCCTGGCAGCTCTTTTGTTAGCAAATTTGTGTAAAACAAATCATATCTGCTCCTCGCATACCCATCTGGCCCATCCTTCAGTGGTGAAAACCACTACACACCCAATGAATTACATCTACCAGCAAAATTTTGCCGGTTTGGCATTTGTTTTCACTGGCTGCATTCATCTGGAGCCTCAAATCCCAGACTTCATCGTGGGAGCAGTCCCATGCTGAAACCCATGGCACAGGAGGTTATGCCAAGCTGAATCAGCACCAGGGCAAGGTGCGGGTGGGTGATGGAAGGATTGGAGCACCAACAGCATGAGGATGTGAAGAACCAGAAGTTCTAACGCATTTTGCCACCAACAGCAGGCTGCAAGTTGCCGACAGCCTGCCTGCGTAAATCATGGAATCGCAGAGCGGTTTGGGTTGGAAGACGCCTTAAAGATCATCCGGTCCCTGCCCCCATGCCACTGGCGGGGGATTGGATCTAAAGCTCGATGATGATCAACAGCAGCGTGTCAGGGGCGAGTGGGCTTGATAACATCACATCACACCATCCCCTGCCAAGTGTTCCTATTGCTGCACGGCTGAGAGCAATCGCTCAAGTGATTAAGGGCAAATGTGGGATGGTATGGGAGGTTAGAGAGGATTGGAGTCCGTTCTGACATCTGCTCTATGATTACCTTATGCCTCAGTTTCCCCAAGGGATGTTTCTGTGCAGTTTTGTAAATATCCATAGTTGGAACTTTAAAATTGAAAAGCTAAGGCTGAACTCTAAGTTTTTTGCTTTGCATGGAATGGCCATAAAAATCCTGTGATTGAGTCTGAGGCAAAAAAACCCAAATAATGTGTTCAGTGTTAATAACTGGTATATATTTCTGAGTAAAAACACTGATGTGATCTCACCAGCTGGTTGATTTAATATAAATATTCAAATGCAGAAACAGTTTATTAAACAGATTGGAAATCATCAACTTCATTATTGTAATAGAGCAAATACAGTATCTTGATTTTCAATAAATGGAACAATATACCGTATGCTGAATCACTTGCTGTCTGTTGCTATGTTCTATTAAAAAGAAAATAATGATTCTAACAGAATGTCGTGTAGCCACTCCAGGAATTAATAGAATTAGTGCAGCAATCTCAAGACAGAATATAAATATTCTATTGAATTATCAATTAAAACCCCATAGCAATAAAGGTAAACTACATCAAGTAAGTGAACAGAAATTATAGATTATTTCCCAAATTCTTGTATTAGTCTTCATCTTGAGCCTGAAATGAAAATTCTTGAGAGTAACAAGTATATAATTACTTGACATTTTTCTTCTTCAAGTCATCTTAGGAAAACAAATTACATGATGTAAGTGCAGCTCTTTGGATTCATAAACTACTGGCATAATGAAGAAAACACTGGGTAGTTATTATGCATCAAGCATTCATTGATGTTAATTTTTGCTCAAAAGATTGAGACATAGATAATTTTTCATTTTCTAATATGAGTCTGCTGAAGTTTTTCTTTCATCAAATGCCACTTACCCTTGTTGTAGGAAAAAAACCATCTAGTTCATTTCCCTGGTTTGGCTGGACTTTTCTCCTGGCAGCCACCTGCATCAAAATATCATCCCTACAAAATCCAACTTCTCCCATATGCCAGCTGTAATTAGCTGTGACATCATAAAGGTGAAATAATATCACGAGAGGCAGAAGACTTCTTTAGCCTTATAGGGAGGGATAAGAAGAAGAAACTGAGACAGGGATAATGTCAAAGACAAAAAAAATCCTAATCTATTAAACCCTGGAATAGAACTCACACAAAATTTTGAAGTGGAAATTCACGGGGATGAGGGTAATGCTTCCAGTTCTTCTCATATTCTCCCATGTGTTCAAGATACTCCAGTTTCATGCATTTCACTGTTGCCTGTCTCCATGTTCCAATCACAGCCAATACAGCACCCACCACATGGCAGAACTTTCCAGCGCGGTCTGACTGCTTTTGTAATGTAAAACAAAAGTGTAACGATGCAATTTTGTAATTTTTCCAGGATATTCAGGGGAAAAGAAAAAGGAAAAAGAAATAAAAAAAGAAAAAGAAAGAAAAGAAAAAAAAAAGGAGAAAAAGGAGAAAAAAAAGAGAGAAAAAATGTAAAAACAAAAAATGTAAGTGAAAATGCAGATAAAGAACAAAACACTGAAATGCCATCCAATGGAATTAGAATTAAGTTCCAGAAGACTTAGGTAACTTTTTGGTTTGATCTTTAATATAACCTGCCTTGGGAAACTAATTTTCATTTCGTGCACTTACATTTCTTTTCATATTCCTTCTCTTTCTAATCTAGTTTTATTGCAGGGCTTTTCTAGCTGCAAAAAGGTGCTAACAAAGTGAGTCAAAGTTTGCAGGGTTTACTGCAGGTTGAAGCCAGTAGTATCACAACCATCCCTATCAGTGGAAGTCTAAAGACATAATGTGTTTGTCTATGACTCTGTCCCTTTAAAAAGAATTTTACTCATAACTTTTGAAAGAAAAGGCCTGATTGTGTTAACTTGCTTCTTTGAAAAACAGGGGCCCATAGAAAAAACATTATTGTGTAAAAATTATATTTTTTACTCTTTTTTTGTGGGATAAAGATTTTTAAAAGAGAAAAGTTTCAGTGAATAAAAGCTTTGAAACAATAATTAGAAATACTCAGGGATTTTTTCCCAGATATTTATAATATATGTTTTTCAGAATTCTAACTTTGAGCCCAAATTTAAGTGCAGACATTAACAGAATATTTCCTTCCTTTCTCTTTCTCCTCCTTTTTCCCTTTCCCTTTCCCTTTCCCTTTCCCTTTCCCTTTCCCTTTTCCCTTCCTTTTCTCAGAAGAGACGTTTCTAACCCTCCATTGAAATTTCAGTGCCTGGTTAACAACTCTCATCCTCTCTTTTATGCAATTCTTAGAGATTCCTCTAGGAATCACTTGTCACATTGAGCCAGCAGAACAAGGAATTATTAACACATACTACACTGAGGATAATCTTTACTCAACTGTCTACTAACAAAGGGCATCCCTCAATGCCTGTTTTGTCAAAATTGCGAACGTTATTTGAAAAATGGGTGGAGGGTTAGAGTAGGTCAGGAAATCCATTTCCTTGAAGAACTTTAAACAGTTCCATTCCAGAGTTTTCAGAACAAATTAATTGTACACCAACAGTTGTGAATGGCCCTTACTTGATATCGTCTTGACGAGAGTTTTACTTTTTGCTTACTTTTCTAATATTTGTACATATTTCTAAAAATCAGGAATTTATGATCCTCACCTAGGTATAATATTATGTACATCCTGCAAGAGGACCTGTCACAAGTTTCCATGGATCCAATCCTTCACCACACACTCTGACATCTCCTGATTTCACACAGCTGCAGAATCAGGGAAAGGTTTATGCTAGAAGGCACCTTTAATGTCCATCTTCTCCAACTCCCCTGCAGTGAGCAGGGACAACTGCAACCACTCCAAGCTGCTCATATCCCCATCCAGCCCAGGTCTGGACAATGATTGCTTTTTCTTTTCCATAGATTGTCCTTCCTGCACCAGAAATTGATGTCACATACCAAGAGGAAAAGCATAAAGCCCATCCATTTTCACAGATATAAAATGCAGAAGCTGATCAAAAGATAGTATCATACATAACCCATCTTCTCCAATATTTTCTTTCCAATCTCCGTTTCATATAATTCCTCCTGCAGAAAAAGTAATGGATATAGTTCTCCCAGCTAAAGCGTCTCTACATTTTAAGTTCCTCCAGTTTGTGCACAACTTCCCTGTGCATTTGATTAAGAGAAACATCTTCCTTTGAGTAATTGCAGACAGAAATGCTGTCAGACTAACTTAATGCTAAGCACAAGGTAAAGTTGTTTGACTTTATCAGATACCTTGGGTTGCATCTGATGTTCTTGAGTCACAGAACGGTTGGGTTGGCCTGATTTGGTAGCTAGTCCCAAACTTTTGATTTTGTGCCAGACACCAGCCCAAAATGTTGCCTTGGGCATGTCACTTAGACTATCTTTGCCTCTGTGCTACCATCAACAAAATGAGATCTTCCTTCTCTGGGGGAACTGTGAGAATTAATTAGCTTGTGTTTGCCAGAACTTCTGAAGTGCTAAGCAAATGCTGATTAGAATAATTTTACAGGCTTCAGAGGACCGCATATCTCAAGGGATCATGTGGAGAACTCTCGATGGGGAAGTAATGCAGCACACTCAAAAATGCATTTGCAAGACTTTAGTCTATGTTTCACTTGAGTGGATTCATATTTTAAAAATCTTATGGCTCTATTCTTTCTAACCCTGCATACTTCACATCAACTTGTGTTTAATCTTGCATGCAGAGGGTGAGGAAAGTGTCTACAAAGCGGTCCTTCCTCACTCCCCTAAGGAATAATCTACTCTTATCACCATAGCATGTAACTGCAAAGACCAAAATAGCCTTGCAAAGAAATGAATGTTAAGACTTCCCATGGGGAGTTGAAAGGGGGAAGAGCAATGTCTTGACCAGACCATGGAGGGTTATGGCCGTGGTAACCTATGAAAGGGCAGAGCAACTCCTTCTGACTTTTGCATTTTTGGAGCGCAAGGCTGGCCTCGGGGAGCGTCTCAGTTGCTCAGCATTTCCTCGTGCTTCCCTCAGGCTTCTTTGCTCGTACAGTCCTAACAAAGGAAGACTTATTAGCTCAAACTACAGAGGAGTGCTGTTGTGGGGCTTGCTGGTTTATGTCTGGCAAGCTCGGAGCAGGGGCAGGCTGAGCCTCCCCGTGGGCCCCGGCGCGGCTCTGCCCTGATGCACTCGGCAGCCTCGGGAAGCACGGGCAGCAACCAGCAGCTCTATGTGCCACAAGTATGAATTCTCTCTCTGGGAATGCTACTGGTTCACTGCTTGAGTTTTTAATTTTTTTTTTTTAATTTTTTTTTTTTTTTTAGTACTTAGAAGTATTTAAAACCGTAGAAGGCTTTAAAAGTTACTTAAATTTGGTCTAAATACAGCAATTTATGCTTCTCTTCTAAAACCCCCTCTGTATTTCTTATATTTGTGTGGTTCTTACTCTGGTTTCCTAAAGGGCCAGGCTTGGAGAGTCAGGTGTTTTGAGCTGTTGAATACTAAGGGATTTTGGGTCATGCTGGGCTCCTCTAACATGCCCTGGGCATCAGAACTTGCCCTTACAAAATTAATTCCTGAACATACTTTCAAAAACCTATTATTTTGATTTTCAAAAAATAAAGTTACTCAGAGCTGTCCTGAATCCAGATTTCTTGCCTCATCTGTGCCCTTTCCTCAGTCTGAAGAGGAAGACTGTCCAACTGAAGGATATAAATGTTACACATGAGAGAAGGAGGATTAGTTCCAGGTTCTGCTGGAATCAACGAGCTTCAGGTTTGCAGTGTCCCTTTCTCTCTCTATTACTTGATGACTGATCAGCAAAATCTGAATCGCAGCGTTTTTCTTCTTCTCAGACATAATGAATAAGTAATTTTTGAGCTCATTAAAATGTAGAATTTTAAATTGTCAGAGTTTTTTTGTGGGGCTTTTATTTTTGGGTTTTAGTTTATTTGTTTGTTTGTAGTGGGTATTCTGATTACTTAATGTTTTGCCCTAAATAGCATTTATCTTGTTTCTTCCTAAAGGTAGCTGCTTGGCAAAAGTGAAAATGAATAAAAAAGACAAATATAAATTATTTTTAAAAAGCAAAATAGAAGCCTCTTTCCTAACCTTAATTACTCAAGCTTTCTGTATCAACACAGTCCAAACGTCACAGAAATAAATGGACTTCTTCCCACTTTTGAAAATCACGCTCTGGGAAAACAAAAATCATGCTAACTGAATAAGCAATCCTATTAGGGATTCTTCAGTAGCCATGCTTTAATTTTCTTTAAAGAATAGAAATATTTCCATAAAGAAGAGAAATTCTGACCCTGATTTATTATTGTTTATTTTTATTGTTACAGACATGATGCAGACCTCTAGTCACTCTCCAAGACTCCACTGGGATGACACACACCCTGCTGTATCCAAGAATAAAATTAATTCCCACATTTTTAACAGGTTTGGGATTTTAGGAATCTCTAGTACTCTTACATCGCTGCTGCTGTTTCTTCCTCCCCTCCCATCTCCACATTTCAGCTACTCTGCTCAGAGTGTGATAACTTGCCCAGTGTCCCTTGAAAAGCCTTCAGACCTTCCAGTCGGCTTTCCTGTATTTTTGTCCTGGGTATTTTTTTCTTCTTCTTTTCCTCTTTTTGAAAGCTCTCCCTTAATGTATTTTACCTACAAATAATTCATTAGAAATTTAGGAAAGCAGTCCAAATCACTCTTGAGAAGTCTCCTCTGCTGTCGTGCCAGAACGGCCTCGGGGTGAATGTTACACCTGCATTTTATTTCAATAAATTGTGCTGAGCTGTATGTGCACCTTAAATGACGATGTGCTTTGCAAGTTGCGAATGAGTCCTTATGCAGGGAGGGCGGCAGGGAAAAAAAATTAGTCCTCCTCTTTCTTCTCTGTGACTTATTTGACCTTGAGACTTATAATGGCATCTCAGACAAAATGAACATAATCTAAGGGACAGCGGGGAAGAGGGAACGGCTGGGTACATCTGTCGTATTACTGGGCTGTCTGAACAGTCAATGAAGCAGGTCCAAACCATAAGAGGCCTGTTCAGTTTAGCTCCAGGGTCTGCAGACAAGGAGCACAATCATTTATCTTTATTTACTGAACTCTGCTTTCTGTTTAAAAAAAAAAAAAAAAAA
>WEKY01007566.1:0-19636 GCA_013390045.1 Picathartes gymnocephalus
ATATATATATATGTATGTATTTACTACAGCTACATAGCTTTTTCACATTAGATTAATTTTACTGATAAATCAGCCTATGGTCCAGCGGGAACCATCTACAGTGCTGGTTCAATGCATACTGGTTCAAAAATCCCCCACACTGCAAAGCTGTGATGCAGTGGAAACTCCCAGCGCTGGGTTCAGTTTTCTGAAGTGTTTCTGGGTTAATGCTGCAATCACAGCCTTTGTCCCTTCTGCAGCTAGTGTGAAGCCGGCATGTATTTCACACTGTGTGTTGTGATCAGTATGACAGAAATGTTCTGATGCACATTTAATTAAGTGAATGAGCCATGGGTGATCTCATTCTTACTTCAGAGACTACCAAGACAAACTGCTGCAACTGCTTCTGTTTCTAAGATGTTCTGTGAAAAGTCATTTATCTGTCTTATCCAGAGGGAAAAACATCTTCCCTACTCAAAGGTACCTTCCCCAAAGTAGGAAGTAGTGTCATGTCAGAGCTGGACATCAACACCAGATTTTATAATGAAGCTTTTTTCTTACTGTGTACTGTGAAAGCATGTAAGCTGCTGTCACACCTGAGGGGACATGACGGACAGAATAAAGTTTATGGGATTTGTGCTTAATACCTGATATTTAACACATCTGGAAGGATCATTCTCCTGTAAACCTTGGCTGGAAAATGCTTAATCTGAGGCAGGGAGAAGCCCACTGCTCAACACTTTTCTGTTAGTTTTGCAGTTTTAGAAAAGATGTTGGTTATTCTTTTCTCAATCTCTGAGTAATCTTAGAGCTACCTACCTGATGAAGTGCCTCTTTCCCTTTATCTTATTGTAGGATTTTCACAATCAGGTTCATTCACTTTTCTTCATGATTCATGGTGTTTTATCTTCCAGGAGCAGAACTGAGGCAGCTCTGGGATACACACTGATGAGACTGGTTCTTCTGGTCATCTGCCAAAGCTTGTGGTTATCCAGTTTCAGAAGACAGTGAAAATCATGGCGTTTATATCAGCCTTTTATTAAATTTACAGCAACCTCTAGAGTTTACTAATTCAAGGAAATTGCCTAAGTTAGAGTCCTATATTTATCTCTGTTCCCATTAGTGTTCAATAAATTAAAGGTGTTGTGAGAAGACGCTGTTCCTGCTCTCACACCGTCCTATCGTTCCTCACTGATGCTCACATTTTGTCTATCCCAGCTTCCACTGTTTCAGCAGCCACACAATGACTTTTTATTTTACAAACAGAGAAAATTTGTTACTCTCAGAACATAAGATCACAGCTAAGTTCTCATTGCCTGAAAAGGTGATCTGTGATGGCTTTGCTGGCAAACTCATTACCTTGATTAGTGATGGTGAGATGTTAAATCCCCATTACATTAACCTACATTCTGTCTCAAGTACTTGGAATACCACCAGGCCTTGCAGAACAGAATTTCTTTTCTTTCTTTTTCCCAAGTTTCCAGCACAGCCTGGAAGGGCAGCTGGCTCTGCTTGGGTGTATTAGAGGCACGATGCATACTCAGCTGGCTGTTTGACAGAATTTGCTGGGCAAAGGCAGAGAGGAGCAGCAGCATGGTACAGAAAGCTCTGATGAGCGCTGGGAGAAAATAGAGGTAGTTTCTCATATACCTGAAGTCTGATTTTCCTATAAAGTATTCCTTGCTTTGTGCACTTGTCTTGCTGATTTGCTTCCCCAGCTCTCGATGCCCTCCTATCTTTCTTTTCTTCCTCCTCTCCTCACCACCCTCTTCAGCTCTTTTCCGCACCCTCTTACCCCACTGCATCCTCTGTGTCCTATTCCCACCTCTTCCAGAGTTACCCTGTGTGAGGAGCAGCCAGTACTTGGATTTCATATGCAGTCCCTCGTGCCAAGGGTCTGGTGCCAAAGCAAATATCTGGTTAAAATGCTGGTCTGGCTTTGGGCTGGTGAGTGCTACACGATGGGCTGAGAACTGCTGGGTGTTTGACTGGGGCTTGGCAGCAGCACCTGGGACACTTCTGCCCTCCCCAGCTCACCACGCCTCCCCTCTTCACTACTCATGTCACATGGACAGGACAGGTACTTACCTGCCAGCCTGGGACAGAGGAGCTGCCATCTTCCCTTCCCATGGTGTGGGATTTTAGAGGGCACCTTTGATTAATTGTTTGATAAAAAGCTGTTTTGTCCAGATATTTCTGACAGTGTTTTTCTGATTTTTTTTTTCATGCCTAGTGGAAAAATTAATTAGAAGAGAAAATAAAATCCTCTTACATACTTTCTTCACTCCTTCTTCCAGGCATATTCTGTTTCATACCACTTTTATTAACAAGATTATTACTGATAGTGGATTAATAATCTGATAATCACAGCAGGGTTTCTAGGATTTTTGACTCTAAAAAAGTCTCAGTTTCCCACTACAGGACTATTTCACCAGTCAGAAAGACTATTTCACTGATCAGAAAGAAGGGTCTGCTCTTTGAACTGTTTTTTCTTAATTAATCTGGTATTCAAACAAATCAAATTAATAAATTTAAATCTGACATGTTGATTTATTTTCAAGAGCAAGGTCTCACTTTGTAATATTGCTTGAGAAGATTGTGATTCCTCCTCAGCTTTATTTTCTGAGTTCCAGACAGAGGTCATACAAAAATAGTAACATATATAAAAAGATGTTTTTTCTTCAAGCCATTATTCTTAATTACACATATCCTTGAACCATCCTTTTTCTCCTTAATATTTACACCAGTCTAATGTTTGTGCATTGTTATCATCTCCCCTATCAGTCTCATAGCTCCACATGACTAACTCCCCTAATCTTCGTGGCAGGGAGGAGCGGTGGAAATTGAAATTGTTGTGTATCCCCTGGCAGCGTGACAGATGAAACAATCCCTACACAAGGCTCTGTTATCAGCCCGCTCCTCTCATTACCTGGCAGCAAACTGGCCGCCCCTGAGTTCTGTGCTTGCACACCAGAAACTCCACTGTGGCAGCCCCAGATGGGCTCGGGCCGGATTCCTGACTTCCCTGCTGGTCTCAGCTCAGCAGTTTAACAGCTAACTAATTTTACAAGTGTCTTGCACTGATTGCACATATGCAATTGCACACTGAGTTGGGTCAGGGGAGTCATCTGGCTGAAACGTAATGTGGAAAAAGGACACTGGTGCAAAAGAGAAAGAGAAAGGCAAAGTACTCAGGAGAGTAAACTGTGGAGGAACATGTGCTGGCCAGAGGGGCTTGGTCTCTGCTTAAAGTTACCGATGGCAGGCTGTCCTTGTCCTCCTGCAGGAAACCTTCCCCCAGTGCCAGCTCCTTCGTGGGCAGATTCCCCACCCATGACTTTTAAAGTGGAAAGAAAATGGCACTTACACAATAGGATATGCAATTACTCTTTAAGATCACAATAGATGTAGCTCAGGTAAGCAATAACTGCTTACACCACTGTCACACTTCTTTGAGAGGGACTCCAGGCCACACAGGCTTAGTGTGGAGAAAGAACCTCTCTCCTTCTTTACAGAGGGGCTATTTAGGTGTTTCCATTCACTTAGAGCAGGATAGTCCAAGCAATAACACTATTGACCTGGATGTTCCTACCAAAAAAATTATCTTGGACAAAACACTGCACCACTGCTCTCCACATCTTAACAGGAGATGGACTTTCTCCAAACAGTGATTGAGGTCTGTCTCATTTTTGCCGGAATGGGACAGTTGTGGCTAAGGAAGGAGGCCAGGTCCCCCAAAGCCCCCACTTCTTCAGCTTATATAAGAAACTAGTTTAATTTCTGATGGCTCAAAGTGAGCATATATCGAGCCCATTAATAATACAAAGATGTCCAAGAAAAACTGGGAGAAAAGCATTAGGAAAAAACCCCCTAAAACCTCCCAAAGAATCTAATCATGATAGGGTGAGAAAAGAATGTGGCTGTGGATTGATGGATGATGTGCAGATATTTTTTGTTAGAGACTTATGAAACAAGTAGAAAGTCCAGATGTTTCAGAGACAGTAAATAGTTCAATGTTTCTGAAATGGGTGTTGTCAAGGGAGAAAGTTAACACTGAGATGCCCAAATAGGTTATATCTTCCACTTGGTTTTATTAGTTGGTCTAGCTGAAGTTTTCTTCTATAAAGAAAAGCATTTTGATCTTCATCTAAGCAATTCTCTTTTAGTTTATTTCAAGAAAACACATCAGGCAGTTGTAACAAAATTGGATCCTAGTGTAGGACATGGTTGCTGCTGCACATGATCAGGGGAGTGGTACAAGCAGCATGATTGTGGGCTGGTGTAATCTTCAGTCCAGTTTTATCTGTATTGCAGAAACCCAGAGGCTGGACATTTCACTCAAAGGCATAGAAATTTCTCTAACCTCACACATTTCTGACTTAAAAGGTCACTTCCTATCCTCCTCCCAGTTCCTTATAGATTTGCACCTAGACAATTCAGCTTGGAAACATTGTTCTGCACTTTTACTATCCCCATCTTTTGTTTTCCACTGTCAGTAGACCTGTTACTCTTTCTGCTGCTACATATCTTCAGCCTTGAAGAAACTATATCCAGCTCACATTAGTGAGTTTCTTAAAAGACAAACTTAAATCCCAGCTTTGATTTGTGATTTGCTCTGCTAATGCTTAATTCAGTAATAGTTCTTCAATACCGTGACAACACCTAGGTAAGCACAACTCTGCAATAGATATGTCTTGACATTTTATTTTGGTGGATTTTCAAACAGAGATTAAACCCTACTTCCAGGCTTTGGTCCAGTCAACCCAGTGGCTTCCCTGGTAGCAAAATCTTCTGTAGTCTGCATAAAGTTTTCTCCATCACTGCTGGGGTTTGGCGGCTGGTTCACTGTTCCTCTCAGCAGGCTCTTGCAGCAAGCTTGGTGCCAGGATTTTCATCTGCAGTATCTGGGCTGTCCTTCCACCAGCTCTGCAGGGATGGAGGAACAGCTCTGCCTTCCAGAAAGTACTCTGTGTCCTTCACAGATGTTTGTAGGGATCTTTTTGAAACTCCCCACCAATTAATCGTGAGTAACTTCTGTCATTCTTGACCTGATAGGCATTGGGTATTTTGACTTTTTGTCCTTTCTGGAAGAAGGGTTTTGAAACCCAACAATTCTTACAAACTTTCATACATGCATTAATGAATGCTCTTTCAATGGCTTGGAAGAGGCATATATACTCTTTCCCTGGAAAAAAAAGAGTGATCTGTACTCATTCCTTCCTGCATCATTTTGCAGGCTTAGTGCTATTTATGGCTCAGCTTTCCCCTCCAGAGTCTGTTCCCCCAGTTTACTACAGCATATTCTGTACCTGCATTCACACCCCAAGGAGTCACAATTCCTTAAGGTGAAGACATGGCATTCGGCAAGTCTAATAGATTATACTTTCCCCTCAGTAACTGCCTTCAAAAATTTTAAGTCATTTATGAACACAAAGCAAATCATACTCACACCATCTGAGATAGACTGGCAGATTTTGCTGCTTCTTGTCCTCTCTATAAGGCAAATATGCTCATAAGTAGAATTTAATTTAAATTTTAAGATTTCTACCTGTTTTACAAAATACTTTTATAATTCCTAATGGCAATTCTGAAAAAAATTGTATATGAAATAATATTTTCCTTGGACGTGAGGTGTGGCATATATATATGTATGTGTGTGCATAGAGACAGACTCACACCCCTTCCTTTTCATACAAAAATGTTATTCCTCAGCACCTGAGAGCACCTGGAGCTATAGAAATGCAGTGAGCAGAACAAAGGACAGTATGTAGGCTTGAAGTGTGACCAGTGTATGCAAAATGTAATCATTGTTGGGACCACTAAAAATTGTATGACCAGCAATGATTTATTAGTAGTGCAGAATCCAGGGAAATACTCCTCTCTAAATTATTGTTTCTCTGGCTCTAAGCATTCAATACATTCCCAGCTTGAGCCAGGGAATTTATTTTCTCCTTCCCTCTATATTTGTCTGTGGTTTGCATTATCATTCACTAAATATACTTGGACATGACATTACTTTTCTTGAGCTACAGATTTGAAAACTTCTGTGACTCCCCCTTTGACCCTCTGCCATTTCAGGAATTTCATAATTAAATCAGTAACTCACACTCACATAATGAATGGGCCCTCTTTTTTTGGTATTATATAAATTATATACTTTTCAAATAAGGAGGGGTAGAGTAACAAAAATTATCTAAAACTCACTAGATTGAAAGGCTTGAAATACATAATTTTCATGTTTACACAATTCCTCCCTGTCCTCTAGAAAATATGTGAAAGTGGATAATCTGCCACTGAGACAGCTTAATGGTAGATCTAAAATATAAATGTCTACTATTTTGTCTGAAAAGCTACCATACTTCTGTCACCAACTATTTTCATTAACAATTTACATGCTTTATGGAAGTATTTTTCTTTTCTGATTAATCCAGTTTTCAAGAAACAAGAGGAGAAAGTATTTGTCATTAAGGGCCAGAAAGAACAAGTTACTTGGGTGTTAAATGAACCAGACCAAAAAGTAACTTATGTTGCCTAAGCTATAACTACATGCTCGATTTTATAAGCCATTGATTTGGTCAAAATTAAGTTTGTCTTGGCTGTGAATTTGCTGAAGATGTTGCCAAATACACTGAGGGTTGGGGAATCTGCTGATTGCAGCTTTGAGAAAAGGAGGGGGCAGACTCAGCTTTCAGAGAATCAATCCACAGAGGTACCGGTACCCACTGGTGTTTCTTGGTGCCTTTGCAGAGCTACTGCTAATTGTGAGTTGTGCCTCACTATTGCTCTAACACCAGTTAAGGAAAAGAAACAGCACACAAAGTGAAATTTCCAAAACTCAGTAAACCTGTGTTTCACTGCTAAAGACAAAGAAGAAAGAGATTCCAGTGCATGCTGGATCTAGAGATGGGTAGTTTATGTTACCTCCTTTGCAAAGGAGGAAGAAGCAGCAGCAAATATCTGCAAGAAAATGGATAAGATGGGCCATCAAAAAGAACAGACAAAGAAATATCAGCTGAGCCAAAAAATCATTAACTGGGATGCTGGTCTGGGAGTTCATGGCTTTGTAGCCATGTAAAGGCTGGTGCTTGACTCTTTCTTTTGCTAAGATGCTAGACAAGTTCATCTTTCAAAAATTAGCACGTGACTAAATACACAATGATAAAAGCACTTATATTATTTCCATAAATTCCCCTGACAGCCATTTGAATGCAAATTGAGCAGAAAGAAACCCTGTTTAAATGAATTAACAAGGAAAGGCAGCGGAGGGGCGGTGTGGGGGAAGAAACAGGACTGAATACAGAAATACTAGATACAACCTCTTAAAAATAGAGTTGGTTCATATTCAATATAATTGAAGAAGGCATTTCATACACCATTATTTAGGGTCAGAGGACTCTTAATTTATCCAGCTTGAGTGTGCTGATACAGTCAAGATAGTGAAATGTTTCATCTATTTCAATGCTGCAAACCAGGGACTGCCTGTTACGTGTTTGCTTTCTTGCCATTTTCTCCATGAACAAAAGAAAGATCAACCTCTTAATTGAAGAGATAGCATCACAAAATTGAAATGATACAGTACAAAAATTGTGCCACATGTTTAGAATCTGCAGTAAACATATCTCATTTTGATGAGCCTCTGTTGTTAATGTCTTTGCTGACCTGATGTGTGCAAGCTGTAGAAGATTGATGACTGTTGGAAGATTTACAAGAAAGGTAAAATAAAGCAGGTAACTAGTTTATTTTTGCTTGAAAACTGTGAAGTAAGATGAAAATTTATACCACTTCAGAGTGTGGTAGATTATTTAGACTGGTTTTTTATAAGAAAGAGATACACTGGTCAGTGCAACCTATTGGTTCCCTGTGCTGGTGCTCTACATTGGTATAGTGGAAACTGAGGCTATGACACTGGTGCTAACACCAGGGGCTGGAGATGGGGCGTAAGGGCAGAAATAAACTTCTCCTCCTAAACTCACCACCAAAGAAACCAGATGCAGACTGCAGGTTCACCTGGGTATTAGTCATCCCAAAGCATTTCATTGGAAAGCATTAGTGAAAATAAGATAGATGCAACTTATGAAGTAGTATGGAGAAAACTACTCCAGAGGGAAACCAGAAAGAAACAAGGCATATACTTTCTCCACACGTACCTAAAACAAGCATCTGCTGCAATACATCTGCATGCAGTCCTTTCAGATCATGAAGAGCAGTAGGTTATTGAAAGTAGACTTATTGAAAAACCAAGTATGTGTTTCAAGAAGTGGCACTAGTGACTCACTGTTGAACAGCGTTCAATTGCCATTCAACTCTGGTGAGTCAGGGATAACTGTACAGATGGATAGATCATGTTCAGAAGAGATGTAATGTCATGGCACATCTAATTTACAAGTATATTTTCATTTGAAAATAAGTTACTTAATGATAAATAAGAAAATTTCAATTTCTTTCTCTATTTTTCCAATAAAACTGAAAATTATTTAACATAGTTCAAAATATTTGAGGCTGAAGTAGCCACACAGCACAATTCAGTTTAAATAGAATTAGTTTAAACTTTGCCTCAAAATTAGAAACTAGTTGATTTTAATTATAGCATAAAACAAGTAACACATTTAAATAACAATATGAATTGTCCATCAATCCAATAGCAAGGGTTTGAAATAGGCAACAGAACAGATTCCAAACTGTGAACAGATAGCCTTTCTTTATGGCTAACTGGGTTTCACTTCACATGGTTTAAAAGATATATGCGAATGTATAGCTACAGTTGAAAGAAATTAACTACATCCAACAGATCCTTTCTTGTACAGACCACATAAAAAGATAAATCTATTAAATGTTTAGACAAAAGACTCTTTAAAATTAGTCTTTCATGAAAGCCATCATTCAATCCTCCTCTTAATGTGACCCAAGATGTAAATATACAATGCCTGTACCAGGTGAAATTACACCATTGTACACATTGCCTACCTAAAATCATAGTACTGCAATGCAAAATACAGCTTTTATCCCAAAGCACTCTCTGACAAAACTAAAACCCAAGCCATGCTGGGGACATAACCTTGTCTCCCCTGCAGAACAGCTGCAGAACAGTCTTAACTGTTTGTAAGGTGCAAGAGGACTGCATGCTAGTTGTGATTAGTGAGATCGAGCCCCTTGTTACCAGTCAAATTTCATTGAGTTACCAAAGGGAAAGTGCCTTGGGAAGCTTAACATGAAAGGATTACAAACTTGCTTTGCTGGTCTCATCTGTGGGAGGCCTTAGTTGCATAGGGAAAGCACTGCAGCGAGAGCCTATGCTCAAGCACCAGCACTGTTTCAGAGTTCAGATGATCTTTAGGTCAAAATCATTCTGCATTTGATCTCTCCCTCTGCCAAATGGGAGAAAAAAGTCCTCACTTTTGTAAAGAATGGAGTGAGGCTTAATGCTGTGGGCTTGTAAAGCTATTTGAATAACAAAGGAGACAGAGCTATAGTAGAATAATGATGCTAAGTCAGGATGTTCCAACAACACAAAACTATGGCACTGATTAAATATTGATGTGAGAAAGAGAATCAGTAGAAATAGATCATTATATCAGACAAAACATTTTCCCTAGAGAGCTAACAGCTAATACTGCCCAGACAGACATTCAAAGGCACTCCATGAAACCTAGATAAAAGCAGGGAAATATTGACACAACTTCATCTGTTTTAACTGTTGTTCTCTCTGGATTTCAAGATACCTACAGGTCATGCAGCAGTTGCTGTCTGAAAATATTCATGCTTCAAACTATTACCTACACCTGTAAACAACTGTTCATGTGATGATGGTCTGAATGTCAGCAGCACAATGGGTCTCAGCTCATATCCAATAGACATCAGAGATTCTGTGGAAGGCTTCAGACAAAACTGACATCCTTGAAAGACAGCGCTACATCCTTAATACTCTCCACACTAAGTTGTATTTAATTTCTAAAAACTGCCATTTCTCCCAGCAAGATTTCAATTGCTTGAGGCGGAGAGGGGGAATCTGAGATAAATAGTCAATTAAGAAAATATTTCCCAGAATGATTTTGAGATGTTGTCTGGCAATGGCCTGAGCAGAGCTACTGGCATTGTGCCATGTTTTTAAGGGAGCTAAGTTCTGCTGTTAGGCAGCCTTTGTGCTGAACTGTGCCACAGACACCACCTTCCACAGAGAAGATGTTATCTGCGGCCAAGTCACCGCTCAAGGCATTCCCAGGCCTCAGAGTTACTACGGCTCTGTGACAAGGAGGTATCACATCCTTTGGATGCTGGGGCCTCATTCAGGATCTTGAAGATCAAGAAATGAAGCAGCAAATATATAAAAGTTTAGCTGGTTTCTATGCTTTTAGCTGAATAGGTAAGGTAAGGACCAGTGCTCTGAAACCAGTCCATTTCTGGGCAGGCGCCAGACCTACCTATTCAGAGAATTGCACGATGGCCTTGAGATGGAAAAAAATAAGGTAAACCTACCTGTCCTGGGGAAAAAAAAGGCAAGCAGAGTGACCAGGCCAGTCAGAGAGAAAAAATTCGCCTCTTCTACCTGATTCTCAAAGATTAGGGAGCTGTTTTGAAGGCGATGGATAAATAAATGAAGCCTCTGTTTCTGAACTACATTTGTCCTGTGTGAGGGAAGGTGATGCTCATCATCCATCCCCAGTCAGGTTATATAGATTTGCTAAATTCCCCTGCACTCATTCTCTGCTAAGGAAATGCTCTCTTGCTCCAAATATTTTTGTTCTGTCTTCATTCATTGAAGATCTTCATCCACTGGACACTCATTTCACGCTGTGTAAATGCTGCAGATATGCAGGAAATTCACAGATGGAGAGAAAAATGTATAATCCTAATGGTTTGTGAGACCATCAGCACTGCAGAGAGCTGTAAGTCCCCATAAAAGGGTTGACAAACTGCTTTACCATGAAGGTAGGCCAGTCATGACCTAATTTTGACATTTGGGATAACTGCAGGAGGACAGGGAATTTTACTGGGCATCAAAACCAGACCATGTGCTGTTTGGAAAGGTGTGGACAAAGACATACAGAGAAATGCGGATATATGACAAAATTTCAAAATAAAGTTAATTATAGGTATGCATATCTGACACTAAAGTAGTTCTGGTAACAGAATCTCACATGTACATCCTTTGAATCATCAGTGTAATATTTTTTATTGTTTTTCAACACATTTTCTCTGAGTGCATTTTGAGCATATACAAGAATTCTTCCTACAAGGAATTACAAGGAATTTTAATTGAGTTACTTTGGTAATATTTTTCTCTCTGGATTTTCTATAGCTTTTAGTTTAAGAAACTTAATCTGAGATATTGTAGCCTCAAAGTAACCACAGAACATAGACATGCAGAACAGACACTGCTTAATAGAAGCAAGTAATTTTGACAGATGAAGAAAAATCCAAGCAATTCTGAAGGCGAAATAAATACTGAAACATTTTATGTACTCCAGCTATCACAGCCCATAAATGACTACATGAAAGAGATATTTTATAAAATGCATGTTAGACAAGATTTTTCCTTTGTTCTGTAACCACAGATAGAGCTAAAGTAGGAAACTTTAAAATGGGAAAAAAATGATGGCATTTACTGTACCATATGGAGGTCCACATATTTCAGTACAGTGGTGGTATCCAACATGCTTATCTGCACTCCCACTTGACTCTACATCTGTCTAACTACCCAGGAGAGTGATGCATCTGGAAAGGTTGAATAGGCCAAGGGAGTTTACATGTATTTTGCAATGTTCTTGAGAAAATTTTCTGGAGAGAGGTCAGCGTGTTTTTTTTCTGGTATCTCTTCGTACTAAATAAAAACACATTGTATGTTATTTGAACATCCTGACATCTAGGTTTATTTGTTAGTTTGTTTGTTTTCACTAAGAATGCAGAAATATATTTGAAAGTGTTTGCTTTTGAGAACCTTATGTACAAGGGGAATGCTTGAGAGGGCATAATATGAGGATTCGTACTGACTAACAGATGTAGATGAAGAGAAAAAACAGGTTTCTGATGGAAGAGATTACAGCAAAAAATGCTTTCTAAGGAAGTTCATAGAGTTGCACTCCAAAAATTAGCATCTTTGTTATTTATGGTAGTGATTCTTGGTAGCCTGTGACAGGATGCATGGGAATGGGTCACATCCCTGAGAGAAATGGTGCGGAGGCTTAAGCAGTGCCAGGGAAAAGGACTCGCCCGGGGGAGGGGAGGCCTTTCACATGCCTCCACTGTCCGTGCAGCCGGCCAAAGCACAGGCTTTGATCTGCCCAGGATGACAGTGAGCCAAACTGTCCCTCATTCAAATGAATCCGCCAGACAGTTGTGAGACATTCCTCAAAGAGTCACCAGCAAAGGGCTGCGGAGGAGGGCAGCTCCAGCCATGCTCCTGTATAACATCTCCTCACAGCCTCACCACCTGCTGCAATTTCCCCCCACATCAGGCTCAATTTGTATGCAAATCCTCCCTCATTTATTCTTGCTCCCTTTGGAAAGGACAAATTAAGTATAATAACTGTAATTGCTTTAATAACATGAAGAAAACGACACCTTTATGGGACCAATAATCAAAGACTGAGACTGTAACACAGCATGACAGGTGTGAAGGTATGCCACCAGCAGTGATTTTCCCATTTCAGTATTTCTTTCATCGCCTTTGAAAAGTGCTTGTCTCGGTAAGGCAGGCACGGCTCGTCCCTGGCTGTAAACTCCACACCGTTCCTGACAAGCCAGACGCGGTTCCTGTGGTAGAGGCCCCACTGGGAAGCACCCAGCTCTGGAGGATGTGGGGTGGCATTACCTGGTGAGGTAGAGCCGCCATCAAGGTCTCCTCCAGCTGGTGTCTCCCCTCAGTTCTGCGGCAAACAAATATCTTATGGCTGATAGGTCACAGACTCTGGCAGATGGCCATGCCTGAGGAGGCCTCAGTGCCTCAGGCCTCACTGCCATTCAGAACGGCAGCCCACACCTTATAACCACGCTCACTTTCTGCACTCCTCATGCTGAACTAGACATTATCTATTTTTGGCGAGTTTTTCTGGTTTAGTTCTGACATTAGTAAATGAGAAACAACTTTCAGCATAGTCAGCTGGAGCAAGGCACAATAGATCTTGGCTTTTAGTTATACTCAAAGCCATTACTAGCAGTTACATTTTCCAGCTATTTGTATTGTAACCTGTAATTTTGATCATAAAAGAGAGTCTCAGAACTATCCTCCTGTAATAGTCCCTGCTTTGATAAAAGATAAACCCACCATCAAAGATCAATTATTGCATGAACCAGAGTTCCTACCCAAAATAAGCAGATATGGAAGTACAAAAGATGATGAGAAAACGGGCCTTCATGCATACTCTGATGAAGAAAGAACGGAATACTGTGTGTCATCTGGAGACAACCATGAATGAACTGGTCCTTAGGTGCCAGGGGAATTCCAGATCTGTGTTAACAACCACTCCAAGGGCACACCTGTGTGACACGGGAGAGAGATGTGCAAACAGGTGTGAACATCAAAGGGTTTTAAAATGTTCTATGCAGGCAGAAATTAAAAGGATTCAGTCACTAACTGGAAACATTGACTTGTAGTGAACATCTCCTCAGGCCTTAATCAGTTAGTTGCAAAATGGTTCTCACAGACCAAGTGCGTGACAACATGCTAATCACTGGTATCCATGTAGTACAAAGTACACACTTGAAAGAAAAAACAGTTTCTGTTTAATTTGTTTTGAACCAAACCCTAAAAGCAAAACTGCCTTCTGAATCTCTCATAAGCAGACAGAACAAGATTCACCATCCCACAGCAGTTTTACAGAAGATTTGTCCTCAGTACTGAGAATCTAGAAAACAAGGTATTTCTAATCTACAAACACTGCATGCATTTTCTTTAATGTCTATGTCACCAATACATCTATATAAGAAACCACCATATTTGGCCTTGATATTAAAATTCTTCAGAGATCAAAAGCAAGTGCTAAAAATAGGCAAGATATTTATATAGCCCATAATAGCAGAATCCCATATTACTGGCACCTCTCAGTGGAGACAGGCCTGAACCGAAATCTCAGGTCTGCAGATCATACCAAGAAAAAAAAAACAAATAAACAAAGAACGATGTTCTGTCTCAGATCTCAGAGGGTTACCAGGAATGCTCCTGGTTCTGTTAAAGACTTTTGGTGCATGGGTGTTTGGTATTCTTAATGCTCCAGAAATTAAAAAAACAAAAGAACAAGAAAAGGAAAAGAATCTAGTCTGAGAGTGAGCCCTGAAGTCAGCTAGGCATGTGAATGAAATGAGAGAACCCTGAGGAAAAAAGCCTCAGCAACATACTGCTATCTTTGGGTAAATATTTGTTTGCAATATCTTTTAAAAATAATACTGTCAACTTCAGTGATTGACGATGTCACCCCATTTATCACTGACAACCAGAATTATTTTTTCAGCTGGAGATCATGTTAATTGTGGAAGCTAATAGGAAGGAATGTGAGGTAAATGGTCTCAATACCTTTAGTATATGTGATGACTTTCACAGACTTGCAGTACTGTATTTACTGTAACCAAAAGGTCATGCTCTATTTCTTAAAGGCAAAAGTAAACTTTCCTGCATCAATCACACTCCTGCAAATCATGCAAAAAAAATTTTAGACAAGGCAATTAGCATTTTTTGAAATCAACCTTAGTTTCAAAGACTTGAAGGAAGTCTTTAAATTCTGACACCCATGTGTAAACCAGAGAGGATGACAGCTATCTAGTTGGCAAACAAAGCAATTTATTAAAAATGGACTAATGCTGTTATAACTCATATTACTGAAAATGAGTGCTAATTTCTTCTCTGCAGCAAGATAAATACTGAGAAAATGATGAGATTGCATTTTTCATTCCACTGTTAAAAAAAAAGTTTTCCAGATACTGCAGTAAATCAGTGTTAATTTTAAATGGTGTAGTGCCATTCACATCTTGAATCTCTAGGTCCTATAAAAATACCATACATGGCAATGCTATAATAAAATATTTTAGATGTACTTTTGCAAACAAGTATTTGGTTTCACAAGGATTAAAACTTGATACTGGCAGAAATGGGGTCTTTGAAAGTTAAAATAATACAGCAATTTGTGTACAAGTTTCTCTGAGTAAATGCTGGGATACGTGCTTTAAAATAAATGAGAAGGTGACACAAGACAGAAAATGCTATTTTAGTGTCTGTTAATAGAACACAAAATGGATTCATTTCTATAGAAGAGATTTTTAAAGTGCCAACTTTAATGCACAGCAGGAATTATTGCTTTAAAGGGACTATGTCGAAATTGACAAGCCCAAGATGTAACCTACTATAAAATTCGACTCTTTACATTTTTTTATAGAATGCCCTTTTGATCCTGAAATATCTATCAACCTTCCTAATTCAAGACTGTCATGTTGTGAAAACACCAAATACTTTGCTGTGTGATTGGCCATTAAATTTGTTTTGGTTTTGCAACATTCGTATACAAGTCATGATTTCCTCTCTCCTGCATACCACCTCCAGGATTATGCATTTGAACAGCACCAGACCTTTTGTTTGGGATTTCCATGATTTAGCATGTCAGCTGGCAGTGTTTTATTTCAAAGTTATAAGGCTCCTGTACTGCAATGTTCAATGCTTCCTTAGAAAGATGGCAGCTCTTCATACATGGAAGTTGCCAAAACACAAAAGGATTTTTTGTCTTCCCTTACTTATTACATAAAAAGTTTTCTAGTGCACACTGAAATGCAATAAATTATAGTTACATGGTATGGTAATAAAATGAACAACAGCATTTCACTTTTCCAAGGTGACAGGTGAAAAAAGTATTGTGGTGGCTGGTTTTATTTGTTGTCACTTTTAGGTACAATTCATGCCCCTTGCTTCTTAGCAAGTGGGCAGGTTTTCAAAGATATGTATAGTTTTTTTCATGTGTGAGGAAATGTTTCTGTGCTTAGAAATTAATTACAACAGCTTTTCATTACAAATATGGTCTTTACCAAAACCAACCTGGAGAAGAGGAGACTGAGGGGAGACCTCATTGCAGTCACACCTTCCTTGTGAGGGGAAGACGAGGGGCACCACTGATCTCTTCTCTCTGTGACCAGTGACAGGGCTCAAAGGAATGGCCTGAAGCTGTGTCAGAGGAGGTTTGGGCTGGACATCAGGAAAAGGTTTTCACCCAGAGGGTGGTTGGGCACTGGAACAGGTCCCCAGGGCAGTGGTCACAGCACCAAGCCTGACAGAGCTCAGGAAGCATCTGTTCAATGCTGTCATGCATATGGTGCCATTCTTGGGGATGGTGCTGTGCAGGGCCAGGAGCTGGACTCAGCGATCCTTGTGGGTTCCTTCCAATTCAGAATATTATGTGATTCAGGCTATTTTAAGGTGAAGAGTGTCTCTTTTGCCGTAATCATCCCAAACCAATACTGGGTCTTTTCTGTAAATCTGATAACAAGATTAGAATACTTCTGTTCTCTCCCAGTTTATTGCCACAGGTAGCTGGAGCTCCACAGACTACTGTTAGTACCAATACTGGTGTATCTGCCTTTCCTAGAGAGATTCAGTGATTAAAAAATTAAGATATATTTAAGACATTATAAATGGAAGTGCTGAACATGTTTGATGCACAAACATGCCCTCCACAAGCAAGATTGTCCTGAATTTATACCATTGAAACCCACCAAAAAACCACATATTACTTTTTCCTATGAAATTCAGTGAATGAACAAGGAACATATAGACCCTATTTTGGCTTCTCTAAAACATAGCTGTGATAAAAGCTAAAATACATTGTAAGAAGCTAGAATTAAGAATAAATGTCTCAGAACTATTTAAATTAAACTTCATCTTCAGTCAAACCCACACAATGAAATTAGTCAGTTCCCTCCTGAGGGCAGAGAATTGAGAAGGGTTATGATCTCTTTCAGTTTCTTCACCTAACAGAATTCAGTACAGCCCTACTTGATTTCAGATGTCCTTTCCAACTACAAATGCTGAAAAAGGTATGGTTTTTGTCTATATGTAGGCTATGGGACTCCCTCTTATTCTCATGTTAACCTGGGCCCTGGATGACTAACCCTATAGCTGACACAAACAGGTGTTTTTATTTGTTTAAACTATTAGGTCAAAGGGCCAATGAGCTAATAACATTTTTTTTAAGAGCTATCAAATGAGGCAGGATTAGCTGGTTTTCAGTTCCTATTTGAACTATTATGAAACAAAATGATTAAAAATAATTCTGTTTACAAACCTTTCATTTCATTCCTAGTCTTGTTTAAGAAGCAGATTTAAAAACAGTGACATGAAAAAAGCATACCTCAGTAACTGCATCAGCAACTCCAGTCAGGCTCAGCAGTGTTCTTCCATCAACTGTTACAACTTGTATTGTGAGAGCATGTTCTACTCAAGCAGTTTGATAGGGTAACATTGAGTTGTTTTAGCAAGCTTTTATTTTTCCCAGAAGATATTCCTTTACTCAGCTTCCTTAACTTTTGTTTTGTATATATACTTTGCTACGTCATTTATTTAAGAAGAATTTCTAGTCACATAAACATGTCCCTCAGTTTAATATTATGGAATAATTGCGTAGGGATTATTCCAATCTCTGTTTCACCAATAAACCTGCAGTATCTTTCAGATATACTTCCAGAGTCACAGCATCTTGCTGTGGAAAGAAACCAGCCAATTTTTGGAAGTTTCTATTTCACATGTATGTACGTGAATGTGCCACTATGTATGATGTACCAATGATAATACAGTAGTATTTGTTTTCACTTATGAGTAAATAATTTACCTTGAACAATTGAAATCAAGGTAATATGCCATGTTCCCAAACTGGCTACTTACTCAAGAAACAAAAACTTATCAAGTCAATTCTACGCAGTGTTTATTTTCTTTTTTTTTTTTCTTTGATAGTGGAAATCATGTATAAATCACAAACAGTACAAGTTCCCCATGTCAGCAGTTGACCACTTGATTGGATCAACTTCTGTGTGTAGACACTGTATTTTTAGTATAAAGTCAAGATAGTATGGCAGTTAACTAATACTTTCGACTACAGTAAAGATACAAACTTTTGTAATATAAATTAATTGCCATTACAAAAAGGCAACTGTATTAAGTAATACGGTACAAAAATCTGCAACTTCTATAAATATAATGAAATGCAAGAAGTTAAACGAAATAATACATCACAGATTTTTGTATAGCACATTTGAATAGGCAAGCTAAGATACACATGGAGCATTATACAGCAAGAAAGAATATCAAAACCCACTTAGACTTAACTTTTTAGCCATACAAATGCTAGAAGTACAAGTACAGAACACAACATGAAGCAGTTAAGATTACCAGCTCAGAGTGGGCAGACAAAGAAGCCTTACTGATGAGTTGTAAAGCATTAGGCAGCAGACAGAAGGTTGTCAAAACCAGCTGTTGTTGGATACTGATTGATAATGTTTTCATTCTGACGGCTGAAACACTGCAGACAGCCACAGGTCTGAGAAGAAGCCCGGTGTGGGCACACACATACACACACAAAGTAATTTAACAGATGGCTAAAGAACATTAAAGCACAATATCTTTTTTTAAAAGACAATGTTCACTCCTTAATGAACTAGCATGGAAAGTAGAGCCTAGTGCCCAAGTTTATTCCACCTAAATGACAAACACATGTGAAAAGATTAAAAGAAACAAACGAACAAACAAAACCCAAAGCAATTGAGGTTGGTTATGTGAATGAAAACTGGATGGTGCTTACATATTCTACGATAGCCAGAGCATTCAACAACACTACAGACAAGGAAGTATGACACGAGCTGCTAAGAACATTGTTATCCCCTCATAAAAAGGTGAAGTTGTTTATAGACATTAAAAAGGTACACATCAATTAAGTCCATCTACAACACAAAACCACAGAAGTACTACATTCAAAGTAAAGTTAAGTGTTGGTCTTAGCCTTCAGGAGTTATGAGGTATTGTTTCAACCTGTAATGAGGAATGATCACGGTATTAGTAAGAAAAAGCATACTCAAAATAATTCTGAAAATTAAAATCAGCTTCTGTGCAGCTGACATTTGCCTAGAGAAAAAATATTAAAGTATCAAAAGGTCCTAGTCTAAGTGGCCACTGGTCTACTCCAAAACCACATTATCATGGACTTCTTGGGCCTTTCCATGTTAGTCATGTAGCACCTCCAAAGAGTGCATAGCTGGGAGATCACAACCAAAATATAATTTGGAGTCACTAAAGTTTTTGGACCAAACAAACTCACTGATGGTAGAAATAAGTATAGTTTCAAGTGCAATACAGTTGGGTTTATTTTCATTTCCTGTACCTTTTGGTCCATAACTAAATGAAAGCAGGGGAAAATAGTAAAAAAAAATATATTTTACATCTTCTAACTAATGGCCAATGAAAAAGCAGTAAAAGCTTGGAATCCCTCATTTCATCTCCCCAAAATGCCTGCCTTCTCTGGGAACGAATGCTCCTACTCCTTCTTCCCATTTATTTTTCATTGTCCCTGAATAGAACGGAAATTTGGGGGCCCTGTGGAAATCTGGGGACTCTGTAGCATTTAACATCATGTCAGCAAAGGGAGAGTTTGGAAATGTAAATTAGATCCAGTTCCTCTTTAAATCCATGGAAAAGACC
>WEKY01007611.1:779-20143 GCA_013390045.1 Picathartes gymnocephalus
TCACCGGTGAGCTGTGGAACCCCTGCCCCGCTCCTGCACCCCCGGGCCGCAGTCACCGGTGAGCTGTGGAACCCCTGCCCCGCTCCGGCACCCCCGGGCCGCAGTCACCGGTGAGCTGTGGAACTGCCCCGCTCCTGCGTCCCGTGGTGAGAGCACCCCAGGGTTCGGCTGCAGGGACTGAGCACCGCTCCTGCATCTCGGAGGAAGAGCCGTCGCATTCCAGCCAAACTGCCCCAGAGATCGGAGAGGGCAGATAAGGCGCTTCAAACAGCAGGAAAAGAAAGAAAAGGCAAAAACTGCTCTGCTCCCCCGACCCCGTCTCAGCAGCACCGAAGGTAGCACAGTGTGGTGGTGACCTATGCTATGCTTTTTAAAGTAACCTTGGCCGTTTCTAAACCTGTCTCTACTTTTCTCTTTCTTTCTCTTTGCTTCTCTTACTATAAAATAAATGATACCAATTTTTTTGGCATCAACACTTAATCTCGTTTGGTTTTAATTTCATTTTTGGGAATATTTTGAACCTTCAAAGTTCTTTCCGGTTTATATGCAGGGACTTAGTTTTCTTTGCTCCTCTGGGTTTAAATTGGATGGTAACACCCCTCTGTCTCTGTCTCTGTGTCTGTGTCTGGGCAGTCCTGTGGCTCAGCGGCAGCAAAGTCTCCCTGGCAACATCCAGGACAGCAGAGCTGACCTTCAGCAGGGTGGTGAGAGATGGGCTTTCACTGCAGGACGTGGGCTAGGAACCCCCCAAATTGGCTTTTTTCCTGCCAGTTAGAAGGGGAAGGCTGGGGAAACCCCGAGACACCTCCGTGCTTGGAAGGAGAAAAGTGAAGAAATGACATAAATTTAAAAAATTAAATAAAAATAAAATCATCCTCAGCATCCAAATTACATGCATTTAAAGCTTGCAGCTTACCACAGTGTTATGGCAGATTTACACAGAGATTAAAACTGATCCCTCACCAGTGAAAAACAGCTCGTGTGAGCTGTGTAAATCCAAGTGTGTCCGCACAGCCGCCAGACTTGGCATCCAAAATAGCTCCGAGTCCACTGAGTCAGCACAAGGGACATTTCTGCCTTTTTTCCTAAATGAAACAGAGCTACTGAAGGCTCTGGAGTGTGGATTTAGTTGTCAGTGTTATTTACTACTTTCAGCTGTTCTCTGCTGCCGCTGGAGCTGAGCGTGAACAACTTACCAGCCTGCACTGATAACTTTGCTTTCTGTTTCAGCTCCAGACAGAAATCCCATGAAAGCTTTCATTCCGATCCGTGTGCTGCATGATGACACAGGAATTAAAGAAGTGAGGCAGAAATTCCTGAGGCTCTCCTAAAGACTTTTCCAAGAATTTTAAAAAGCCTCTTAAAAACGGCGGCAGAGATCGAACGCTGTTAAGGGAGGGGAAAGGAAAAAAAAAAAAAAAAAAAAAGAAGGAAGAAAAATCTTTGGCAGGCAAACAGTGTCTTACATCAATCTAGCAGTCAGCATCCATGTAGATGTTCTTTCCTCCTTTTGTGCAACACCCCTTCCCTCCTACAGACCACCCAAAGCCTATAAATAATCCAAGGACTGTATTTTTCCTCCAGATTTCTCTTCAGACCTCAAAGGAAAAATATCAGGCAAAGGAAGGGAGAGAGGGAAAAGGGAAAGTGAGGAGGGGAGAGAGAGAGAGAAAGAGGAAAGATGGCTAGTGAATTCAGAAAGAAAATGTTCTGGAGGGCAGTGGTGGCTGAGTTCCTGGCCATGAGCCTTTTTATTTTTATCAGCATTGGCTCGGCTCTGGGCTTCAACTTCCCCGTGGTGGCCAACAAAACATCAACGAGGTCTCAGGACAACGTGAAGGTTTCTCTGGCTTTTGGGTTATCCATCGCTACCATGGCCCAGAGCGTGGGCCACATCAGCGGGGCACACCTGAACCCGGCTGTCACCCTGGGGCTGCTGCTCAGCTGCCAGATCAGCATCTTCAAGGCGCTCATGTACATCCTCGCCCAGTGCCTGGGGGCAGTGGTGGCCACAGCCATTCTCTCGGGAGTCACCTCCTCTCTCCCAGGAAACTCCCTGGGGCTTAACGCCGTAAGTAGAAACTTTTCATTCCTCCTTTATTTTCTTTTTTTGAGCAGAAATGTAGCACCTGTAATCTACTAAAGGTGTGGGGGTGCTGTTGGTGCTGGTGACCTCGGGCAGCCTGACTGTTTATTGTAGCAGAGAATCCAGTCCAGACTGATAACCAGGATGTCATAGGGATGATCCTTCCTCCCCTCTTTCGGAGTTTAGGACGTTCTGGTCATGATCAGTTTTGCTTATGATCAGTTTCGTACATCCAAGTTGCTGAAAGGTGGCTTTTGACACCAATTCAATGCTGAAATCACGGGCACTTTCATGACCTTTCATAGTTCTGAGGGTGTCTAAGGTGACATGCTGATTAATGTGCATTTACCAGTGTCATCTTGGCTTCTGTGAGTGTGGTTCGTTTTCAGGATTTAATTAATGGTTTGTGTATCCTGGTGATGGCTGGAATGAAAACCCATGGGAGCAGAGAGAGGTGTGCAGTGAGAGAAACCCCATCCCCAAAGGTGTAAGCAGTACCTGTTGCATTAGGCAGAGTGCTCAGATCCTGTCTGACAGAATCCCAGCTGCCCTGTCTGTGCATTTCTGGGCAAAAATTGGACAAATCCTGAATTCTCAGGAGTAAACTGGAAGAAAATGTGAGGCAGCTATAGGTGACTGGGTTCCAGCTCTCTCCCAGACAGATGCTCACATCATGCTGCCTAAAAACTGCCTGGCCACAACTCCTCCTCCTCAAAATGTCATTTTGCTGTTGTTGTTGCAAAATAATAGGAGGGAAAAAAAAGGATAAATACACTTTTAAACTTGAAATCATCCCACTGTGAGAGGTAGTGCTACAGCCACTGCAGGACACACAGTGCTATAAATGGAAATTCCTTCTGATCACTTATTTGACCTGATCTCTGAAGAGACCTCTGAGTTATTTTCTATGGCCCCTTTCTTCCAGAATATTCCTGACTGCAATTTGTAAATTGAGCTAATTTGAAATCTTCTGCCCATTTGAAGTTACAAGGGTATTTGGGGCATAAAGCTGCAAATGCAACATCTCTTCTGAAATAATTTAGGCAAAATAGCAATATGGTTTTGCATACTGTAATTTGACATTACAGTTAATTCAGAACATGAGTCAGGTTTTCAAAACAGGACAAAATCTGTTATTAAGGTGATTGCTGGGCAGCTCAGTATCATCCACCCTCGTGTCACTCTGTGAGCTGGCTGCTCACCTCCCTCTCTCCTGGTGCTTGCAGCTATTCCATCCTTCCAGCGCTTTGGAAATTTTGATGGGTTAAGTCAAAACATTTTGGGGAAGAAGAGCAAATAATTTTATTGACTCCAGAAGGCTCTGGCTGTGAGTATGATATGTGATCTTTTCCTCTGAAACCACTGACAGAGGGAACAGCTCAACCACATGGGACAGGGTGTCCGCCCAAGTGGTTTCCTCGAGAGGTCCAACTGCCATTAAACACGGGAGGTCTGGTTTTGGTAGCACTTAAGCTTGGTTTTTCCCTTTTGCTTCCATAAAATCCTGATGACTGGTTCCTTCCTCTAACCAAAAGCCTTAAACCTGGCCATTTGTGAAGGGGGGTGAAGGTCTTCTTGCCCCTCAGTCAGTAACTTCAAGCTACAAAGGCAAAACCTGGCAAGGTTAAGTCTCCATCATATAAATTTTACAACTCAATCAACAATTTCTGTGCAATGAAATAACAGAGAATATAGTTTCTAAAAGCCCTGGGCTCACTGTTTGTCATAGGAAAGTATTCAGGATTTTGTTTCTTTTCTTTTTCACATCCAGTTTTAAATGTTCTGGCTCAAGAAGCAGTGGGGACACCCCCCTGGGGGTAGGGAGGGCAGCAGCTGTTCTTCTCCCTTTCGAGAAAGAGCTAGAGAGGCAAGGGAAGGAAAGCAAATCCATTCGTTTCCCAGTGACAAGCCTGGAGTTCCTGTGGAGGGGAGGGCTGAGGGGGAGCCGGGTCTGAGCCCAAGGCAGAGGGGAGCAGCAGCAGAGGGGCTGTGCTTGTGCAGAGCTGATCTCAATGGGGCACATCCTGAAACCACAGCCCAGCACCCGAGTGCCTCCTTCAGCAAAAAGCTGACAAGGAGAGACCACAGGGTTACTTTTATGTTATTGTTTTTAACCTGAGGACAAGGAGGGGAGGCTCAGAGCTGGCATCCCTGCCAGCTGCTGTCTTCTGGCCCTTCTTGTGGATAACGAGGTGTGGATTCCCTTCTCAGGAAAGGAATAGAAAGAAAGAGAGTGCTGCCTGTTTGACAAGAGGGTCTGCATGTGTGTGGCTTTGTCCTCTGTTCTGACCCTCTGACCCTCTTGCAGAGGTGTTTTTTACAGGAAATATCTGGTGGGGGCAGTGTAATGGGGTGAGTGGCCATGCAGTGTTCCCAGTGGATACTGGGTGGGGTTGCATGCCTGAACTTGGATTTCTCCTGCCTGGCTGCAGGTCCTGCACTGGGGGACCAAGCTCCATTTCCACTGGCTCCTCTCTAATCCACAGAGTATGAGAGAGAGAGAGAGGCACTTCAACTTTTAGATCTGTTGGGCTGCCCCCAGAGACACCCAGCTCCTCTTTGCCATGGGGAGGCTCCAGGCTTGGGAGCCTCTACTAAGTATCCAAAATTAAGTGGGATAAATCCCACTTAATGTGTCTTTCTCATTAACTAAAGGGAAAAAAGGAAACACAAGCAAATGAAGCACAAAACCCAACCATGGACAGTACAAGGCTGAGGAGAAAGAAGGGACGATGAAAATGCAGGATGTTCCTTTAACATGTTCAGTATTAAGGTCTGGATTGCACCAAGACAAGCAAACCAGTCACACTTTGGGATTTTGATCCAAACTTTGCTTAAGTCAACAGATATATTTTTAGTTACTTTGGCTGCTCCCGAGTAAGACATTTTGGACAACACTCAGAGATGTATTTAGATTACTGAATCCTTTTAAGACACTTAACTTCCAATATATTTCAGTAGTGGCGTGGTCTTGCAAGTAAAAACTTTGAGAATTGGAGAATCTGGACGAGGAGTATGCAGTGTCTTTGCTCTTCTAAAAATTTAAATATTTTTTTCCTTGCATCATCTTATATCTTTTTTTGGAAGTTGGATTACTACAAGTTACAAATTTCCATTAGGTAAAGTTGTAAGAATAGAGAATACCAGATCCAAAATGCACTCATCTGCCAGCAGAGCTGGCTATTGTCTGCTGAGGACAGATCTGGAGTTTGGATAATGGAACAAATTATTCATCACAGGCAGCTAATGACCAACAAAGAGCTCAAGCAGGAAAGAGGGGTGAGAGGAGGCTTCTGTTCTGTATGGTAACACAATATTTGCTGTTAAACAGTGTTTATCTGGAGAACTTTTATCAAACTTTTTAAAAGACACTGGGAAAATTTCTTTAGCTCAGGCTATTTTTTATTTTTTCTATCTATCTATCTATCTATCTATCTATCTATCTATCTATCTGTAATAGCCTGAGCTAAATATATAGATATATATATAAATAATTAGAATTTTGTAACAAATGCAGACACCGCTTCACAATTTTCACAATTTCATAGTGCCTGTATTTTGGAATAGTGATGAGAGTGCCAGGAAATGTCCCCCCTAACTCTCAGGGCTATAATTTGGAAACTGTTTGAAACCTCTGCCTTTGAGTTTATGATGAAAGATATTATTTTAAAAGTTATAAGTGGATCAAAAATTGTAGGCAAGAAAAACAGACCTGAAGGTAACATTGCTCGGGTAGATAAAGGGGAAAGAAAAACAACCAAGAATAACTAATAGGAGGGCTTGGGTTTAGAAAACACCCAGTGGACTGATAAAGGTTGTTTGTGTAACTAAAGAGCTCTCTGGAAAAGCCAGGAGAGATCTGTGGTCAGTGGATTCAGAGGCCATTTTAAGACAGGTGAATATTCATATGGATACTATTCCTGGAATATGGAAAGTTACTTGTTGCTGGAACACCCTTTGGATTTGGGCTGTGACTGGCTGTGGCTCTGCTGCTCCATGGGGCTCCCCAAATCGGGATCAGCCACGGCAGAACTGGTGCATACAAGGGTGCAGTGTCCTTTGGGGATAAATACTCAGGGTCCAGATCCAGATTTCTCAAGGACAGGGAAACAGGAGGCCTTTGCTCTCTTTGGCTCTTCATACCAGGGCAGTACCTGCTGCTTTGAGACACCTTCCAACCTCACCTGAGTCACACCACAGAACCACAGAATCATGGAATGGTTTGGGTTGGAAGGGACCTTAAAGATCACCCAGTTCCACCCCCTGCCATGGGCAGGGACACCTTCCACCAGACCAGGTTGCTCCAAGCCCCGTCCAACCTGGCCTTGGACACTTCCACTGATGGCAATGAGTCCTCTTTCCATAACTACTCCCACTTAGCTGGATTGTGGTCCAGCAGCAGCAGAGCAACTTGGAAACTCAATGCTGGAGATTTTAATTTTTTTTTTTCCCTTTACTGTCTACATGTCCCCAGCTCCAGTCTTATTCTGCTGCTTGGGGAAGATGAACAATCTCTTGTCTCCAGGAGACTGGAGCATAGGATGGGATAAGATACGTGGATTCTTATCATCTGCGGATGATCTTATCTCTAGGGTATCCATGCTGGTGAATTTTCTCCCAGCAGATTCCCAATTTGCTCTTCCAGTGCAAACATAATGTTGCACCAGTACTGGGAATTCCCTTTCACGTAGTTGAGACCTGCCACACCTTTTAATGTTGTTCAGGGGTCAGTACTGACATTTTTATCCTGATATTCCCCATTGGATGTTTCCCGTCCTTTAGAAACTTGTCTCAGGTGGGATTCCTGATGGGAATCACCACACTCCCCACATTTGGTGCACACCAGTGGCCTTCTCACCATGGGGAGCAGGACTTGCCTGGTTGCCCTGGATGACTCAGTGTTTGCCTTGTGATTTCCCTGTCTCCTCGTGCCCGTTCTCCAACCTCCAATTAAACAAAGCCAGCTGGAGTTGGAAGAACATCCAAAATAAACTGAGAGCTTGACAGTGAGGGGACAATTGAGTAAGTGATGGTGCTTTTCCTCTGAGTCACTGTGGAAAATTGCAGTTCCAGAGGTGCTGCTGGATGGACGAGACACACATCTGAGTTCCTGACCTTTAGTGCTTATTGAAAAATCCTTGGATGCCTTTTTTTCTTTCAATGCAGCTTATATATTGTGCCTTCCTCAAGTCTAGGACAGTGAAGATCTTCATTTTCCCTGTCTCTGCCCTCTGCTCTGCCTATTTTTCACCCAGTTCAGGCTTCTCCTGCCAACCTTGCCTCTGCTGGGACATCTGCACGCTTGAGAACTCAAACTTTCACAAGGGACCAGAAGCTGCTGCATTTTGAAAATGAGCAAAATGGTTCCGGTACCTGACATTGATCTGGGATTTTTATTTCTTAACAAAGACTGCCACAACAATAGCTCATTGTTCACTGTCAGTTTTTGCAGCAGAGGGCTTTTAAGGCTTGCCAGCATTGTACTGAGAGGCCCCAGGCAGGGCAGGTGGGACACAGGAAAGGCACCTGCTCAAAACTGGCCACGCTCTTGGCCTCTTTCTGATGACTTCACGCAGTGACAGCAGAAACATCTGGGCTGAGACGTAAACCTGATGGTTATCACCCATTCCCCGGAGAATCTGGGGTTATGGCTCTGCTCTAATCCTGGTCCCAGATCTCAGAGCTTATTACCTGATTTCCATTTCTACGAGTATTTGCTTAGTGCCTCTCTAATAATAGAGCGATATCCCGGGATTTTGGCAGGGAGCACTGAGGGGTGCAGCAGCACGGCCATTTCTGGGAGAAGGGGAGGCCCCTGGTGCTCCTCCTCCTGCAGCCCAGCCCTTTCGTGCTACAACCGAGGAGATCAAAGTTGGTGGTGTGCCAGTGGATCCAAGGATGCCTATTTGGAAAATACTCTGAAAGCCTCAAACCAAAGGTTCTCTTCATTTATTCCTACTTGGAAATGGTAGAAATTCCTGAAAGGAATGCATAGGGAGGTTTAAAACAATGAGTTGCCATAGATCTGAAAACATTAATAATTTGGTAGATTAATTAATATTGCAATACAAGTGGAGTCATACTGGAATTTTCAGAGAATGATTTTTTTCTGGATTAGATCAGCTGTCAAACTAAGTGAGATTAAGTATGAATTATAAGTAAAATTCTTTTTGCCACCACTCCTATTGAGTGGTCAATAAATGGTTAAAATTGGTTTTCTTTCCATAGAGTTCTCTGTGTTGTACCAAATATATTTGGGTGTTCTGTGTGTATGTGTATGCACACCCCCAAACACACTCACACACCAGAGACAGATGGACAGAAAGATTCTTTGCATGACATAAATCCAAATGTCTTTTTTTAACTTAAATTAATCGGAAATTTTTAAAAAAATCTATTAGTAGGTGTTAGTTCTAAATCAAGATTTGATATGGCAAGAACCACAGCCTGAGAACAAATGGAAACGTCCACAACAAGAGAATGAATATTATGGATCAATTCTGGTTAAATTGGTACAATAGTAAGAAAAAAACCATAAGTTTTTGTAGCAAGGCTTATGGGTTTTAGCAGAAAATTCAGGGAGTCTAGAATAACATTTCTTTAATCAGAGAATCCTAAAAAATATCACTGGGCTATAGAGATATTTTTAAGAGACACATTTTTAAAGCAAATATATCAAGCCATATCACAAATACTAAGGGAAGAAAAGATAGCCCTTGAAAAATTTCCTGTTTGTCTCCAGAGGAAATTGCCTGTTTTCTTTAGGGCAGTAGTACATTTTTGCTTATTTGTCCGTTCTCCAGCTTAATCGAGAGGATTCAATAACAGAGGGGTCTTTACCTGGTACCACAATTGTCTGCTGGAGCTTTTTCTGGCCTGGCTGGGAGCATTTTGAGCCCTGGGTATTTATTAATGTGTAGTTGATGGGAAAATGCTGATTTTCCTGGCACCCAGAGCTGGTGCTGGTGTTTGACTGCTGCAGCTTCACTGAAGCCGAGGAGATCTGAGGCTGAGGCACAACGTCAACCTGTGAAATCAAATATACAGGGCCTGACAGGCATCCTGGAGGAAACTATAAACAGCAGGAGGGCAAAAATACGGTCTGAGAGCTCTGCAAGTCATAACTCATGGATTAGAAAGGAGTAAAGAAACCCTCTGTGTGCTTCCCTGGACGAGTCCTGTGCTTCCCCTCTCTAGGAACCATGGGGAGGTGTCACAGAAAATTAAACTTTTCCAGGCTCTTGATGTTAATTCTGTGCCAAGTGGAGTCAATGAATGCTTTCAGAGCACAACTGTGGCACGTTTCCTGGCACATATACACACACAGCTCCTCCTGAGGGCTCTGTTTGGGATGGGTAAAGTCAGGTTTGGCTCTTTTGCCTTCCTTTGTTAGGACTTCTTGCCTGATGAACAAGGTGGAGAAATGAAGGAGCTGGAATTGCTCCCCCAGTTCCTGAAATCCATTGCAGAGGCTCAGAGCTGGTTTTTAACCCCATGCAAATGCCGAGTCTTCAATGCTGTGCACGAGACTGACTCGTAAAGTTTGAGAACTTCACAGATTTGCTGGAGTTTGTCTAGAGATACAAAATGAATATTACTTTGCAAAGTAATTTTTTACTGGTAAAATTGCCAGCAATCATACTGTGAGGTTTGTGCGAGTCCAGGTGTTACTCCAGTAAAAACATAGAAAGGATGATCCTATTAGGCTCAAAACTCAGATGTGCCCAAAATTCCCCACTGAAATACTATCTCCTACTGGGCTGTAATACAGGAGATAATAAACAGCTCTGTGGTATAAACGAGTGCTTCAACTATTACAGAAAATTAACTATTTGCTTGGGTTTGGCTGGGCAAAGAAAAAAAAAAATACAAAACCTCACGATTCCTCATCCTCTGAATAGAAGTTGTTTATTTCTCAGCAGCAACATTTAACCAAAAAAAAAAAAAGTTTCTTCCAAGCAGCTTTCCCAGAGGCACATCAAAAAGTAAAAGTATAAATAAAAGAATTGTCTGTCTCTGACCAGCTGTGCTAAATGCAAGTAGAGGAACTGAGTTTTACTGCCTGTTTTGCTCTGACATACAAATTTCATGTGCTCTTGTTTAATATAATAGTCATTCTCCCTTCTTTTTCTCCATGGCACTGCGACACAAAACCCTGGATAATTTCTCCTGAGCCTGCAGAGAGGGTGGGAGGAGGGAGCTGAGCCTTGTTCCTGGAGGGTGTCTGCTGCCCAAAGAACGGAAAATATGATTTCTGCTTTGGGAATTGAATGAGTCCCCTTTAGAGCTCTTAAGGCTGTATTTATAGGAAGGATAATCTAGCAGAGGACAATATGTTTTGTCCCCAGGTTCTGCTGAATGCTTCCATTGTTGATGTAGGATACGATCCAAAGCTAATTCATAAGCAGCTTCTGAGTGCTCCTGTCGTATAATTTTAAGTGAAACTCTTTAGATCTTTGCCTGTCTCTCCTTACTAAAGAAATGAGACTTTTGTACTCTCTGAATCCCTAGCACTCAGTTAATGGATATAGAAACAGCCATTTCAGAGTGATACTGTTAAATAGCGAGCATAGAAGAGAATAACTGTCATTAAATAGCCAGGGATAAAGTCTCTGAATAAATTTTGAATGTCAATCAAGGGAAGATTTATAGCTGTGAAGATGTGGGATAGGCTTCCAGGAGAATAAAGGTATATTATTAATATGAAAGTCATCAAGTTCTTCTTGTGACAGTTAGAGCCATAAGAGTGAGAAAAGTCAAACAAAATCACAGACAAGACAGTTGGGACATGGTTTGGAGGAAAGTAGGGAGATGAATTTCTGAGGATACATTTGTAGAATATCCAATTAAAGAACTTTGCCAGCTAGACATGTAAATGATAGCTAGCTGACATAAAGAAGAATGATTAATATTTAAAGGGAGAGGATGAAGAAGAGAGAATGAACTATCTAAGCTATTGTGAAGATTTCACTTATTCAGTAAAAGAAGGAAAGTCAAAAAAGGGAAATTTTAGGCTACAAGAAGAAAGTGCTGCAAGACAGCAAGAATTTACTTGAATAAAATGCTGATTTTAAGAAAAACATCTGCCATGGCAGAGAAAATGTACTAAGTTAGGAAGGATGGTGAAGATATGCAAGGAAGAGAAGTCCCAGCCATTAAAAAATGCTGTGGCTTAAAATTTCTCCCTCAAAACCATAGCAGCCAGCAGGGCTTGCAGTGGTGTTTCATAAGAATGGGGAAAGCTGACATTCCCCTGCTAAAAAATAGACTTCTGCAATTCCAGAGGCCTCCTTTTTTTCTGGAACAATGAGAAACTAATCCCTGTTATATGAAAGAAAGCTGGGCCCTGGAAGCTCCAATCCAGGGCTGAGGGTTTGTTGGATGGGATGGAGCTCAGGACCACGTGATGGAACCACCTTGCATAACAAAGTGTCTTATCCATATAACGGGAAACAGGTTTGAACTTGATATACTTTTACTTGTAATGAGAAAAATATGAAGCCACTGGAGAAGTACACAGTGGGGTTTACCTTGGGCCAGTTTAATTTCCTGTCTCCATTTCTCTTCCGAAGGTGGACAACTCATAAATATCCTGTCCGAAAAACAAACAAAACAAACAAACAAAAAACCAACCAAACAACAACAACAACAAAAGTAAAAAAAAAAAAAAATCAAAAGGAAAGAAAACATATCATTAATTTGCCCAAATTATTGCTGTGGGAGTCAGTCAGCTAAACATGGCAGTTAAGGGCACTTCTGGGGAACAATTCCAGAGTTCCTATCTCCTGTCTGATGTTATGGAGAGCTGGCAGTGATGTGGCACTGCCCATTTCCTAAGACAAAAAACAGGTGTTTCTCTCAACTAATTGCTTTCATGTTCATGTGTAGATAATGCCTTTTGGCGTTTGACACTCCTCATTTTAATGTAGTTCTTTTTTTCTCGGGTCACTTTGCTTTTATTGCTTCCTTAGATTCCAATGAATCACATTTCAGGAGTTTTCTGAATAAGATGTGATTTCTGTACGTTTTCTGAATTCCAGTTGATTTTTATTCCGTGACCTTGTTGAGATTCACAGTGAACTGAGGGAGAAAATATTAATCATGGGACCGTGAAGGTTGGAAATGGTGGAATTCAGCTCACAGAAGGCTACACCTCCCTTGGGGTGTCTACACGTTCTGCTTCTTGTCTGGGAGCTGTGGCAGCCGAGGGAGAATTACTCACTGTAAACTAATGCAGCCAAGATTGCTTCAGCTGATCAGATAAATGTTTCCACAGATAACTCTCACATCGTGCCAGTGATTCAGCCCATTTCTTATGTGTGTTTCTGGTGCTCCTTCTGTCAAAACTCTGGCTTAGAAATGAAGCTTAGTGGAATTATTCATGTGAACAAAAAAGGAAAAGAAGTCTGTGTAGACTTTCTTGGAGATAAATACAGGCTTGTGTGATTCATTTAATCCCTTAGAGCATGTTTGGTTCCTTAGAGCACTGATCCACTCCTCAAGTCTCCCAAGTCTGAAGCCTGACAAGCTCAGGGAGTTGCTGTGCAGTTCCTGCCCTTTGACATTCTTTTTCTGTTACCTTAATGAGAATTGTTGGACTGCAAAGAGAAGATGTCAAAGATTTTCCAACAGGTACATCAAGGACAGATGCAGAGTCAGCCCGCAAACCCTGTGACCACTGGTAAGAGGTAGAAGTGCAGGGCAAAAAGCATTGCAGTGTGGGTACAGGTCACTGGAAAGGGCCTCCTTCACCCCAAAACAGCAGTAGAGGCGACTGAGTCCTGTTTCAAGGCATTAATTTGTCTATTTAAGAACCAGATATATTGGTATTCTGGATATTCTCAGTAGCAGAATGGCAGATGTTAAGACCAGCTTTTGATTTTCAGTCAGGTCTCTAATGTGTGGTGCTTCTTCCTATTAGATTCAGGTTAATCTTTAGACAGTCCTGAAGTTTCTAGAGTCTGGTATCCTACAAAATATTCTACAAAAGTTCAAGCTTTCCTTAAAAACCTGAATAACATACAGAAAACACAAGCAGAGGACGAGAAACTCATGTTGGTTGTGTCTCTGTGGTTCTGTCAAGAGCTTAAACCATCAGACTCAAAAGTAGCAAAATGGTCTCTGGGTAACACTTGCAAATCCTCAGTGAATAAGGATGATATAAACAATATATAAATATAAATATAAATATAAATATAAAAAATAGAAATAGAAATAGAAATAGAAATAGAAATAGAAATAGAAATAGAAATATGCACATGTACATTTTAACCTGGCACAAGGGAATGTCCATACCTAGTCCCTTTCTAGAACTTTTCTGGGGTGTGGTTGGGATGGTGAGCACTGGTACTGTTCCATGTTTACCGTGGATGGCCCAGGCTGCTGCTGCAGTGATAGTTTAGCTCTGATAAGGAGGCAGATCAATACTCTGCTCTCCTACACTTACACACTGCAGATCCACAGGCCACAGCAAAGCAGGACATCCAAGGTTTGCCTGGGTTTGTCCCATTTTGGAACATGGCCCAGAGTCCTTGCTCTCACAGTGCAATCTTAACGTTCCTGGCAGGCTGAGGAAAATTACCCGGCTGGAGGAAAGCAAAAGGTTTCCTATGACATTTCCAGGTTTTCTTTGATTTCACACAGCCCATCAGTAAGTGTTGATTAGCAGGGAGAATGACCTCAAGTCACGTCAGCTGTAGGATGTGTTTTTCCTGGAGGTAAAGCAAGAAAATTATTTCCACCCCTTGAAGATAAGGATTATCGCGGGTTTTTAAAGAATAATTTTACTTTTATTGTCTTTGGTCTTGTATAGAAGCCCTTCAAATGAAGGGAAAGCCTAATGGCTGGCCAGTGTTTAATGTTTTAAAATGTCAAGGCTTTGTCAAATGTTAACATTGATGTGTCAGACCTCAGCTCCTGGCTCCTCTGGGGTTGCATTACAATAAAAAAGAATTTGGTTTCTTATCTGCTTTTGGGCACGTGCACATCAGTCACTTATTTGCTAGGACACCTGGCTTTTAAATTTGGCCATTTGGCCTTTCAAATGTGAGATGAGATTTTCCAGAGGGTGTGCACTTCAGGTTCTTAAATTGTTTTTGTTATCAAGGAAATGCATTGGAAACCTAATTCATGGAGAGCCACAAATCCCACTGTCTCTACAGTGGAAAAAATTGTTTATTTCTAAAACTTATAAAATCACTAGAATATTAATTCAGAGATATCAAGCATGAATTTCTGGGTCCTGCAATTTTCAGTGCATCTCATGTGGATGCATTTATGTCAGACTCATGCTTCTCACATGTAAGTCCTAATAATGATGAAGGTTTCATTAATAGATTTCAGTTTCTACTCTATGGATGCTGAAGGAACCAAAATACCCATCCTTTCAACCAGAATTCCCTTCTATTTGTGGATAAACTGCTTCCAACTCAGAGGATATAATTCCTGAATATTAAAGAAAAAGATATAACAAATACATTATTAGTGTTTCAGATTAGCAGGGTTTAGAAATCGGGTTTATGCTGAGGAGAGACTCAAATGATTTTTTTCATTGCTTAGGAATTTGATATTAAACTTTGTTACAGAGAAGAAACAAGGAATGTGAATAGCATATGGAAAGTAAAATAGTTCAGTTAACCGTCTTCAAGTTTTAAGGTTATTCCAATACTAACTTTGGGGAAATTAGGGCATAAACCACAAAATCAGATTAATTGCAGGATTTCCTGTAGTTTCATTGTTCTGGACAGGCCACAATAACATGTAATTATGTTTTTTGCCATGTATGACCCAGCAATTTTTAATGAAGGGGCTCTGACAGATGTGATAACCTACTGATAGCACAAATTAATACAAGTTTTGCAGAGTTTGCTTCCTACTCTGAGTCACTTTCTCAGTTCTCTGGCCTGTGGCCAAGCTCATGTTTCATCCCATCCGTGAAAGTAAGTTATTTCTGCTTAACATCAACTTATTCAGCTCAGTAACAGACTTGCCTTGACTTAATGAAGACACCACTGAATACAGCAATTAAAGCAGAACTCAAAGCTTGTTATAACATCAAATGGTTTAGCTCCATGCTTTCTTGTTAGGTGCAAGACTTTAACAGTACTCCTGAAATATGACAGCATTTCTGCTCTGTAATGTCCATTTATGTGAGCCACCATGGTTTCAATATGTTCTACAGCACTTACATTTATAAGAAAGTGCTGATTTCGTGACTAATAATACCATTGCAATATCTATGTCTGACAGTTTGAGTTTTTCTAGATAATCTACTTTATTTCAGTAGGAAACTGAAGTACTCCCATCAGGCTCTTGGGATTCCTTAATTGGGGATTTTTTTATTTACCTCAAAGAAGTAGAGTGAGATTCAATTTGAGTCTAAGGCACCAAAAAGTAATTTACCTGTGAGTTAGGTGTCTGAGCTCTTTGTCGTCAAACGAGATCTATAAAAAACCAAAAAGACAGAGCTTTTAAATGATCACCTACATTTCACCAGGTGAATGGAACTCATCTCCATTGACTACACCGTTATCTGTGCAAATTAGACATCCATTGAGTAAATATTAATATCTAGAGATGTTTTAGGTACTTTTGGTCTTCTGTCATATCTACCAGTCCCACATGAACTCCTTGGACATGTCAGGATATTTCATGTGGCATTAGAGGTATATTTTCAGGCAATTAATTCACAGTATAGGTGGAATATTAATATCTTAATATTAATGTGGAAATGCCTGGAGCAATGAGTGACTGTCCTAAGGCACCACAGTTCACTTCTGAAAAGTAAACTCTGCTGAAGGTGAATCTCTGGCTGATTTGTTTCTCACATGTGGATCAATTACACTCATTGTGTCCAGTGGCTGTGTGTTCACTTTGGCTGGAAGCAGCAACCACTCAGCTATGCTGAATCACCAAAAAAAGCTGCTTATGACTGCACTTGAGTACAGCAGGGAGTGTTTCAAAACTAATTTTTTCAATTTTTTTCTCTTTCTTCCTATTTTTTCCCCCTATTAAGCAAAAGGAACCCTAGGAGGGAAACGGATGTGCAGGTCTGCATTTTTTTATTGAGAAAACACTGCAGCAAACTTTGTTACTCTGATTGAAGTCAGGTAGGAATATGAAGTGACATTCTCCTTCTTGTCTCCATGCAGCTTTCAGAGGGAATCAATGCTGGCCAAGGGCTGGGAATCGAAATCATTGCCACCTTCCAGCTGGTGCTGTGTGTCCTGGCCACCACAGACCGGAGAAGGAACGATGTCTCGGGATCAGCACCTTTGGCCATTGGTCTCTCCGTTGCCTTGGGACATCTGCTTGCTGTAAGTTTTAGCCCTCAGAGTTTATATCTGCCCTGTCCCAGCTCGGGGACAGGCAGGGGTATGATGGGATGGTGATGGTTGCACCAGTGCCTCACCTCTGGTTCTCTTTCCACCTCCCAGATTGACTACACCGGCTGTGGAATTAACCCGGCCAGATCTTTCGGCTCAGCGCTCATCGCCAACAAATTCGAAAATCACTGGGTAAGTTGAGTAAATTTGTTTAACTCACAAGAGGCTCTGAATACACAGAACCTACAAGATCAGAAACATTTGAACATGTATCATTAGGACCAAGTCAGTGAATTGGCATTTCCGTTTCATTTAACAAAGAATATTCTCCTTTCAATCCTCACCAGCCTCAGGCAAACAGAAAGTCCTCAGGCTCGTTCAGTCTCTGTGCTCACAGTAATAAAGTAGATTCTCTTTGGCTATTACCCTTTATATTTATTTATTTAAAACATTTTACATGTTTGAGCCTTATTACACAGAATCCTGAATTTGTTGTTTAAACTGAGTTTGCAAAGTGTTACTGCTTAATCTGGTAAAACCTAATTTAGAAAGATTCTTAAGCAGGTTTATAAACTGAAGTACATCATCCAATATTTAAGAGCTAATAAAATGTTCAGCATCTTCGAGCTGAGTGTCTCCTTATGCATTTTGGAGGATACATGCTCTGGAAACACCATAAATTTTAGATTATTCCCTGTGTTTAAATGTGGTTAAAATGAGGAACTTTGCAACAATTTACTTGTTTTACCAAATCTTAATAAAGAAAGCTGATATAAAGCTGTAAATTAGCATGTGTTCTTGAATATGGAAAATGTGGCTTGTTCCAACTCTCCTACTCATGATTTTGGCAGCCAGTTGCATAGGCACAGGTGGAAATTCAGTGGTAATACAATGGGGTTGTGAAAATTTTGGATATGGATTCCATTTTAATCTAATGAGTAAAACATAAAAGGAGGACACTGGGGACATTTTGGCAGTATCTCCCACTTGAACATTATTATTAAGACACTTAGGGGAAGTAATTAAGTGAGGAGCTGGTATTTTCAGAATTTAATAGGAAAATTATTATCCTTTGTACAGACAGAAGAAGATAGAGGTAATAATTTGTGTTAAACTGCTGATATTGCTGAATAAAAGGAAGAGATTTCAGACTCCGAAGTGCTTTGGCCCTGCAAAGTCTTCAACATCTTCTCTTATTTCTAGGAAAATCAACCTGTCTACTAAAATCCTTTTATTACCTCTCCTTCTAAATTTTAATTTTCTTAAGTGGTTAGGCCAGTTCAATCACAGCAGTATCACCATCTAAGCAGCATCTAGTGGCAAATTAGGCCCCTAATTAAGTCCTTGTTAACTATTTCTTTCAAATTCACCTTACACTGGAAGTTAACTGGAATATGACATCTAATGACCCGTTGTTTTAGAATTTGTGCTCCCCTGGCAACTCTATCTGGAGTAGCAGAGATGTTTTAGCAGTAGGTAACTGATTTTAAATATCACAACTTGACAACACAGTCACAGTTTATTCTCCTCTGGGTCTATCACCAGTTCACGGTGAGAAATTCCTGGGTTTATGCCACGTGGTTAAGAAAACATTCAGGTGGATAGGCTGTAAATGTAATGGTGAGAATCCTCAGAGGAGCTTCAAATGCACAAATACCTGATGCAATATCTTGGATTTGTATTCCAGATCTTCTGGGTTGGCCCAATCATTGGAGGAGCAAGTGCTGCCCTGATTTACGACTTCATCCTGGCGCCCAGAACCAGCGACCTCACCGACCGCATGAAGGTGTGGACCAGTGGCCAAGTAGAAGAGTATGACCTGGAAGGGGATGATATGAACTCCCGGGTTGAAATGAAGCCGAAATAAAGAAGGGTATTGAGAAAAGGGAAAAAAAAAAAAAAAAAGGAAAAAAAAAAAAGACAGACCATTGGTTTCCGAAGATTTTATCAGTGTTATAGACTCTTTGTAAACCAGCAAGCAGTACTTTGGTTTTTTAACTCAGTTTTCCATTCACTTTTTGCCCCCAGTCTTAATAGTCTTTTTTATATCTGGGATTTTTCAATTACAGAATCTTTAGGTTGAGAAGTCATGACCTAAATAAATAGGGCTGAACTTTATTTAGGTCACCTTTGCATGACCTAAATAAGTTGGACTGAAGTTTAACCCCTCCCTTGCTACCACCCAATTGTGAGGTATAGTTAGTGTGGAGGGTTCTCCCACCAATCACTCAGTAACGATAAATAGTTCCAATGACCAGTTTGTTTCCTGGAAGAGTCGATATTGAGGACAGAGAACCATCTGTACCAATAATGGGGGCCTTACACCTGAAAAAAACAGTATTTATACAAAAATGCAAGGCTGGCTTCTAATGCCAGCAATTAATGGGGAAAAAACAATCTCAAATCAGTGTTCAAAAGTATCTTTTGGAAGGAAAGGCTACTAAAAATTAGTTGTTATGAAGAATTAACCATAATTTCCTAAATTATTGTTCATTTCTGAGAAAGAGGGCCAGGAAAGTTAAGCAGGGTAAGAATTTCCAGAATCACAGGATCTTTCAGACTTTCTAGTGTTTCATTCTCCCTGAACCTGCATCCAGCTGCTTGTCAGGGGAGAATATACATGACAAAAATCATATAGATATATTAATTCCTGGGAAGTAATAACTAGAAGTCAAATTGGAGGGTAGCAACAAAAGTGGCAACAATAGTGACGTGGTGCCAGAGTGTAAAAACAGGACCTGATTGTTTCTGTGTCTACGCTGCTTTTGTTCACCTTGTGTAATTGAGCATGTGATTTAAAGTAAAACAAGGAGAAAAGAAGTCCCCATTCTCTGACCCCATTCCAACAGCCAGCTGTGACATTCAGGGACCACAAAGAGATGTACACACAGTATCTTTTCTAATGAGGGATAAATACATATCTGGAAGTCCATTTTGGGGGTGGTTGCTTTGTT